>VWZG01006218.1:32732-62847 GCA_013396735.1 Grallaria varia | reverse complement strand
TGCGGTAAGCTGCTGTTTTAAAACAGTTTACATGCCTTGTAATTTTGCATGACCTGAATCACCCGAAGTCCATTTATAACAGATCCCAGGCCAACTTTGAGACACTGACCTCCTCTCCCTCTTTACCAAGACTCTGACTCAGTTGCATGAGAAGCTCCAGCCCTGTGAAATCAGGACCCCCATTGTCAACTGTGCCCACTGCTTCTCAAAAATCCAAAAGGTATAATTTGCCTGCCTTGAGGTTCACTGTCTTCTTATTAGAGCTTGTTCCTTTGCTGGGTTCATCTGTAACAAGTCAGAGTTGATTTATTAGAGAAACTCATAGACATACCAGAAGCAAAAATTGTGAAGAGAATTTAATAGTCTCTATTCCTTACAAGAGGAATATTCTTAAATTATCAAATATTATAAAGAACTTTTGCTCTTAGCATTAATTTTCTTAAGCTCTCAGTGTCTCTGACTAGAAGAAGCCGCGGAAATATCACCTGGAATAAGGAGTGGGGACCCATCCAAAATTACATTTGGCTGTTTGATGTTTGGGAAGTTTGCAGGAGTTTATGTAAAATCTTACTGCATAAGGTACCTTCTGATTTGGTGCTATAGTAAAGGAAGAGGAACAATTTAGGCTGTTTCCCCCACATGCTTCTGCGTGAAGCATCCCCTAGAAATGGCCTGCAGTCATTTAGGTGTGGCATCTTTCAGAATGAAAACCAGCAGGGGGGAAAAATAAAAAAAGGTCAGATTAGAATAAAAAAGCATTTGGTTTTATAGTTAGCTGAAGGATTGAGAAATTTGTAACCTTCAAAAACAAAAATCAAGCGGGAGGAACTGGAAGCAGTTGTTTGTGTAATGTAGCAGCTCTGCAGCTTTCAAAATAGCTTCACATATACTTGGTTAAAAATGTTGGTTAGTCTCCGCTGTAGCCGCGTACTTCCAAGAGCTCCTTATTCCTTCCTGCTGCACCATCAGTGAGGAGGGACAGGAGCCTTGGAGCAAGGTCCTGTGTGCATCCCTGCAGACACTTCCAGCTGCTGATGAAAAGACAACCTTGTACAGATGTGGAGGGAACGGGGAGCTGAGCGGGTCCCCAAAGCACAGCCTCTGCTTTACGGCGTTTCACTGCAGTGCCCTTATTGAAATTTGTGTGGGTGATGTCAGTTTGATGGGCTCAGCACTTTCAGGGGACATTGACAGAAACTAAATTGGAAAAATGCAACAAATGTTGGGTTTTAGCAGAGTATCGACTTAATATAGATTGAACAGGGGAGAAAAATATTGCGTGGTGTGCAACTTGAACTTCACATTGTCTCATTAAAGACTCTGCAATGGATAACACTGCCTGCCTGTTTTGCCCTCAGCTGTAGACCCAGCAGATCATTCATGTAAGGAGTAATAATATACCACTCCATGGCACTTCGCTAGAACTGCCACAAGGTATTTTGAAGATCTGTTTTTATCACTTACAAAAATCTACACTCCATTTATTTTTGTATAACTGGTTCGGCTTTGGGGTTTGGTGTTTTTTTGTTTTTTTTTGTTTGTTTGTTTGTTTGTTTTTTCTCCATCCCCACTTTTCTGTGGCACTCACATCTATTTCTTACTCAGTTATTTGACCCAAATTTCTTTCCTGTATGCAGCAGTCAATCATGCATCCTTTGAAACCCTCAAGTCCCCAAGCAAGCCTGGATATGTATTTAGATGGACTTGTTTTTTTCACCTTTTAATGGTGTACCTGAGTCAGAAGAAAGAGTAATTTCTATCAATGGGAAAATTTTGCCAGCTGACTGGAATAAATAGGTTGACTGAAAAATTGAAAACTGGGCCAGTCAGCTTTGATTTTCACAAGAAAAATAACTAAATCTCACAATACAAGCACAACATTCAATTTCATTTTTCAATCAACATGTTTTATGTTATTAATTATGTGTATCTGGTTTAGGTATGTATAAACCATGGGTTGAGGGAAAGTCACTTCCATCATTCATGTGAACCCAAAACACCTTTTAACCAAGTAGTAACAAAAGTGGTCTTGCCATGTGTAGGGATTGCCACTGATGAGAAGGCCAAACCTACAGCACCTTCCACTTCAACAAAGTTACTGGAGAGCAACTAGTCTATGGTTAGTTTGTTGCTTTGTTGTTTTCTTTTTTGGCTTTATTTCTCCCCCAAAATGAATTGCTTAATATAATCCTGTTGTTTACTCACCAGGGAATAAAATAAATGGTGTTTGTCAACTGTGCAAGTGTGGGCTTTCTGTAGGAGGTGCTTGTTTGGTATTTATGGACTGAGTCCCACAATGGACTGTAACTGTGCAATACTGATATTTAGTGCTTTCCATTTTCCAAATAATTCTACACAACTCATTATTTACATTCAGCATGTGCCAAAAGCACTTTTTTTTTTTTAAACAAAGCTCATAATATGAGTTCATGCAATAGCATCTGAAATACTGAGTTTTGTCGCCTTAATGCAACCAAAGCTGTTTGTTTCCTCTCACAAAGTGTACAGGTTTGACCCTTGACGACCAAAATATAACGTGAATATTAAATTCCACAAAACCCAGAGCAAATAATATTAATATTTCTCCACCTTATAATCTTTTTCATGATTGCAGTGCAAGAGCTGGATGTGATTCTCCTGTCTTGAAACCAACACAGTAATAAGTCTATCTCGTCTGCCAGGAAAAGATGCAACATCCAGACAGTTCTTTGTACTGTCGAATGAAATGAGGCTATTTTGACTGGTGTTTAGGATATACAGCATATGGCGTGCTGCTGATTTCCACTTATGTGAATCCACTATGATCCTTCCTAATAATTCTAATTCCAAATAATTCTAATTGCATCCCACAAAATACTGAAATGGTAACTCACCATGGTTTTTTTTGAATGGTGTCAGAACCGTAAAAAGTTATTGCTGGCCCTGTTCCACCACTCCCTTCTTTTATTAAAGCTAATTTCTTAGCTTTTGACTAATCACAGTTGTCCTTGAGGACAACAGAAATATGAGTTAGGCAGATTGTTTCCTCCTATTTTAGGAAGCCAGGTGTTTTGGGAGGTGGTTTGGCATTTTGCCTTTCTGCTCCCCACAAGAGCCATTGGCTGTGGTTTCAGTCTCCTGATGATAACTGGCCTTGAAGCTGCAGGCCAGCCCAGGACAGCAGTGCCCATACCCTGCTGCCCAGCATCCCTGGTGCTGGGGGAGCAGCTTCTTTGGGCCTCACTGCAGAGGAAGCTTTGGTTGGTGCTGAAGCCTTTGATTCCCAGTGGTGCTGGTGTTCAAGGGACTCAGGGGACCACCATTGCCTTGGTCCTGCAGGTCTGCTTGTATCATCTCGCCATTAATCTTTCAGGACTCATTCAAAGCCTCTGCCTTCTGGATTTGGGCAACACAGAGATCATTGCTGGTTTATGTCTTCCATAAATCATAGTATCATAGTCTGGTTTGGGTTGGAGGGACCTTAAAAACCATCTTGCTCTGCCCCCCTGCCATGGGCAGGGACACCTCCCCCTAGACCAGGTTGTTCAAAGCGCTGTCCAACCTGGCCTTGGACACTTCCAGGGGCAACACGTGCTGGTCCCCCCTCACCCTCACAGGGAAGATTTTGTACTAATATTTAATTTAAATCTCCCCTCTTTCTGTTTTAACCTTGTCCTGTCACCACCTGATCACGTATTGTGATGTTTTATTAAGATTCATATATTTTTAGACTCAGAAGGTAAACAAAAATGACATATATTAATTGTATTTTTGCTGCATGATTTTCAGGCTAATTTCATATTGGTCAGGTTGTCTTTTTTGGTACATGAACATTATGATTTAAGATGTTTTAAACTGGGCTATGAAGCGTGGGTTTGGGGTTAAGGAAACCCCAGGATGTGCTGTATCCTTTCTTCCCCTTGTACCTGCGCGCTTCTACTCCTCCCTCCTGCTGGCATCACAAGGCATCCAGGGGGCTTGTTCAGCTCCCAGGTGTAGCCAGGAATGAACTCTTCCATGAGATTCATTTTCAGATGGGCTGGGAAACTGAGCTGATTGCCTGCTCCTTTTCTTTACCTCAAGAAAACAAACTTCAGCTGAGCTGCTGTGTGAGTTGCTGTCAGAGAGACAGTGGGCACCAGCTCAGTGCACAGGTTCAGGCTGATCCAAGTCCTGTGTCTCTGAAGGGTGTTGTACTGCAGCCTGAACTCACCCAACATGCCAGCCCAGTTTGGATAATGCTGTTGTACAAAACAGATTAAAATTAGGTGGCCTTTTGTGCGTTTGTGTTTTTTCTTTTAATGCTGTTTTTGAGGGGTACTAGATATTATCACAGGTGGGAAATCTTCCCCTTTGCTCTGGTGTTGATGATGGCAAACAATAAGTGCTTTTTTCCCAAGTCACCTATGTGATCCAACATACATACTGTGATCCTGCCCATCTCTTTACTTGTTTTCTTACACAAATTTAATATTCCTGTTACACTATTTTCTTGCAGTCTCATTTTCTAGTAGCTTTCAATTTTTATAGGCTGAAAAACACCTCAGGGAAAGAGCTTGTTGATTGTTTTTTTTGGCTTTTTTTTCTGTAAAGAGTTATTTTTATAACTCGTACAGTTTCTTCTTTTTTTTTTCTCTGCTTGCTTTTTCAAAAAGAATAACAAATCTACCGTATCTGAGAGTTGATATGCCTATTTTGCTCAAAACTTTTTGCTGCTCTTTCCTCAGGAGTTTCCTGATGGTATATATGTGTATGAACAAGCTGCCCTTTCCGTATTGCCTTTTATTTCTTTCTTCCCAAAGGCTTCACATTCCTTAAATTTTAATGTAAAAACATTTTTTTTTTGTTTTAAGTCTGTCTTATTCTCCGATGATCCATAATTCCATTTTACTCAATCATTAAATTATAAGGTGCCACCTTATTATTTGTCATTTCCTCGCTGATCTGCAAATGCACAACCTGAAAGCAAACTTTCATTTTCAAGTCTTCTAAAAATACTCCTTCCTGGGGTCTGTTGCTACCGCTTTTGTTTGACATGAGCTGTTATTCCTTTGCTCCATTTCCATGGGACAGCAGGAGCAGAACCCGCTTGGGCTGTGTGTGGTACCTAGCCTGTGAGTGCAGGAGGATTAATATTTTAAGAGATACTTAGAGAGGAAATCAGTGACACTTTTGTAACCCCAGTGCTATTTTCTTGAGTAATATTAAGTTCCCATCCAAAGCATATGGGATTAGGGCAAGTTAAAAACATTCTAAAGGAAAACAGAAATACTAGACATATGTATAAAAGCATAATGAATTTTTCAGGAGGTTTCTCAAAAACAGTCCTGGGCAATGACACTGTCCTGCTTCAAAAAATTGCTGAAATTTTCATGGGAAAGGGATGAAATTTGCAATGGGATAGTGAATTTAGGCCCACGCTGCAGTATCAGGACTCTGCAACTTCAATTGGCTCACATGAATTATCTGGTTCAGGAAGCAATCTGGGTTGTTAATTGTCTCCTCAGCTCAGCCCATGAGAAGCTTAAGGATGAGGCAGAGATACCCTGAGTTAAAACACAGGCTGGGCTGCACTTTCTGCTGTTTTAAGTTAGGTTGCTTAACATAGTTTGAGGAGAATATTTGGGTGTTTTTGTTTTTCCCCGTTAGATACTCCCTAGCGTGGTCTCCACACATATTACCAAGATATTTTTAAAGTGGTTTAATTGAGTGAGCTATCTGGAAATGATTCTGAATCAAGCAAAATTCAATGAATTGGGCAATATGTTACTGACAAACTTATCTCCATGGAATGTGAGGTTGATGAGGAGGCAGACAGACTGTTTTCGGACAATCGTTGCATCTTTAATCTCTGTCTTCCCATTTTGAAGGTGTATGGCTGTTGTGTCTTAAGAGTTAAGGGAGAAACAGGAGGTTGTTTTATGATCTGGCCAACAACTCTGGCTGGAAAGGGTGGGGTCATCCAAAAAAATCATGCAGGTGTCCCTATCTCTGTGATGTTGGCCCTTTGCGCAGAGAGCCTGGAGGCCTGATGATAATGCATAAAAATAATCATTATATGTGACAGTCTGTTTTAAGGAACTTTCTGCATTTGACAACCTTTAGAAATATAAAAATTATTGGTAGACTTTCCTTGTTTTGTGCTAAAACAGGATTTGAAGATTTGCTTAATGGCCCTTTACTCTTTTACAGCTCTAGAAGAGCCACTGCAAATCTCTTGTTTCTCCATATGTCTTCTGCCTCTGCTGGCTCCCTTTGGTTTCGATGTTATCTATTTAAAGCTAAATCTGATAAGGGATAATGGCTGCATTAGATTTGAAGAGCTGCTTTGCTTGATCTGTCTCCAGTGGCTCTGGAGCAAGGTCTGGGAACTATCCTTTGTGATAAACAAGGATCCCTTAATTTCTCAATCAATTTACTTAGTAAGGTGAATGTAGACAGTTTTTCAGCATTTCCCAGACTTGCTGGTACAACAATGCTATGCCTGTGTGGCATACAGCTGGTGTCTCCCCCAGCCAACAAGTCAAGATCCTTCATTTACTGACAAATAACTGCATTACTTATTTACATAGTTCATCATTATCTACGTATTTATGCTTATCTATGTTTGTATGTGAGTATATGTATGTAAAATGGATAATTATACATGATAAGAAAAAATATTTTAAAAAAATTTTAGTTCTGCCTCCTCTTAGCAAGCTAAGAAAAACAAATGTGTGTGTCCAATATTTATTGCTGGGAATAATGACCTAAATTATTTCCTTGTTAGAGTTCAGATAGCTTCATTATTATAGAGTTTCCTCAGAGCAACTCTGAGGAGTTTTTTGTATAAACTGTACTTATTTATCTTATTTATCACAAGGGTCATTATCTGTGTTGTAATTATGGTATGCATACTGATTTTGGATAGCAAGAGAACTAAAGCTGTTAAAAAGGTGAGGGTAAGTTTAAAAAAACTGAGCCAAAAATTGCTTCACTAATTCATCTCTTAAATCATGAGGTTCCCAGCTCACAAGTTCTTTGTTTCATAAATTGTAACTCATAATTTGTGCACTTCTGAGCACACCAATTGGCTAATCAAGGGAGAGAGCTCATCCTTCCCCTTGCCACAGTGCAGGGGTCTCTGGCGTCACACTGGAAGTGTGAAAACCTCGGTGGTCCCACTCCTGCAGGATCTGCTTCTAAAAGCTTTTAGGGTAAACTGGCATGTTTACATCTTCCAGCTGGGAAGTCTGGTCCACACCATCCCCATGAGTTAGTGGGTTCTGAAGACCTTCACTTCTTGCAGTATCCTTGCCCAAGCAGGCCGCGCCAGGATGACCCTGGAGGGCACGGCGGGGTGCAGGTGGTGGGGGCTGCCCAGTGACCTCCAGCCCTTCGTGGCCGCTGTGTCCTGCCTACACCTTGCTCTCACCTGGACCTGGTGGTTCTGATCCCAGCATGAGCTGTGTGTTAGCTGCATTCTGGCTCATTGAGTGAACAGATGCACCTTGGACTTTCTTATGCTTGTCTCAAAATGAGCGTGCAAGTTACTATATATAGTAATAAGATGTCTAAGGGAATTTCTGTAGGGCCAAAAATGTATGTTGTACAATTTCACATTCTTTTGAAACACTGAGGTTTGCCTCCGAGTCATTATCTGATGAAGCAAATGTCCATACATAACCTACTGAAGAATTTTCCCTTTATTCCATATTAACTTTAGGAAGAATGTTGTGCCAACAGATCTAATTAAGAGTAGAGCTGCTTTATGCTGTGACATTAGAAGGTAAAAACAGGATGGAGTATGCGGTAATTAATGTGTTGATGGCTTTTCCTAAACAAACTTGAGTATATGTTGAACTTTGAATATAGTCCAGCCTTACTGTTTGATGGAATTTTAAATACACATCAGTGGCACAATGGCATTCAGCTCAAATGTGACAGTGTAAAAAATATTGACTTTGCTCGTATTAATGCTGTACTGAAAGGTACTTTGCACCAGAATTGTTTGAAACGAGTTCAGTTTGCTAGCCCACTGTAACATATGACATTTTTCTAATTAGGGCAATGTTTAATTTACTGTCTCATGGCTTTTTGAATAAATATAAATTGTCATACTAAAGTGACAGGTGTAAAACCCTGGGTAGCTGTGTTAGAGAGGTTAATTTGCTCTTAATCAAATCAGTTCTGCTTCACTTTCTCATGGGGAGTGAGAGATAATAGGCCTGTTTAACTGGAGATTAGGCAGCCTTTTTCCTGGAATTCCCAAAGGGTTCACCTGAGACTTCTTGTGTCATATTCTCTATAAAGATATTTGAATACATCAACATTTAAAGATGTGCTACATCTACTCACAAGGGTATTTTGTTGCCCGCCGTTGGCTCAGCAGCACTGAAGGGGGATGTAGGACTAGCAGAGCTGTAGCAATGTGATCTTGTGGAATGCTGCAATATGTAACTCAAGAAGGGACCCATCCTCTTGGCAGGTTTAGAAAAGAAAGGTTTCTTTTTATTTCTTTTTTTTTCTTTTCTTTTTTTTTTAGATTTTCTCTTATTGAGCTGAAAAGGGAGAAAAGGTCCTCACCTCATCTTTATTTTGCAGTGAGAAAGTTGTCAATATGTACTGTTTGAGAGTTGATAAAAGAGGTAAGAAGACAAATGAAGGTGCTTGTCAGTTTACAGGAAGTGAGAGCAACATGGGAATCCATCGGGGGAGCATTGCAAGGATGAGCAAGAAGTCTGGTTTGTGGGATCAATAGGTGAGGGTTTTGTGCTGGAAGGGCAATTGCTCCAGTGCTTGCCAGGATTGGATGGGAAGGAGCAGTCCCTGGTGAGACATGAGCATCCTGCCATGAGGAGTGCAGGAGGAGAGCTGTATGATGGGAAAAACATTCAACAAACAAGCTTGGAGGAAATTTTGTGTGTTGAGAGAAATCTAGTGTGTTAAGCAGTGTCTGAGGCTGTGGCTGAGAGCAATGTGAGCTTTGATTGCCTGCCACATTGGAGATAAGAGTTTGACATGGATTTCGGGGACAAACTGGTATTGTATTTTCATAATCTTCGGTATAAATAACTATACTTACAAAATGGAAGTGAGGTGGCCTTTAGACTAGAGTTGTGACACTGCCTTGTGTAACTGCTTGTAAACAGACCCACCTTGTCTTTTGCTGGCATATGAGAAATAAAGTAACCATCCTGGCATGGCAATCTGTGCAGAGGAGAAGCCAGAAACACAGATTTTCCCAGCTCCTTGGGCCTGGCAGGCATGGCAAGTGAGGTTCTGACTGGTTTGTTGTGTGCAGGATGGAGGGATGCAACATGAGGAATGGTCTTGGTGTTCATTCTGCTCCAACATCAGAGAGAACCACCCCAAATAACATTAACTTTTGTGGGCTATAAATGTGTGACAGATTTGAGTCTGGAATTGCTGCACTGGGAGAACAAAGGTATGTCTTGACCAAATGAGCACATCGTGGAGAGCCACGTAAAGGTGGTGCACTGCCAGCAGAGTTGTGAGCAAATTCCTCCCTGATTGCATGTGAAGAGCCATCTTCTCTCTAGTAACATAGGAGATAAGAAATTATTTTTTGTAGTCCCTGGCCATAGATGAATGCTGCTGTAAATTGAGACTGATTTTTGCTTGTGTGCATCTTTTGTTCCTGAATTATAACATGCACCTGTGACTTCTATTTATTTGAATGGGTTTTGTGCAAGTCAAATACTGAGAGAAATGTACCTTTTTTATTTTTTTTACATAACCTATATTGTATGTAAAACAAGCAAATCCTCTGACATGTTTAGAGTCCTATATTCTGGATGTGCTGGGCAAAATAAGAAGGATAGATACTATCGCTCTTCTATTATTTATGGACTATAAAGTCTTTACAGTGGCATTGACAAAGGGTTTATAGTCGGTACACAAGCTGGTTATACCATAAATTGTAATGTTATATGATAAACTGGAAGTTTATAGCAGTAGTAGATATCAAAGAAAAAAATGAATTTTGCTTTGAAATGATCTATCATGGGATGGAGTTGCTACACGTTTAAATATTCAGCCATTTTTGTCTTCATTTATTTTGAAGTTACCGATAATTCATGTGCTACAGAACAAGGATTTATAGGTTTATTTAGAGACTGCTGTGGGGGGAGGTAGGAATAGACCCTTTAAACTGGAGAACAACACATTGTGGCGCGGTAGCTGAGAAACACTGATGCAATTAAATTGATTCAAGTCTTTGGTTTGCAGCTCCAGAGATGGCAAACAGACCTGTTGCTAAATATTTGGTCTGTTGCTACAGGGCTCCCAACAATGCAATAAAATAGTTGGATTACTATTTCTAGGAATGTAAATGGAAACTACTTACAGCAAAAATGTCTTAAACATAATTTAATTGCTTTGAGTTTACATAAAAACTAAAAGCAGCAAAATGTCAACAAATGTTAATTCCCCTTCCTTTGTGAGTTACATTCCTTCCTTTAGCTAACATTTCTGTAAACAAGAACCAAAGTATTCTTAGTGTTTACTTACAACCCTCTAATTTAAAAAATCTCATTGTAATTTTTCCCATCGCAAGGAATTACTATGTATTAAATTCTTACTCTTTATTTAAATTTCTGATTTCACACAGTTCTTTACTCCTTTCAAAGCATTTTTGGTGCATAAGTACATTACAGATGGAATGACACTACAGGATTAACTAATAATTTGCAGGTAAAACTAATTTTTTTTAAGGTTTTAGAACTGACTAGAAATATAAATTGTACCATAGGAATTGTCAAGCTTTGAAAACCATTCTGCTGTCTTAATTTATGATATGCTCAACACTCAGGTACATCTCGGATTTTGGGAGAATTAAAATCAGACACAGAAGTGGAGGAAAACAGCTTGTTCTGCAAATAAGCCCCTGAACTGCCACAGCCCCTCTGTGGTTGTTTTAATGTCACCCAACACTGAGTTCAGCTCAGGAGGGTCAGACACAGTGAGTGGTGACTCCAAACTTGATCCAAGTTTGCATTGCTGTCTCTCACTTCCTACAAAGGACTGAGTCCTTCCTTTCCCTCTGCTTTGGATTTCTTCTGTGGGTCCCCATTGCTTTTTGTGGCTGACATATCCTTCAGAGATGAGAGTATATATGTTATGAAGGGAGAGAGGCTTTCAAACCTCTTCAGCAGTCAGCAGAACAGCATGAGAAATTGCGTTCAGGGAGTAAAATATGAGCAATATTTCAGTCTCTCCCTATTGCCAGGGGCCCAGGTAATGTCTGAGCATATGCATGGCTCGCTTCCAAGCTGTCTGCCAGTCTGACTAGATAATGAATATGCATGAAGGGGATATGAAGAGGTGGGGGTTCTGTTTATTCCTTGGTTTGTTTTGGTGGGGATTTTTTGTAGGCGAGGTTTATTTGCTTAATTGTTTTTTTCTAAAGAAATATTTCTGTTTCTGGAAAGGGGGGAAAAAAAGTAACTGCTGTTTTCCCTTGAAGTACAAGCCTTGCACTGTGTATGTTGTTAAAAGTACAATGCTAAGGATGAAAAGATGTATCTCCCCAAGCAATTTCTTGAGTTGTTTTTCATGCAACATAACAGTTTTCAATTGTACCATGTAGCAGTCAAGTGGTCTTGTTTATTTTAGTTATGCCCGAGGAATTCTTTGAAGAAATTTAAAAAAAAAAAACATTAAAAAAAATGAACAAACAAACCATTTTGGGGTTAGACTCTCTGCTTGTTTTCGATCTTCTCTGATCTTTGACGCCCTGCCAAAAAGATTGAAAAATTGGGATTGGTAGTATTTTCCCACTTGCAATGGTGTAAACAAGCACATATCCTAAGATTCTGTCTGATTTTTGACATCTGCTTCTTCTCTATCACAGGCACTCTGAATATGAAATAGTTCCACAGGAATTTCAAATGACAGAGCTTGATGAGTGCTTTGGCCACTGTTCCACCCCATAAACCCTAATAAAGTTGACATTAGTGTCTACAAGATAGGTTCTTTGAAGAAGGGTGTGTATTTTAGTCTTTATGGTTGCCACTGCAACTGCCAATCAGCACTGAATATTCACAGGGGGACAAGTGCATCGTGTGGCCGGAATAGTTGTGGTGAACTGCAGGCAGCTTTTTGTGGTGGGGCAGTGGATGGGAGAACAGCTCTGCACGGATCTGCTCTTCCCTGGACAGGCACAAGGGCTGATACATCAGTGATTTTCTCTGGTCCATTTCAAACTTAGTCCTAAATTTCCTCAAGACCCAGAGAGCTCTAATGAGCCTTATTTGGCTCAAGCAGCTTTACCTTCCCTGGTCCCTGCCGCATCACCCCGCTCGGGTGTCTCTGGGTTATGCTGGAGGTGTGGGGTGGCCTTTGGGAACCGTCTCACTTCTGCTGAGTGTGTAGTGGGCATTCCCAGAAGAGTTGGGTTTAAGCTTCACAGCAATTATATAGGACTTACATAGCTTTCCCCATGACCAATAATGTAGGTTTCAGGTGTCTTTGTAGAAATAGTCAATTTTAGTTTGTTTTTTGTCTCCGGAAGTTTCTGCCTCCTTTGTCTAAGAAGTTGCATAGTTTATCTGTAGCTTAAAACCGCCCCCTTTTTACAGCACAAATAATGACATTTTCAGTTTACCAAAATAAATAAAAATAAGGGAGGAGAGTGGGGGGGAGTCAGGGACATGTTTATGTGCCAGTGGCTCTTGTTTGTGCCCGGCAGGTAAAGTGAGTGAACTGTTAAATTACTGTTGTGTTCCTATATGAGGTCGCCATTGATTTCTATGAAATTCTTTAATGTTGTTACTGACTCCTAAAATCTATTGGAAATACTCATTGGACCATGTGTATTTTTGAGGATTTATGAGCTGTTCATGATTGATTCAATCACAAATATGATATTTACCCTTTAATCATGAAACAATCCTTTGTATGGTAATTATTCCTTTTAAATTTCCTGAGCAGAGTATATAGTCTTGTAAGCACATTATCTGTTTCAATCTATCACTATCTAGAGTAAATAACTAAAAATTAATTTAAGTTTTCAGTTGCTGTGATAGGCACTAACTTGTAGCTATTGGGGAATCTGAGCTGTGAAATTCTGATTTGAACTCCGTGGGCCGAAGCTCTCCCTTGGTGGTGGAAGAAGGTCATTTCAGCTGGTGCCAAGAGCAATGTCACTACAAGCCCTCAAAAAAGGGTTCTTAGTTTGTCTCTGTTGTAACCTTGATCTTCTTTCTGCTGCCCAGGTAGAGCTCCCATAGGTAGGTGGGATATTTCTGCATGCCTGTGCAGGGTTAGGTGTCAGTCCAGCCAGGCTTGCTGCCTAAATGTCTTGAAGGATAGGGATATTTTGCCTAGAGAAGAAAACTACTTATTATGCAAAATAATACCACCCAAGTGTTTGGTACCTTCTCAGTGTATTGGGAAGCTTCTGAAGTACCACCTTTAATGCAGATACTTTTAGCCCTGTACAATAGTTTGGTATCCAGCAGTTGGCTCAAACAAATACACTTATATTTTCTAGATAACTAAAGATACCTTCTGGTCTCAACTATTAAAACTAGCTGGTGCCTAGTCACGAATATTTTTCCTAATAAATGCAGCAGAGCTCAATTGAATCAGTTTCTTCTTGGGAGTGCCAGAATGGAAGGCGGTATTAAATCTTCAAGTGAGGTGAAGAGATATTTTGTACACTCACTGTATGTGAAGCTTACCTTCAGCATGGTCTCCTTGCAGAGAAGAAAAAGGGTTGATATTCTGTTTGTGCAAGGCTTGAGCCCACATAGGAGTTCTTTGCTCTGCAGTGCATCATCCCACAACATGCTGCAGTGACACCTCTCAGCTGTGTGTACCCAGGAGGAGCCTTTGCAGCTGCACAAGGGCACTTAGAGATATTCTCCCACTTCTCATCCCTCACTTTCCAAGAGCTGTCTTGACACGCTGCTTGAGCTGGGATTTTTAACTATGCAGTTATGCTGTCAAGAAAAAATAGGGATTGAGATCCATTTCTGAGCTGTTTATATTTTATTTACAAAATATCGTATTTTTTGAGTCAAGTCTAGACACATACACACATAGTAGAGTATAAGCAGAACATAGTACTGAAAAAGCATGATTTTAGCTCGCATTTTAAAACTAGAGTAAATGTTTGCCAAAGATATGTGCACACTATACCTTAAATGAATACAGTCCCTCTTAAGTCTTATAGTAGCAATTGGGACTTACATAGCTCAGAGCTACTTGTGCAACAAAATCTTCCAAGTATGGTATTAGGAAAACCAAATCGTGTTTGCAGGCAGAAATCAATTCTGGCTATGGAAGGTCCTAGATGCAACTTAGGCTTTGCATTAAGAGCTCAAGTGAGCCTCCTGACTTGGAGGTAATTTCATACCAGTACAGCAGTAATACAGTGATAGCAGCCTAACCACTACCAAAGGGGTAAAACCTGAGCAGCTACATGGTTTGGATCCCTGCAAGGGCACTGTGGCACACCAGACTTAGGGACTGCAGGACCCCTGGTCATAGTAAACATCCAACACTGATTTCAAGTCATCTATTTGAACACTTTCTCTTCTTTTTATTTCATTTTTTTAATCTCCTCCTTCCTTGTTGTCTACAGTGCCCCTCCTTCTCTCCTGAGATTCTAAATGAACCCATGAAATAACCAAATGAGTTTGTTCCAAAATGGAAGGGCACTTGGTTTTTCAGGACAATGGTATACACAGAGAAATTTATTTGTAGGGAAGGAACTTTCCACCAGGTTTGTCAGTACAGAGTCCTTGCTCAGACTCTCTGTAGAAATGATTCATCTGAATGAATCATAATGGCTCACAGTGTGGATAAGGTGGTTATGAGTGCAGTTATATGTGGCTTCTGAACTTTTGAGTATGTACTGTGATATGGAAGAGATCCAGCCTGACCCTTAAGAACGAGGAGCAGCACAGCATGAAGTTCTGCACTAACTCAGAGCAGCAGAGTAGGAAAGTTCACACACCCCAGAGACTGGGTGGCCTCTGGACCTAAGAGAGCTCACTGGATCAGACTGCCTTCTATACACTTCTGCAGTCTCATGCTGTTGATTTCCCATCTTGGTTATGTGACATATTCTTTAAATTCATGAGTTATTCAACAGTCTGATTGTTGAGAAAAATGTTTGTAGCACAGACACGTGATGGTCAGGCTATTGTAGTGATCCTTTGAGCTCCAGTTGTTATTTGGCCTGCAGTTATGTTTCCAGTGTGTTTGGTAACAAGTAGCTGAGAGCATGAGATTGCAGATGTGTATGTTGCTGGCATTATCCTAACTGAGACATACTGGCTTATTTAAAAAGAAAATTAGTAAATGTGCTGAAGCTTTCAACTGGCTTAACAGAAACGCCCAGTGTTTACTTAAAATGTCTGCATTTGCATCTTATGCAACCCTGACTAAAAATCCTACAGTCTTCATGTTTTTAGATTTTCACTTAGAAATGTTCTTCTTCATCTCTGCTAACCTGCTGCCTGAGGCAGAAAGCAGATTTATATTCTGCCTGGATTTTCCTCATTAGCAGAGGAAGGATGATCCAAGCCCTTCTCCAGCTAATACCTTAACACCTGTTGGGCCTTAAACATCGAGGAATGCTGGACCAGCATGAGGAACAGAGAGATCAGGTTCCCCTTTGCCCCTCAAGAGAGGGTGGAAGCAGTACAGATGTCTGGATGCTGCTGGCTGTCCCAGGGCTAGAGCAAAGCACACAGGGAGGCTGAAGCCAAGTGCAGGGATCCCCTGGCTCTATTGCAACTGACTTGCAGCCTATTCCCTAGGAAAAAGACTTGTACAATTGTTGCCATTTATTTGCCTGTTTCTCTCGGACTAAGCCTTCGAACCATGTGAAACAGATCCAAAAAAAAAAAAATAATTTTCAAAGACAAATGGAAACCTATGATTTGGGGCAAGCATCTGGTAAAGGAGAGCCAGGAAGAGAAGAGCCACCCCAGGGTTCTTCCTGGCTGGGATGGTGAGACCACATGTGAGAGAATTGCAAGAAATGGTGAAACAGCAGGATGCTGCTCCATCCCAAGTCACAGTGAGCTTCCAGCATGTGTCAATCAGGCTTCATTACTCATATAGTTTTTCTGTCTCAGTATCTTCAGTACTGAGGCGTACAATTCAGAAATCCAGCCCAAAAACTTGCTCCTTGTGGATTTGGTCCCTTATTTTTTTGTAGCTTTTGTAGCACTTTGGAGTAGTTCAGTCAGTCTCACCACGTATATGTGCTAAGTTCTGCATTGCTTGGTTACTTTCCAGCTATGGCTCTTGTTCTACCTTTTCCAGCAGGATAAGAAAGTGGTCATGTGACTTTCTTTTACTGCTTTGTGCTATGCTTTCCAACCTATACAAATACAGAATAGGCAAGGTGCAATAAAGAGAGAATATTTCTCCCCAATAAATAAACAAGTTGAGCTAATTATCTATTTAGTAATTATTTGCTACATGGCATGTCTGCATAATTTTTGTTGCCCAAATTACCCAGGGGTTAAACTAAAGCTTCCATATAAATAGGAAATATTTCCTATATTCAGCTATGCAACTCCCTGTAAGGCAGAGGAACACGTATATGCATATTTCACAATACCTCTGAGCACACATTTTTCCTTTTTTTTTTAAGTCTCAGTGGGTTTCTGTGGCTGTGACTGTGGAGCCTTTGATCAGCGTGGCTGCTTGAAATCTCCCAGTGGCCTAATAGCTCCCTGTTAGTGAGGGGGAGGAGTTGAGCACGGAGCTCAGGATCACACTCACTCACTGAACTCCTGAACTTTAAGTGTTTTGGAGTGATTTTTAAAGCGAGATTTTGAATTTGCAGCGTTTGAAGCTTGCACTGATATCAGTGCCTGGGCACGGAGGTGACACAAAGTGTTTTCACCAGAGCAGGGTCACGAGTGGAGCAGCAGAAGGGCAGAGGACACAGATGTGTGCAACTGTTCGGGTCCACCAGAAAGAATCCCACGTGGATGTGTTGATCCCTGTAAGGGATTTCCTTACTGGACTATTGTGCTATTGAGGATGGGAAGAACCTCCTGTATCAGTCCCCATCCCCCTGTGTTCCCAAAGCTATGCTCAACCTGAAGAAGAGGCTTAAGGAACATACTTAGTTAGCACTGTTCTACACCGTGGCATAACTTAGAGGTACAAATGTAAATGCTGGAAGGAAGGAGAAATCCAAGGGATGTTTTTAAGTACCTTTAAGATGAAATGTGACAAGTTGTGAATGTGAAATACTGGCTGTACCAGCAGTGTGTTCTAGGTGCTGCTGATTTTGAAGAGTGTGATGGTTTCTTGGGAGGGGGGAAAATGTATAGTTTGTGTGGCCTAACACCAATAAAGAAGGGTAGTGAAAACTAGCAACAAAAGAGTAAAAGTGACCAAAAAACATTTGAATAAAAACATTGGTAATTAAAGAAAAAAAAAAAGAACTTAGAGATGAAATTATTAAATCACTTGTATCTCATTTTTAGAAGCCCAGTTCATAGATTTTCAATTTGTCTGGGTTTTTTAAAATGATTGAGGACCAGTGGAAAATAGTAGTGGAAAATGGCTATTGCTGCATCTTATACTTGACTACGTCTACCCTGCATTTAAATATGAATTATGCTGCACAAGCTTGAAGTATGAAGTTGTTTGGAAAATCGAGCTCCTCTTCCTGGGCAAACTTGAGTTTCCAGCTTTTCAGGAAGGGGAAAAGGGTGATTGTCTTCTGCCTTCCTCAGAAGCCTTTCTTTGTGTTTTCCCCCAAGATCTGTATCAGTAAGAGGTGTTCTGCTCTTAGCCTGAAGCAAAGCAAATTCAATTTTTTTATTATAATGAGATCTTAATAAAACCTGAGAATATTCAATATCATTAAATCCATTTTGCCAAAGAGCTTCTTGTAAATCTGATTGTTTTAAGCCCTTAATTTGATATTAAAGATATAGGAAACCAGTAAATAGATGCAAGAAGTGCTTTAGAGGACAGTGCATTCCTCAGCTCCACAGTTCTCATTATCTCCCCTCGGCAATGCATCCCATCCATGACTGTCAGAGGAATTGGATCTTGCATTGTGAAAGGCATTATCTCCCATTGGGAAAAAGTGCTCGGGAGGCATCGAGGAGCACTCCGAGAACAAGAGCATCATTTAAGCGAAAAGTAGCTGCTGACTCACCAGAACCAATTCTGCAGAGGCAGCTGATTTCCATACCATGATACTTAGCATTTGTAAATGCTGCCGTGCATCTACCAGGGCTGTGCAAACATCTAATCGTACATCACTTAAACGAACAGATTAGTTCTGTGAGCGGCTTTGGACCCCTCCATTCCTGAGAAACACAGTCCAGTCTGTAGTCTTCATTTAACTTATCTTTCCTTGTAGCAGTTTTTCAGGATGGGAAAGGGAAGTAAAAGTCCTAGGATTTTTTGAATGGCTTTGGGGAGTAAGGATCCAGCAGTAGTGAACAGCAGGGGTGACCGAGGACTTAATTGCCTCTGAAAGTCACTCTGTTTAAATTAAATTTTAATCTCACCTACAAGAGATGATAACAGAAATGTCTCTATTTCTTGTGTGTGAAGTGTGTTTACTGCTGTGAGATACATTGTGGTGTTTCCAAATGCCTCAAATACATAGTGGGGGCGAGGGGAGTGACACAGGCTGAGGTGACAGATGGGGGGCAACAGAGGCACTTGCTCTACGTTTGCACTGACCTTGTTCTGGAAATTTCATGCTTGACTTTTCAACCTTCTTGCTAAATGAGTCTGTGTTGCAGATGGATGAATTAAATAGATTGAGAAGTTTCTAGACTTTGTCATTATATTTAATTCTTAGACCAATGGAGAAAGGTGCAAAATAAGGGCAATAGTTTACTTTGTAAGTAGTTACCTCGATGTTCATGTCAAACTGATATAGAAATAAAAAAAACCCCAACCAACCAGAAAAAAACCCACAAAAACCCAAAAACCCAGCCCATATTATTTTAAATAATATAATTTGTTTAAAATTCGAGGGTGGGCATTAACTTGGCACAGCTGACAAGTTAATTATTATCCTTTATGTGGATACAATAAATACAAACCCAGGTAAGGAATTTGTATTCTCCTAAGTGTTTCTCTATAAGTGTCTTTTCAAAATGTATGTTCAACCCACTGTTTCTTTCCTTCTTTCTATAAAACTCAAACCACCACTAGTGTGCAAAAAATAGAACACTGTGGCTTCTATTACCTCTCAGTGAGCTCTGCCTTTGAACTTCACGTATTTTTTGAGCAGCTCTGATGAACAGGGCATTGGATTAAGTGTCAGAGATCCCAAGCTGGATTTCTGCCTCAATCATGAGCTTTCATGCATTATTTAATTATTAAATGATGGTTTAATACAATGCTGTGTATTCCTGAAAATGAAAGCTTAGCAACTAATTGATAGCATAGACTCTGTATAAGGTTGTGTGTGTATATATATATTTAAAAATAAAAAGTCCATAGTGCAGGACAGTAAAAGTAGAAGGGTCACAACAACAAAACAGGTTAGCAGAAAAGTAGTGTATAGCAGCTTGTAGTAGGTATAAAAAAGGTACATGTCTTCATTCCATTTACTTCTTCACGAACACAAGTTGGTAACAGACTATTTTAATACTTTTCCAAAAGCTGCCTAGAAAACCTAGCTGCTAAACCACAAAGGGAATGGGTAAGTCTCCAGAAGTCTTCCTTTCTTTTCTTTTATACATATATGTAAGTGGGGGGAGAAGCAGGATGAAAAAAATTACAGCTTCAAAGATAGATATGAAATAATTTTCCGTTATCTACCCTCTTGCCTAGTGCAATGCACAAAAGCAGTTTTCCAAATGTTATGGAATTTAACATTAAACAAAAATAAGCAGAAATAGAAATCTGCTTTAATTTCCTTCTAATTACTTGCTCAGAACTAATCAAGCCGCTAGTCAGGGGAATTGGAGACAGCACACAGATCAACATTTTACTGTCTTCATTTTTATAAACAAAACTTGGTTGTTTTGTTAATAGACAAAGAGACTGTGAAATTTGGATTCAAATGTAGATAGCTGATCATTTTTTGAAATAATATTTACGTGATTTTGTGTCAAGTTAATGTTGAGATGGTTTTTTTTCAACGCTCTGGGTTAAAGAAAGATTCCTGCCAAATCTCAGGGAGATTCTTCTAAAGCTGCTGAACAGAATCCGAAATTAAAGTAACAGTGATAATACTTCTATTCATTGAAAATAAGGATGGGAATGCTGAGTTGAAGTGCCTTTAGAACAAATACATTTCTAAAGATCAGAAGTCAGTTTGAAACTGGTTTCTTTTAGCATCTACACTTGTGTAGTCTTGTAGGCATTGCTAAAACTCTCACAATTTCTTCTTCTGATGTAACAGAAAGCATGGGCTTAAGGTTTTCAAAGTGTTACCTGTACCCATAGGAAAAGTACAATATATGCTTGGATTATTGTATTTCTTTATGTTATTGTATTTCTTTATGCTGGTCTGGAGCGTTATCTGCTACACTTAGGAAAGCATGTGATTTGTTTTCAGAGGAAACTGTACTCCTGAATTCCTTTGAAAAATCTCTCTTACTAAATCTGTTATCACCCTAATTCTTTATAGAGATAACAAAAGGCATGTGTCCTGTCTCTTCTTTGTGTGCTTAACAAAAATAGTTTGATTAATTCTAAATGACAGGCATAGCAAAAGAAAGTGATATAATGAATCTGGAAATGGAGAGAAATTTGCTTGGGTTTCTTTTTTTCTCTTTTTTTTTTTTTTTCCTTTTTTTTTTTTCTTTCTAATTTCATTTTTTCTTTTGTGGTTGGTTTTGCTTCCTGCAGCTTTAATAAAGTTGTCTGCAGGTAAAGGAGGAGAGGGGTTTGTATTTAAGCTGTCAGTCTGGAAGACAGAAGGAGCTTACAACTTTCCCTGTCCAAGATGTTTGTTTCTGAGTTGGATACCTGTTGTTTTCTGTGTTGTCATCTTTCTGCAAAACACTGGTAGTGTAAGATGCCTGAGATTCTCAGAAACAAAGATGTGGGAGAGAAAACAAAGCCTACACAGCACCTCAACTTTTGTCTGGTGAAATAAACATCATTTCATAAGAAAACATTGAGTTATTTTGGTTAAGAGCAACAAACAAAATAAAACAAGGAACAGAAAAATTCCAAAATTCAGAAACTTCAGTTTTAGCCCCGTTCCAGTCCTTTAAACTTCAAGCACTTCTGTAATGTTCAGGATGCACTTAGGAAAGGATGCCTGAAGCCAGGATAAGCTCCTGGGAGAGGTGGGGAGAGGCAGGAAGGCCCTCTGACATCTAGCACTGGGTTTACTTACAGGCAGACCCCAGCCAAGTAATTATTTCTTTGTTTTGTTTTTCTGTTTTATTGCTTATTTGTGTCTAGCCTTTCTTTCTTAGCTGGTATTTGTTTATTAACTTAAACTTAGTTGAACATTTGAAATAATCCTATTCCAGTTTTACGATTATTTTTTTTTCATGCAAAACTAATATTTCTTGCTTACCTTCTCTTTGGATGTGGTTGTTTAGCTCACTCAGTGATGATTTCTGCTTATAGACAATTATTGAAACACCTACAGAAAAGAGATTTGTCCAATGGCAACACAAAAGTTCTCCTTGTGAATTTGGGCATAAGGGAGATTTCTGAATGGCCACAAGGCGAAACCTTCTTGTATGAGCTCATGGTATGGACACAAACCTTATTTTTCTGCAACATTACAGTTTTGTTTTGCTGCTGCAAACCCCTATTTGCCTCGGTTTCCAAGTCCTGAGCGAGATCTATAAATGTCACAATATGCTGGGTTAATGAGGGAGCACCAGGCTGGGCTCTCTGCAAGACTTTGCTTTGTGGTTTTAAGTCAGAAAATCAGACCCTTAAATTTATCTGAACATAGCCTCCTTTTTGGCTGTGTGGTTTAATGGGGCTTAATTAACTAATGTCTTAAGTGAGGATTCAAGTACCCATGTAGATTAAACGAGCCAATTTAGGATCCTGCAGGAGCTGAGTCCCTCTGAAAATACATTACATCTCTTTTTCCACAAAGGAATACAGAAAACACTTAGAAGGCTGTCTCGTGTTTGTGTGGTGAGATTTGAGTTGCGGAGGGGCTGCAGGGGAGGATTCTGTGAGGAGCTGCCAGAAGCTTCTCCCTTGTCCAAGGGAGCCAATGCCAGTGGCTCCAGGACAGACCCGCCCCAGGCCAAGGCTGAGCCCAGCAGTGGGGACGGCAGCACCTCTGGGATAACAGATTTTGGAAGGGAAGCGGTTTGTTCCAGGAGGACTGCGCTGCAAGCTGGAGCAGGATAAGGGTTTGAGGAGTGATCTCTTCCTGACCTTATCTCAACCTCTTGCTGTCTTTTCTCTCCCCTGTCCAGCTGAGGAAGGGAATGACAGGCTTTGGAGGGCACCTGGCATGCCTGAGAGCTGCTCCCTGACCTCCTAAACATCTAATATGAGTTAGATAGCTCAGACTGTTACGCACAGAAAACCTTGGCTGGGCAGACAGCGACTTCTTGGGTTCCTGTCAGCCCACCCAGTGCATTCCCTCCATGACCATGTTCCTCCACCACCGTTACCTGGACTGATGGTTTGGATTTGCCACCCCCTATCGCAGCAGCTCCTGCTGCCTCTGGGCCCGTGTTACCTGCAGTGTCAGGTGCTTGTCAGTGTTTAACATCAGTGAAAGTTTGCACTTTTTTTCTCATATGTGCTTATTTTCACATGGTGGAATGCTCACTGCAACAGCAAAACAGCCTGCTGTGCTACGAAGCCAATTCCTATATAAATGAGGACATTGTACAGTAAAACGTAGGGAGAAATACTTTAAACTGCTAAATAAGTCAAAGGAAACACGTTGAAATGCTGAATTTCCAGAGATTTGTATGACAAGACGCAGTAGAGTGATGTACTTCTTAAAAGCCACCATAAACACACTGTGTTTAGAATAATCGAATCATTAGAATTAAAGATATACAAATCAGAAGCAAAAGGCTTTTCTGGATTTAGCATATCAGGCAATGTTACAGTTAAAATAAGAAAAGTATTATATTACAGGTGTTAAATGCTAAGCACCTACACACAGAGAACAATTGCAAACTGTTCAAAACTCCTTCAGCAAAAGGGCATTTATAAAAATGCAGAGGCTCATCACACCTTGCATAGACTCTGAGGCAATTAATGGGGAAGGCTTCTGGAAACAGAAATGAGATTTGATAAGTAATTGCTAGATTAACATCACAGAAATGCTGAGGTCCTGGTTTTACAAGTGAGAAAGGCTTCTAAATGTCTCAGGTGCTCCTGTGAATGTCGCTATTTGTTATATCTCTGCAGCGTTTTGCTGTCTAAATGCCCATTTTAAGATACTTTGGGCCTGATTAAAAAAATATTAATAATGGCTGAGCAGTTGGGATACCCATGGAATTCAGTCAAACTGACAAGAGTTATGTGTTACAATCAGAGTCAAGCTTGGCACTGATCAGTTTGACAAGTGGTATTTTAATATATAAAGAATAATTAAAATATGATTTTGCAGCTTTTCTGTCTGAGTGCCTGGTTGTCTTGTGTCATTGGAAATGGGCCATCCCAATGCAACCTGGCCTCTGGATTTGTGCTGCCAGACACTGGCTGGAATCGCTAGATGAGAAGGGCTTCTTGCTGTTTTCTGAGGGATATGAATAAGATATTTAGTTTCCCCTCTTAAGAACTCTTGTTTTCTCCCTGTTGAGAAGTGGCAAAACATTTTAAATTATAGCATTGTTTATGATACAAGAAACTGTTTTCTGCTTTCAGCTCCATTTACAGCAATAGGAAAACAATAAAATATTTTGATGGAGAAGATTCAGCGCCCTTAAAATATTATTAAAAAAATATTTTTCCAGACCCTTAATACAAAGAGTCAGCTTACATGGATGTTTATGGTGAATGTTTTTGCATGTTTTTATGAAGCTGTTTTGATGGCCCTGAATGCTCCTGCACAAAACAAAATATTCTCATTTTGTTAGTTACTACTTATGAAAATTACTTTATACAACTTATTTATAACCTAAATGTAAGGTTGTGACATTATCTTATTTGTTATGCCCTATTGGAGTAAAAATACAGTTATACTAAAGCACCAACAGAGGAAAAACAACCCTGTGATTTCTGTAGGTAGCTATTGCACTCTCTATTTTACTGGGTTGGGTTACGAGACCAAAATGCTCATTCTTTATTTGTGTGAACAGCCAACTGTAGCAGCACCAATGTCTGTAACTGGATTTCATTATGGAAATTCAGCTAAAAAGGGCCACAGGCACAAAAATCCATTAAAATGTTTCTATTGCTTTACATATTCTTCTGTGATAAAAATAGCCCTATATTTGAATTTAAGAAGCTTTAGCCTAAAGGGTAGCAGATGGATATTAAGGAGATTATAATAAAGAAGGGTATTATAAAAAAAAAAAAAAAAAGGCAGATGGGGAGAACCATTCCTTCATATTTAGGGAAACCATTTGTAATAGCAAAGGTATTCTGAAAAGGTGATCTCTTCTTAGTTATATCAATAGCAACTTGTTGATTCTTTGTTACTACATGAAGGCCTCATATAAAAATGGGCTCATTCCATAATAAACTGATACAAATGGCAGCTAAAAAATCTGACAGATTTAGGACACTTGCGTTGTCACTGTAACAATGAAAATGTGATGAGTGGCTGCCATCTGAGCATATTTTGAAATAAACAGCAAATGCTCTTTGGCTTATTAGGAGTTTTAAAAAGCAGTTTTCAGAAGTTTCTGAGAATGTGCAGCCATTGCCATTCCCAGGCCCAACTTCCCTTCTTGTAAGTCTACTTTATATCTGAACTTTTTCTCTTATCTTTGCAAATTCCTTCTGGCAGATTGAAGGGCTTTCTCAAGTTTCTTGAACAGTTCTGGTTCTCTTGGAGCCTGGACAGAGCTTTGCAGCAGCCAGATCAGAGTTGGATTCAAGCACAGAACTGAGTAGTACCTTCTGCAGGTGCACAGAATCACTTGCACAGAAAATAGTTCAATACCTCTGTGTTAAATTTGGGACAAATTAGACTGACCTGACACACGTGCAGGGGGAAGCAAACCCACAACACACTTGGTTGTTCCCGGAGTTGTTAGATTCAAACATTCTGGTGCACAAGGGCAAGGCTGCAGGTAAACTGTCCAGCAGCATTGAGCAGTTTATTGCCTTTTAGAACCTGGCCAGGGTTTCAGTAGCTCATCGTGCTGTGTCCTGTACCCTGTGCCCCTTGGAAAGGGACAATTCTTGGGCTGCAGGGGTTGCTGCATCCCTTGATGTCCTTGTGAAAGGCAGAGGAGCTGACAGGAGGCAAAAAGAATTCCCACATGGCTCATCTCAGGCTCTGTGGTGAGGTGGCCCACCTCAGTCTGGTGGGATTAGCTTTCTTCACTGGGCTTGACATCTCTGTGAGTAAGGTTAGATTTCTCCTTCAGTTTAGAGTCTGTCTGACCTTGCTGGCCCTAATAACATTTCAATGATTGCATCTCCCTTCTTACACTTCCCGTTTCTTGGTTGAATACTGTGAGCTGTGTTACCAGGATGGATTTGTTGTATGCTGCTCGTGCTGTTTGGGTGAGCCCTGAGACTTTTCCGAGGAAAGACAAGGGAAGAAAGGAGAGGAGGAGGAAAAAGGAAATAATTGCAGGCCCTAGTAACTAATAAGGGTTAAACAAAGAGATGACTGCTGCAAAGCCTAAATGTTTTTGGCATCCCTTTAATGTGGAACCTTTTCATCTGTGTTACACCTTCAGAAGTCAGATCTCGCCAGACTCCCTTTGAGTTCTGTGCTTCCATTTCTGTCTTAATTACCTTTCTCAGAGTGAGGCTGCTCTTCTGCCTTAGCAGAGGGGATTTTTTAATACAATGTTGTATTTTATATATATGTATATCTAGAGAGAGTCAGATTCAGATCTTTTGTTCTTGGCACTCACCATATGCTACTGTTTAATATTTAATCAGCCCCACCTCATCAGAAACACTGCTGGCCTCATTAGATAATTAATGGCTGCCTGCGTCTCATTTGCTTCAGTTGATACATCTGCAGCCAGTAATTAGAGCAGGAGTTTATTAGTTGCACTGGCTTAGTTTATTTGTGAAACAATCTCTCCTTTGATTGAAGCCGCTGGGATTGGCATATGTGGCCAGCCTGCCTCCCTGTTCAGTAGGGCTCTTTTGTTTACATTTTTGCTACAGTTTTGCAACACTGCACATCCTGGCAGTCCTAGGAACAGTTGGTGGTGAAGATCTGCCTTTTATAATTTAGAAGATAATTGGGTAATTCAATGCAGTAAAGCTACTGCAAAGCAATTCTGTAACTTTGGGGGAGGGGTGAACAGGGAAATCTGGGAGACAATTTGTTCTTTTATAGTTTTTACTTTTTTTTAATTATTTTTCTTCCAACATCCTAATATAAATCCTCTGGATCTGTGAAGGATATATGTGCATACAAAAATGTGTTTGGAAAGCTTTTAATTCACAGTGTTTTCTCTTTATATATAAGCTAAAATAAAACCAATGTTCTTAAATATTGGTGAGTGATCACATGCCGGTACAGGTTACCAATCCTCCTTAATGAATTCAGTCTTAAAACTCCCTCCTTCGTCTGCCTTCTCATTTGCAAGTGTATAAAATGTACTGTGATATTTTCTTCTGGCCCTGTGAATTTATGACAAGTCTCTCACTGAGTAGTCTGAAGGAAAACCTTTATACAATTGACTATATTAAAATAATGAGAGGAATTGTTCCTGCCTCTGCGAGAAAACTCAGGCTCTTGTCAGGATTGTCTCTGAAAGATCCTTTCCTATTGTTATACCACTTCAGGTACAACAGCAATCCTGATTAAGTGGGTTTGTTTTCTCTGAGAAAATAAGTCTTATAGCTGTTTCTCTTCCTCTCAACAGTTTTCTGTACCAATTCTCATCCACCCAGGCAGAAGCTGGAATGGGGAGCTGCTCCCTACTTGGTGCCTGTTTTTGTTTTCCATGTTTGCCAAGCACCTTGCATTGACATTCCTTTGTGTGTACAGGTATTCCAGTATTCCACTTGGGAATGGCAGGTGTATGTTGAAGAGCCTCTAGCAATGTGATACAGGAGTTAACTGTTCATGCTGGGGAGAGATCTGCATCAGACGCAGTCATCTTTACCACTGTGACTAGAAAGGCAAAGTGAGAAACGGTTTTATTTTTTTTTTTGCATTTTTATTCTCCAATTAAATGCCTGGCCTGATTATTGAGCCAGCAGTGATATTTTTCAGTGTGAGAAAAGGTGATTCAGGCTGTTGACTTTGACCCTCCTGTTGTCCTCAAGTGAGGGTTCGACTACAGTGAATATTTCTGGATAGGTCTCAGTTCCAAGATTAACACGTCATATCCAGCCATCTTTGCCCATGTACAAGAATTCCTGCAATTAAACCTACTTTCTCTTCCAGTATCTCTGTCTCTACCAGCACATGCACTCCTGAAAGCATATCCTAAAGCTGCTGCGCTCTGGGATGCTCTTTGCTCCTGCTTGTTGTACTTGGTATAACCTGGGGAAGGCTCTTGTCAATGATTTTTGCCTTCGGCCTTGCTGCAAAAGAGACACGTTCGAGTCAAAATTTAAACTAAACCTTCTGTGCAAACCAGGTAGATTTACTGCAGGTTGGAAGCAGCCTCAGCCTCTGGAGGACTGGGCTAAAAGGAACCCCAGGTGAGTTGTTCCAGTAAAGACATAAACTGTCTGATAGGACTTGGGGCAGCAAATCCCCACCTGATTCTTTTCCTGCAGAGCTGAAGTGCCTTTAATTGTCTTTGCTGGGAAACCTTTTTTTTCTGTTATTCTCTGCATCTGGGTGGGTTTTTATTGTTTGCTTTTTTCCCTGTTTTGTGAGCCACACTTTGTGCTTGAGCCCAGCTATGTCTGATTTTTTTTTTTCTTTCCCCTGATGTTGTTCAGAGATTTAACCCTGGAGAGGGGCTAGAATTTGTGATAACCACGTCTTTAAAGGAATGGTACCAGGCAATCTGGCTCCACAATTGGAAGGGGTGTCAAGCAAGCAATAGTTTTACTATAGCTCCAAGCAATGGTTTCCTTATCAGTCTTCAAAACATTAAAAAGTCTTTTCTTCTCTCAGATAATCCTTTATCATGCCTCTGTAGCTCCACTTAGCCTACACTGGCAGACTCAGTGTGTTTTGACAGTTCTGACCTGATGAAAAAGCTTGTGCTGTGTTTGTAATTGATTGTACCCATAAATGACTCACGGACTCTATTTTGTTTCTGTTGTTCTGTGTGTCACTTGAGCTTTTTGTTTGTGTTTCTGCGGTTGGATTTCTCCACAGTGAGAAGAGGTTTGCAGAAACAAGTTTGGATTCTCATTCATAGGCTGTTGTTGGGCTGCCTCTGGAAGCAGGGGAGGAAGGAGAGCCAGTGTTTTCTGAGCAGAGCAGGGGTCTGATGAAGGCTGCTGGACTCCAGGGGGATGCTCAGCCTGCCTGGGAATCTGGACCAGAGCGCTCGGTTAGGGAGCACTCATTCTCTCTGAATCTTCTGTCAGTTTTGTTTTAAGCCTTCAGCCCCCATAATGGTTAACTTTTGCTCTACAGTATTACTGAGGCAGGAGCATCTACCAAACCACATGAAATTTTTAAATGGCAATGCTGTGTGTGCCTGCGCGATAAATTTCAGCCTGTTGTTGGCTAGAACTGTAGGTATCTGTGTGTATTGCCTGTACTGCTTAATGGATTTTATATATTTGAGTTCCTTGTGCATTTGCTAAGCTTTCCAAAACCTGTTTTTCCTCTGAACTGTCCCAATGCCTTATGAAAGGCATTTCGAAGACTGATTATTTAATGGCATTTCATTCCTGGATCTCCAGAAGTGCAATTAACTTTCTAAGTTGCCTTCAGAAACCACAATTTTACTTTCTGTGTCCTAAAGCTGCAGTTTGTTTATAGTTTGTATCCACAATTGCTTTTATTAGGTCACAGGACTCATTAATTGTGCATGTATTCTGTTATATTGTGACTTCTTTTCACCTTTACAGGGTGCAGTGCTGAAGTTATAGGCAAGGGCATATTCTAACTGATTCTTCAGAGACAAGTGTTGGGGTTTTTTCTATTTATTTTTTATTTCCTCTTTGCTCCACTGGTGCTTTATGGCAGTTTACCCTTGCACACCATCTCTTCAGATCTGGAAAGTGTTATTCATCCATTTAATACTGAATTTACAGGCCTAGAAAAGAGTTCTTAAAAAATCATTAGGAAATGAAAATTTTCCAGACTGCTGCAGTCTATTAAGTATGTCGTTGAAAGTAATATATAGATGAAACCTATTCCCACAAGCTGAAATGGAAGCAAAATTTAGGTGATATATATATAACAGTGAAAGAGACACTGGAACACACAGCACTTTGATTGCAAAATCATGAAAAGTTACAATAAATCTCCTTGTATATGCCTTTTTCTCCCCCTTAAAACAGTCTAATGTCATTGTTGTCAAGTTTCTATATTCAGAGTCTATCTCCTCTCAGTAATCTCGGGCTCGCCGTGCTCTCTGAGAGACACAATTATGTTAGTTCCAAATAAGGGCTCTTTGATCTCTTTTTATTCCTCCTTTGTTTCTGCACAATGAAAGAGAGAGGAACTCAATTAAAGTGACTTAGTCTGGTCTCTTGACAGAAATTGTTACAAGTAAAGGGTTTGATTCTCCCCTCAGTTAAACCAGTGTTTCGCCAGTGTAGCTACATTGTCACTCTCAGAGTTGCATTGATGGGAAGCTGGCACAATGGAAGAAAGGATCAATCCTCCCGTTTCTCCAAATAGGCCATTTGAAGGAACTACCACTTTTCTTATTCTCAGCTGAATTGAAACTAATTTAATTGGCTTTCAAAGGAGGCTGTTCAGTGAAAGGAGCCTGAACTGAAGGTGACCATGATGGCAACATGAACGAGACATGCGTGTCTGTGGCAAAACTTTGTGTTGTGTTAAAGTCTGGTAATCCCTTATAAGCAACGTGTCCATGTCCATCACTGCTGCCAGATCTTAAAGCAGGAGGGTTACTAAGAATTTTTTTCAGAGTAAACTAGGGCCTTAAACTCCCTTACCAGGCACCACATGTTTGCTATTTCTTTCTTTCTTTTT
>VWZG01006218.1:18400-32720 GCA_013396735.1 Grallaria varia | reverse complement strand
TTTTTTTTTTTTTTTTTTTTTGAGAAAGGCATGAATTTCAGGTAGTATGCGCTCAGCTTTTACTTTCAATCCAAATAATATGCACAGTTTCAATATATGTTTTTAGGTCTTATGTCAGTCTCTCTCTTGTAAGATCTAAAGATTTGCTAGAGCCTGCAGGGATTATGAACAGTTGGTAATTGCTCTGAAATAAAATACTTCTATTGGTAAAATGGAAAACTTAAAGATTACTGCATGTGTTACTGTTCAGAAAGCAAGTTTAGGACAGAAAAACATCAGTGGAAACTTGGAATATTCCAGTGAAATGCAGTAGAATGCATAAGCTCCTTGCCCTTTGTGAAGTACAGTAATAGGCCGTTAGTGTCTAACTCCTTGGGTTATTTTGCATAATATTTGGCTTTCTCCTGTTCAGTTTCTTGTTTGGATATTAATCAGAGTCTGGGTTATTGGAATGGATCTTTGGGGAGATGATGTCTTCATAGAGACAGCTTTGAAGAAATGAGTGTTAACCTTTCAGATGAACCTAATCTTTCCAACTTGTTTTTCTTTTTGTTTGTTTGTTTGGGTTTTTGTTAGGGTTTTTTGTTTGGTGTTGTCTTTTGGGCTTTTTTTTTTTTTTTATTACTTATAAGGTATTTAAGAACTGTTGCCCCACTCTTTTATATATACATGTATTGTAAAACTTTGCAGTTATTTTCTACTATTTTCTTTAGAAGCTTTTATTTGACCAAGTGCTTCATTATATTTGGACAGCCTATCATAGCTGAAAGAGTTCTGTTAATACCATCACTGATATTGAATACTACTTCTCCTTTACTCCTTCTGAGACATTGTTTCCTAATTACATCCTGTGAAGGGTTTTTGTCAGTCACTGGAGTTAATCCATGCTCAGTTGTCACCGGCCTTATCCATCCTGTAATACTGCTGTGGAGTTTGGGGTCCTTAGGTTCTCCAGCTTGTTAAAGATCCCTTGTCAAGCTTTATTTGGGAAACCATCTGATTTGCCTTCCCTTCTCTTTTGTCAGAATGCTCTTAGTCCCAGTGTGCAAACTGTTCCAAGGTGGTTTTCCCATTAGCCCTCAGAGGTAGGAGAAATATAGTTCCTATAGTCAGGTTAGTTACTGTCTCCACAGTGATTTCTCCCTTCAGCCTTCCCACTCTTCTGCTCTGCATCTGTTTCCCACTCCTGGGTTTAACCCCCTCCTCACCAAACCTCTCCTGGTTCTAAAATCTCATTACACTGCTCTGTGTGGCTGCCTGTCTTGACAAGAGTAAGGGCTTATTTTTTTGTCACACAACATTGTGGCAGCAGTGGAAGCTGCAGTCAGAGGACGATCTCAGAAATATATACCTTGTTTTTCTGAAATAATTCTTCCCTGCTTCTCATGCTTCTAAGCAAAAAGGATGGAAACAAAGCGATGTCATTGTTACTCAAAAGATGGAAATTAAAGGTGAGCAAGAGATGAAGCGGAGACAAAAAATGGAAGTGTGGGCGCTACTGCTTTGCTCTCCAGCATCATAGTCAGCTTGGACTTGTCTACAAGGAATCTAATGATCCCTGGGATATTTGATCAATTCTTATTTAAGCAAATTCTCTCCTTGAATTCAGAGGTGATTCTGTGATGAGGGAATGCTTTAGAGAACCCTATTTCCTTTGTACTTTTTAAAAACTGCAATAAATTTTTAACGCAAAAGAAAAGTGATAGTCTGAAACAGTCTGCTGAGATGTTATTTAGACAACAAAATAGGGAGACAGAAAAACTGAAGTCTTCCAGAAGATATTTTACAGTGATGATCTGCTGCTAGATCTGGCTGCTGTTTCATGCTGCACTTTGTAGGCTCAGAGGAACAGAAATAACTAAAGAAAAATGAGTATATACAAGTTCATGACAAAAATCAAACATATATAGGAAACCTTATATAACTGCCATATAACAAGACTTGTGTTTTAAATATATGAAAAAAGAAAATGGGAACAGTTCAATCAGTGATATTTACCTTGTCCATAATTGAAGGGCAGTGGGCCTGTCAATGGAACTCAGGGCAGGAAGTCTTCCAAGGAAAACAAATTCAAAGGGTGTTGGTGTCATATATGGCTTATTCTACATTCTAAGCATCCCAAATTAAAATCCATCTGTGACTGAAATAAAGAGTACAGATAGCAGAGCTATTGCTAAGATTTTTGATTCTTATTATTTAACTAGAAAATACTCTTGGTCTCAATGTGAGTGTTTGGGGAGCTGGGGGGGGAGGTACTTTTCTTTACTCCTGCCAGTTCCCTTCCTGAATTTTTCTGCCCAGCCTTCAGCATACTAAGGGCCAGTCCCACCTTCAAGAAAGGATCTTAAGAACTAGATTTCCATCATCTTAGGTAAAAATTTGTACTCATGCTTGGGCTGTGCTTATGCCTTCAGTCTGCTTACAACTCTGAGACGTTTAAACTTCTATTTTATGTTTCCCACAAGGAAACTGAACGAATATTTTTTTCTTCTCACTTTTGGAATAAAAACTACTTTAAAGTCCAATGGTAAGTATTTTTCTTTAGAGTGAAAATATTTTAATGTCACTGTCTTAGGTGGCCTGCATACTGGTCTTTGATGATCTAATTCATTTGCTTATTAGTAAAATCCAGAATAGGAGACTTGTATTTCATAATCCTGCATTTTCAATAGGGCTGGCAATTTTGCTTGCCTGCAAAGGTATGGATCTGATGATATATGTGATGGTATGTGTTTTTCACTGGAGTGAAACATTAAGACAATGTCCTCAGTAGAAGCATTGCCCTGTGCTAATTCTGCTTCACTGATTTAAACAGAAAATACCACCCTGAAAACACTGAGGAAAAAGGGGAGTTTTTCCTCAGCTCTGCATATGTTCTTCCATATGCTGACAAGATGCAATTAGGATGAGGTGAAGCCAAGAAATCCTTTTGTATCCATCTGATTCTGCTTCTCCCTGTTCACCTGAGCAAGGAGTGTGTTTGCTCTGTCCTTCCCTTTTATCTGCTGTGCACAATGTAGGTGCTGCCACAGGAGCAACACAAATCTTTTTAGTCATGTGCAGCCTCCCATGTATTTAGGCCTTACTGCAGCTTTATCCCCTCCACGCATACCTGTGGTTTTATCAGGCTCTCAAGAGGAGGTTTATCTTAAGCTTGGTGTGAAGTGGAGGTCTAAATTCTGAGCTGTCTCTAAATCAATTCCCTCTTCTCTGGTAGAAAGAGTGCCATTTGTGCCTGCAGTGGAGATAGCAGTCTTTTCAGTATTAGTTAAATGTTTTATCCTGATTTATCTTATTTTAATTCAGCTGTTCTAAAGTACTTTTCAAAGTAATCAGGTATGACAGAGCTGGGGTTAATTAACGGTTGGGATGCTGCCAGCAGCTTCCCCGTGATGGTATTGATGATGATACTGATCTTATCTGATATGCTTTGCTAGAAAAAAAATCCTCGAGAAAGAAGCAAAGACATTATGATATGAATATATAAGGACGGTAGGTGTCCTTCCTGCTGTTTTATGGATGTGTCTGAAGGATTTCCTTTGTGAGAGAGAACAGAAGCTCAGCCTTACCCTTATCTGTATTACACCACAAAAATCTATCTTGAAATGACATCAAACAGTTGTCTTAAAACCACAAAGCAAAGAAGTATAAAGCAGAGTCTGAAAACTCATTGTACTGATTGCACTGAAGGATATCATCCATGTGGTTCTGAAGGTCACTTGATATGTGAAGACATGAGTAGTTCCCATCCTTGGGCTATGGGCTTGCCTTGTTTTGAGTTTCCAAGTGTCAGCTCCTCACATACACAAACACTAATGAGACATAGCCAGGTCTCTGTTTTATGAATCTGGAAGTTTTGCAGTGTCTGTTGGAGGTGCAGCAGTCTGAGAGGCATTAAAGACTTCCATGCCTTGCCATTTCTTGCTTTTCCAGTGCAAGGGTTATTTTTGTTTGTTTGTTTTGCTGCTACAAAAGAAATGGAAAATATGATGCCAATAAATCCTCTAAGAAATTTAAAAATGAACTGTGAAGAGATTCCACAGAAATACATCATTGTGATAAATGCTTGCCTTGCCTTTGGGAGAGAAAAGAAAAATTAAAATCCCACAGGCGATATTAGAAGAAACCGGATAGCACAGTTAGGAGCATGTCTTAAAAACCAGTGGTGATTAGGTGTGCCAAAAGCACATCTAAGCTGGTGTTTCTTCTCCAGGGCTCAAAGTCTGTTTCTAATATTGACCACCTCTGTCTAAAGCAAGCAGTCTGAAAATCCACGTGTTTTTACACAGTATATAAGTACTAATGGTTTTTCTTCTAGTCATCAATCAGATTTATGTACTGGGCTCTGTGTTTTCAGGAGAGGTAAAGGAGTTCCTCCAGACTCCTGGAGCGCTGTTTCTTGGCAGAGCTACAGGGATGAAAAGGCAGGTGGATAACACAGGGTGTTTAACCATGGAGGGTGGTAAAAGTTGTCATCATTTTCCAGTACTGACGAGGGATTTTTTTTTTTTTTTTGAGAACATGACAAGAATTAGGACCAATCTGGTTTTGCTTACTAAGTTTGCAGTAAAAAGAGTTCTACCCTCAAAGGGCTTGATGTAGTAATAGTCCTGTATCCCTTTCTCCAGCTGGGGCTTGTTATCTCTCTGTGCTGAGTTGTTTGTTGCTCAGGCACTACTTGGATATGGTGTGAGTGTTCACTGTGGGCTCCAAGAGGATCCAAGATGTGGGTAGGTCTTGAGATGTTTAATTAATGCATGAAGGCTCATCACACTCCAATAGACTAGCATTGCATGGAGCAACCAGCTCAAAGATGCATGCTATATGCAATGTAATTGGTGTTTAAGATAGTATTATCAAGACGTTTAATGCACCCAGTTAAAATTAGGAAAGCAGAAAGTATTTTTGAGAGCTGTAGAATTACATTTAAAGTTTTGTAATTATGGGGTTTTTTTCCTATAAAAGTGATAATGCCTGACTACAGGCCAATACATCTATTGTGTTCGTAGTAATTTTGTTGTCAGCAGTGACCCAGGTAGTTGTTTTTGTTTCATAAAAAATAGTATCTGGTGGCAGTTTGTGCCCCAGTATTTCCATGTGTTTCTGCCTGTACCTTTGGGCAGACTGTGACCTTCTTGAGCAATTTGGATCATGTTGCTACTTTGTAGAAATCAGATTTTTCCAGGTGGCGTTTCTGTATGCCTAAGCAAAGACTTCCATACTTGTGTGAGAGGAAGATCATTAGGAACAATACCAAGTTTCCTTCAAAGAGGTGATTCCATGTGCAGTTTTGTCACTTGCTTTAGCCATTGGTGTTATATCCCTGTTAACCTCACCTTTGGGCTCCCTGAAGCTGCTGTATGAGCATGGAGTTTTTAGAGAGCATTTGACTTTTGCTGTGCTTTTGTTGTGATAAAATAATCAAATAATAAAACTTGTTTTGAGCAGTTTCTCAAATGTAATTAGCAAATCAAGCCTTTCTCTTTTGAGTTTTAAAACTCTGTTGCAAGGCCAGTAAAGAAGGAATTTGTTTGACAGTTTCTCCTTTCAACATTTTTTTTTTCTTTCTTTGGGTTATTGTTGAGGAAATGGACGAAACAGTGGTTTGCTTGAATGTTTAGTCAAGGGCAAGTGATAAACTGACTAAATAAACATATCTTGAGTTCACCTTTGAAAAGAAATTTTGGAAGAAACTTGCTGTACTATTTCTCAGACCCCAAATTTCTTGGAAGCCATTACACCAAGGATTTTATTATTTCCAGTTTTCTGTCATACAAAGACTCAGAACAGTGTAGGGTAATTTGATGTGTTGATGACCTTAGTGCCAACATTAGCAAGGAGAGGAAAAGAGGAGAGATGAGCCCATAGTGCAGAAATGAATTAGATTTGAGTCATGTTCTTATCTTATTTGCACAAGTTTGCTTTGTGATCTGGGTTTAGACCATGTGCATTTGGGTTGTAACAAGGCCTGTAAAAGAAACAAAATCTTAACAATAAGATATATCCTTTTATAAATTCACTCGAAAATAAATGTACTTCAGCTCTAAAGGAACCTTTCCTTTTAAAATATTCTTTCCTCTAATTTTCTTAAGTATAAGAAAATGAACTCGCTTTTTGCTCAAACATATACGGTACTTTATCAAACTTGTATATAAATTACTTGATTCTTCATACTGCTGATATTCTTCCAATTGTTTTAATAGACCATAAAAATGGTAATACTGTGGTAAACCATTAAATGCTTTAGCCCAGCAGTATTCCTTGTTTAATAGTTTTAGTCATTTAACACTTAGGATTTGTAACAGAGTAAATCTAATTTTAAAGTAGGTTGAGGAAGTTAAACCACCTCTGGGGAATAAATCTACACTCCCTTACCTGGAGGGCAATACTAATTGCTATCTAGACCCAGAACAGGCTCAAATGAAGTCAAGCTCCAAGGATTACTAATGAGTGAGGCTTACATTGTATGAGCTAAAAGTCTTTGAATGCTATTTTTTACTTGAGAAAGTGGCTGAACAAAAGTCTGAGAAAATCCATGCAATCAGTAGACTGCTGGTGCTTTTAACCATTAGTAATTATCAGCCTTCCTCCTTGGGATGTTAATGATAGTGGTTTGACCTTACCCCAGCATCCCTATCTAAATGTATAACTTAGCCATCAGTTTGCTTTAAATCAAGCACTAAATCTGTCTGAGAACCATTTCATATGGATATTAAAAAAGCATCAGGGTCTACTTGGCTTCTTTTGTCAGCTAAATCTTGGGCAATTTTGTGAATAAATTAATGGATGAAACTGACCTTTTTTTAAATTATTTTTTAAGTTCTGCATTGGCCTAAAAAGGAGCACACTTCAGTATTTATTTCAGTGTAGGGGAGCTACAAGACACTCCCATTAAGTTGCGTAATCATATCGGTGGCAAGGAGTGGGGTTTTTTTGTGTAGAGTTCTTTCGCCTTTCTATAAGTTTTACACTCTGCTTATAAGTCTTGAGTTAGCTCTTTTCTGAGGTTGCCCAGTTAATTTTTCCACCTTCCCTTTAGTTCCCTTTGTTCTGCTCATATATGGCAATGGAAGCATCAAGGCCTGTTTAAAACATCAGTGACCTGCATTTAGACCTTTTCAAAACCAAGTGTGAAAGTGTTTGCAATGATTAGCTAGACAAACCTTGAGGATGAGTGAATCGTAATGTAAAACATTTTGCAGGGCAGAAAAGAATGGCAGGAAAAAGGATGAGGACTCTGTTCCCTCATTTAAATCCTGTTCAAGCCCAGAGGGTTTAATGGGTATTTAAGTGGTGCCCCAGAGAGTGAGAGTGGGACTTACAAGTTGCAAATACCTTTATCTGACTTTGTGCTGCTGTGGAATTTTGCCCCCAATGGCCAACCTTAGTAAAATCCAGCTATTTTCCTTGAATAATGAATCTGTGGAAAATCCAGCAAGTACGTGGAAATCAGAAGTAGGAACAGGCCCTAGAGGATTTTTAACCTAAATAGAAGAGGCTGTATCACTGGCTCTGAAAGCTGTTACTGTTTCACTATTCTTCCTTTTTGCCTCTGGGATATTCCTGAAACGTGTGCATCTTCTGTTTTATGAGCTGTACTTGCCTTTCCTTAGATGTAGAGAGAAACAGGAGGAGGTGGACGATGGCATGGCCTCCAGCACTTTGTTTGTGAGAACATCCTTCTAGCAATTTTATGTCTGCATGAGGTAGAAGAACTGTTTCCAGTGTGCCCTTGAGCTGTGGATCAAGCATTTTACTTCTTTTTGCTCTTTTCTACTTAAAAACTTTATATTCCTTGTCCAGATTCCTCAGACAGATGAGGTTTTGTCATTTGTAGCGGCTGAGGCACTTCCAGCTCCCTTTCTTTTTCCTGGCCATGTTTCCCAGTTGATCAAGGGTAGCATCCTGCCCTTCTTTCTCTCCAAAATAGCTCTCCTGGGACCAAGTCCAGTGTGCTGTCTCTGCTTTATGATGCCTGTAGGACAGTGATATGGTGTAATCATTGCCTCAAACTTCTTTTATTATAGCTTACCCGTATGTAATGGGACTGTTTGGTCTATTAGCCAGAATTGTGTTCTCGGGCTGTGTGACAGCAGGTTTGTGCACAGAGGACTCGGACAGCTGAGCTGACCACTGGCTGGCTCCCTCCTGGGAGAAAAGCTGTATTTACCTGCTCATTCTCCAGTCCTCCCACTGATAATGCTTGAAAAATCCTCAGGTTCCCCCTAAAAACTCCAACAAACTGACAAAAACCAACCAGACTCATAGAATTGTTTGCTTATTTTACTTTTTTCCCCCCAAAATGGAAGAAACCAACCAAGCAGTCACAACACCGGGGGTCATTTAATCCTTAGGGAGCACGCAGTGCCCCTTGGGCTCCCAGGGCTGGGTCACCCCCAGGGTGGCATCGCTGCTTGTGTGCAGAGCTCCACCTTTCTGCATTTCCATCCAAAGTTCCACAAACAAGAGCTACAGTTGCTCTTGGAAATGAAATATTGTTCTTTGCAAAGCTGACACATTTATCTGTGAATAATATGGTCCCAGGCTTTTTTCTGGGTAGTCTTATGTACTCTCTACTTGGCGCCCTAAGAGAGGGAATTACCCGAGTCCCATCCTCAGAGGAGCTGCAAGTGCTGCTCAGCTGTAGCTCTTGGTACTGGGTTTAATTCACGTAACAAGACAAAGAAAAATCTGTTGCCCAACTAACAATATGTCATCACCTGGCACTGTTGGTTGCTGCACAGCGATGGCTGTGTAGGACACAGCCTTGTTTATCCAATTGCTAATTTACAGAAATAAATTTCTTTATCCATTGAGCGTTGAGACGCACATGTACAATTCACTAGTTGTAACTTGTGTTATTAGCTCTTATCCCTCCACAACAATTTGCCAAAATAATTGCCTCAGCCACAATGACCTTGTTATGTGATGTTTCTGAGTAAGATGTGCAACAATTTATTTCTTAGTGTAGATTTCTTGTTTAAATTAGCATAATTTCTTCTTAAAAAACGAATAGATCCGACTCCTCCATTCAGCAGAAGTGCAGGCAGAAATTGTTTATGCTGGTTTTACTTTGTTATTATTTTGGGCTGAGTTTTTATTGTCTCGTGGAAGAGAACTAATGATAGATTAGGAGGTAAACAGCTGCTTTCATGGAGCCCTGTGTCAGCATGCACGCTGCTTCTGCAAGAATTGCTTTCAAATACCAGTGTCAGAGTGAAATATATAATAAGGAAGACTTTTCTATGGGATTTGTTTTTATAAGGTCTATCTGAAAGTCTGTGCAGATAACAGCATATATATAGGGGTGTTTTCCAGCCTTTGTTTCCTGTCTTTTCACCAGTTATTAATGTACAGGAGAACCTCTCTGCCTGTTTCATGGCAGTGTTCAGTGAAGGATTATGTCATGATTTTGGGGTGGGGGAACAGTAGAGAAGTGCTTACGTTGGACCACTCTCCCAGAGAGAGACCTGGGAGGCCCAGCTTCCCTCCAGGATGGTGACTCTTTGGAAATTCTTCAATCCACAAGAAAAACGTTTTAGTCTTTAAATAAACTTTCTGCCAGTATTCCCATTCCAGAAGTCAGATTCCCTGAGCTCTTGGTGCTGTGCTTATTACCTTTTTTTCTTCTCATATTAACACTGATTTGAGTGTAAACCACAATTAGATAATGACAGATTTTATTCATTTTAGCAATTTATTCTAAAAACTATCTAGTAACAGGTCAGTTTGAGCAAGTATTTTATACTCATCCTAGGCAGAGGATCTCTTCAGTTCTGAACACCAATAAGATTCTTTTTGGGAAATATGGATGCATAGGATTCATTTAGTTTGCCTTCCTTTTGAGATCTTCACGCACATCCATCAGCTCCATGTGCTCAAACAGGCTTCCTGATCCTTGTGGGTATTTGAAAACTTGATATTTTTTATCTTTAGCAAGTTAGTTCGTGAACTCATCTGGTGGTTTTATTTTTTTTTTTTATTCTCCCCTGATTCTGATTTTATGTCAATCTTGTCAGAGTTTATTTTCAATTTGCTCAGGTCTATGCAACTTGTGCTTTTTGAAGGATATCTTTTCATGACTAATAGCCTCTTTTACTCTGCCATTTGAGTACACTGACTTTTTTTGGAGAGGCATTTAAAATTATTTTTGATAGGTAATATCCATGTACTCTGAGAGCTTTTACAGTGGTGTCTTTAAAGACTCTGTATAGCAGTTTATATAAAAAGAAACTTTTAAAATATTTATATGAATATTTTAAAATTTTAGCTGATTCTTTTTAATTTATTTTTAACTAGCTTCTTCATTTTTTGTATCATTCTTCTTTTTCAAGTTAAGCAAGCTAACCTTTCAAGTTAAACCTCTTGTGGCTTTCCTTTTGGGTTTCTTTTTGGCTTTTTTCCCCCTCTCGTACAAGAGGTTTTTTATCTGAGGGTGGAGTAGTGTCTCTTCCAGAGTTTTTCTTGGATGGCTTAATCTTAAACCTTGAGCTGATTCAAGAATTGCTTCTTGTCTTTGGATTATTTTTCATTAGTTGCTCCAAGAAGCAGTTCTTTGTGGTTTAGTAAGTCCACCAACTATGTTATGTTGCCATAGTCTGCTATATGGGGTCTAGGGGAAAACTGTCACTGTTATTGTACTTTGTCTTCACAGCTCCTCACTCTCCCTGGAAATTTGTAGCCACTGTCATCCTAGTATATTTTAAATATATTTAATATTTCTGTTTTAATATCTCTTGCTTGGATCTTCAAAGCTTTGTGTAGAAACAGGAGTAATTTTCCTAATATTTGTACAAAGAATCAGTTGCTAAGCCTTAGTTGTTCTTTCTGAAGCTCAAAGAGCAGGTTCACATGGGGTAACATGTCCCTGTTCCTCCTGTTCCAGTGACATGCCTTTCCTTCCCCTCTACCTCTGAATTGCAGCATCTCTTGAGAAATTGTGATGATTTGCAGTTGTTTTGTTATATCAGCACCTTTTCATCTCATGTTATAGCAATTATATTGCTGCTTGATTTATCCTGCGTGCTGGAGCCACCTCTTAGATCTTCTGCAATAAACTGCCTGTAAACCAATTACTCTGTTCTTCCCCTGGAAACCAAGTCAGTGATGATTGTCAGGACTGTTTCTCCAGCTGGAATACCATGCGAGTCTTCAGGAGTTTGTTCTAATGAATGAGAGAAGTTCTTCATTTTAGATCTTTCTTGTCATCACTCTTAATCAGTCAGACTCATAGGTTTGTCCATGCAAAGCTCTTGTAATCTGTGAGGATTTTTTTTTTCTTTCCAGCTGTCTCATGTTTTTGGGCTGCTTTAAACAGCTTATCTTTTCCCAGTAGTTGTTTTTCTCTCCTTAATCTGTTGAGTCATTTTCTCAAACCTACTAGGCGTTCACTCTTTCTTTTTGATCCTTGTGTTCAACTTGGAAAAATTCTTCCCAAGTGTTCTTCCTCTTTCTGAACTTCTCAATTTCAGCTTTCTGTGGCAATTACTCTCACTCTGATACACCGTGGACTCCCTCACCCATTGTGTACATGACTCTTGACTAATTTGAGTTAATTGCAAGTTAATTACTATTTAACAGATTTGATTTTCATCATTATTTGCTGAGCTACATGTTAAATTATGCTGTCTTTCTGAGGAAATAACTTTACACAATTAGATATATGCCCCATTCAAACCATTTGGCACTGTAAGATGTGGCCATAACATTTTTGCTTATGTTGTTCTTTAGTTTGTTTGAAAGCACAGTTCTGGAATATAGATGACTTTTTCACTCTGCTGCTGCTTCTGTCTCCAGCAGTACAAAAAGCTTTCTTTCCTGTCCAACAAAATGTTACTAAAAACTTTATTATAGATATGCAAGTCTGGGACAAGTGTAATGTGCTTTCTTTTCTTTCAGATGTATTCATCTAGTGGCTTAATTTGCACTGTGATCAAGTAAATTTTTAGTGAAATTGTGCAACTTTTAAAAAAATATCTAATTGAGACAGTCTACACAGCGTATGTAGCAAAGTTAAACAGAATAATGTTTTACTTTGGCTTTTATAGGACACCTGTTTAATGGTGTGATTCCTGCAAAATTTGGGATCACAAAAACCATTGATTAAAAATAGACATATCTTTTTGGAATACAGTTTGTAACTGAAAGTTATTCCATCCCTAAGTACACAGTGAGTATTTGGTTAGTACTTTCAATTCTTGTGTTATGCAGATGATTTTTGATGGAAAAAGATTTAAACTGTTTGCATAGATGATCCCCGTCTCTACACACTGAAACGAAAACATTAAGCTTGATATGATCACTGCAAAATTTTTGTTAAAACCTATGCCTCCTAAAAAGAGATATTTATTTATTTTTGCTTTGCATGGTGATCGTCTGTGTTACTAAAATTAAAAAGATGTAATTTTGAAAGAAGAAAATTATGCCTGTGGTGGCATGTGTATGTTAAATCCTCCTGATCATCTCTTGCCTCTTGAAAAAAAAAGAGGAAGTAGATTTTTGTGTGCTGGGAGCTCAAACTGTAACTTGATCTCTGCATGGGAGGTGAATGGTGGTGGCAAATGTGGCTCTCTTAATGAGGACCTGCTGTTCTGCATGAAACACTGTCACAAATAATAATAAACAGCACCCAGTTTCTGCCTTTGCAGGACAAATGAAAACTGGCTGGTGCATCTTCCCCCCCACAACTGTGTCAACAGCAGGTCCTCATTACCTGCCTGTGGCTGCTGAAAACTCATTTATCCCCTCGTGGTCAGAACGCTGCTGAAGCTCCTTGTCTTTGTTGAGTTTTCTTTTCAAAAGGCAAAATTAAATATTTTCCTCTTTTTTTGAAAGGATTTTGTTGGCATTGCCTGGCACTTCCAATGCGTTAGGTTGTTAATGGACTTTATGGACACGGGCCCCGTGAGCTGCAGGAATTGCAAACACAGGCAATTCCAACTGAGCTCCCGGACTGACAGGGGATCATCTGATTAGGAGGTAGGAAATCACATTGTGATTCCTTTCCGAGTCAGAAATAAATGCATGAGAGTCCACTTTTCGTGTGGAGAATACAAGAAGCTCTGTAATCTCATTACAGGTAATATCACATTCCTCAGTTTCTTCATTTTCCTGTGTGTTGTTTTCCTCTGGAGTGATCTGCAGTTACTCTGGGCTGAAGGAAGGAACCACAGGAAAACCAACAGAGGAGCATTTGTCTTTAAAGGAAAATCAGGATCTGAAGAGGGTAGCAACTTCAAGAAGGTTATCTTGATAAAGGGAATAGAGGTCTCTATTTCTGAGTGTTTGTCTTCAGTCACCCCAGAAAGAACAGAATAAGTGGATGGAAGGGAATTTTTTAATTTATCTTGCAGTCTAACATAAGGACACTCAGGTCTTCCCACAGCCTGAAACAGAATGGTTGGGCTTGTTCTTGATCCGAGGGATCCTTCTGACTCTTGGAGTGATAAAGACAGACCTCTGTGGTAAATGTGACCCCGTGTCACTTAGCCACATGTATTTATTGCACTTTGCCCTTCTCTGGTGTGGTCATGATCTCTAAACAGAACCGTAGCTGCTACTGAGGCCCTTGAGGCTCCTTCATCCAAAGCTCCATCTCTGAGTTGAAAGATTTATACCCTTTATCTGACTCCTGGCTGCTGCAGCCTTGATGATATACTCGGAATCAAAAACCCCTTTAAAGGTCCAAACTTCATAAATCTTGAATCCTACAAGCCTCCCGATTCCTGGAGTACCAGTTCCAGGAAGATTTCAGGACAGTATGTTACAACAGTTTTGAGTCCTCTAGTCCTGTTTTCCAGCAAGGAAATTTAATGGAAAGAGGGGAGAATTAGATGAGAAACCTCTGTTGGGACTAATTAGAAATATTTCTGAATGGATTGATTTAGATAAGTAATCCACTAAAACTGTGAAAAGCCACAGCTGTCCAGGTTTTACAGCAAACTGAGGGAGAAAGGAAGTGGGAGACGATCCCCAGAGGCAATTCCTCCTGGAAGAGGAGGGAAAAATTCAAGGCTAATGGAGCCTGTTTTGTGCCGTTCCTTCTCTGAAAGGACTTTCTATCAGTCCCTGGTTAAATATACTGCTTTTCCGTAGCAGGTCACAGAAGGAGCTGATGCTCAAAGAGGGGGAGAGGATCAAATTTGGTGCCGCTTGCCATAAGATTTGTGCTGAGCCTTCTCTACCACCAAACCCCAACTGAGGCAATGCCATGTGCTGTGGAGTGAACACAGAATGAGGAAGAAGAGAAAATGGTTTTTGTGGTTTGCAGTGGGAGGATTTGGAACCAGGGATGTGTTTCTCTCGATTTTTTTTTTTTTTT
>VWZG01006218.1:0-18389 GCA_013396735.1 Grallaria varia | reverse complement strand
TTTTTTAATTTTTTTTTTTTGGCGTTGCAAAGAGCTTTATGTCTTTCGCCCTCACCTTTTCAATACACCCAAAAATGAAAGGTTTCTAGAGGTATCGCTTAGGATGAGAACAACTTAAGGACTTCAAGAAGTCTCAGTTCAAAAAGAAATTAAACTTGCAACATCTGCATTCTTTTCCTCTAGGGTAATTTTTCTGCTATGACACTTGTGGCAGATTCCTTTTATTTTTTATTTTTTTTTCAATGCTGCATGTGAAATGGTTGTGTAAGTAGAGTAGCTGATAGTATGAGTACAGCTGGCAAATGGTTCCCTTTAGGGACATTTGGGTGAAGGCCAGCAGCTCCCTCTGACCCACCTCTGTCCAGAAAAACACAAATATACCCCCCTGATTCTTTGACAGTGTTATTCAGTACGTAGAGTTTTATACCATGTGCTAAGTGTTACTAAGGGTCTTCTGTTCATCTCTCATGGCATCCTAATTTCTAAAAAGCATCTAATCTGAAAACTTTTCATTTTTATGTTTCTTCTTGAAAGAATTATATGATGGGAACTCAGACTTGCTGTGACCCTGATAGACTACATTCATAAGGAATTTAAAATTATTTTCTTGATCTTTAGGGTGATTTTTGTGAGTATGAAGTACTCAGATGAACTGAAATTCACAGGAGCTTTTCAGGGAACTGGACTCCCATCACTTGGCATTTCTACTTCAGCAGGTCTTGGTTCTCCACAAGCAGCACTTCAATGGAACAGCCCAGAGTTTTGAGGGCTTGTGTCCAAGACTTACAAATTTGACTGGAGGTGTCATAAATTCTTAACTCAACATCTTCACAAGACTACCCAAACTTTTCTGAAGCACTGTATCCCTTTTACTGAAACCAGCTGTTAGTGCACAGATATTCCTAGTTTTCTCTGTATCACTCTTTCCAGTTTGGTTTTCTCAACATTTTGGAAAACTTACAGTTTTCCACAAAAGTTCTATTATGTTTATGTCACTGTAAACAATTATGTTTATGCCTTTAGATGTATACATATAGATAGAAGAGTGGTTTTGTTTTTTTTTATTTTCATAAACTTGACCTGAGTGTTAAATTCCAGGAGCTGGAGCAGCTACACAAGATGACCAGCTCTTTATCTGATACTTTGCATATGTGGCTTGTCATAAATTAATTCACCTGTAAGTTTTTCTGCAGCTGTCAGTAACCTACAGAGTGTATGCAGCCACATTTAATTTGTAGAGGAAGTAGAGAAATACCATTTTTACAATAGAATAAAAACCAAAACAACCAGTCTGGAAAACTCTGCCCTTTTGAAAGCTGAAGAATTTGTCTTTTTTTAATGCCTCATTTAATGCAATAAGATGTACAATGGGCAGTGCTACCTGTCTCAGGTCTCCCAGGGGCTGTACTTTGAGCAGTTCTCCAGAAGCTGGAGGAGATGGTTCCTTTGTGAGGCATCAGAGAGAAGCTGAACTGTTGAGTTTCCTTTTCCAACGCTGAACAGCTCCGAGCATTGCCTTAATTACTGTGTGCTTTTAGTGCACTTCATTACGCTTTGTGCAGTTTGCATGTGTAACTGGCAACAGTTTAGAGTGAGAAAGTTTTTATTAAATATGTTAATCACCTACCAACATTTGGCTTGCAATCTGAACTATAAAAGAAGCAGATAAGAAGGGGGGGAAAAAAGTTTCATGCATAAAATGTAACACATGAAATAAATGGAAAAATACAAAGGTAGAACATCAATTTTCTCTCAAATTCTTTCAGTTCTAATTATTTAATACCTCAGAAAAAGAAATAAAGTCTTTATATGTGATTTTTAGCTGGACTGTTACCACTAAAATGCTTCTGGTGCTCAAGAAATTCTCATTATGTTTACTTAATGTATTTACTAAAGTGACAGTATATTTCCATGCTTTATAGTGATTCAAGTTCTGTTGGCTGGGCTGTTCTTGTACGGCATCCAGTGAATGTTTTTGTGTTTCTGCATCGGTGGTGTATGGGATTTGCAATAATGGATGTCATAACCCTCTGCTGAAGCTTTGGAAAGAACTGGCCATCAATCACAACTTAGAGCCTTTTCAGTTGTAGCTCCCAGTATAAATGTGTTTTCTTCATTTATTTGGAAGCTATTATGCTGTTATTTAAAAGCACAAGGGAAAGGGGAAGAAGCCCTTTTAATGAGACTTTTTGCACTCTGTTTTTTAATAACAATGCATTGTTTCATGTTCAATTTAAAGCATGTGGTTCCTTTGCAAATAGGTTTTTAGTTGGTTCACATAATCAAAAGCAGTACAACCAGAATAAGAGCATCTGCTCTGATCCTAGTTTTCAAACACAGCCAAGGACTAACATACATGCTTTTCCCTATTTGATACTTGGAAAAGTCCAGACTTTCTTCCTGGTGTAATTGCCCTGGCAGTCTCATCAGTGACGGTTCACACGCTGGGTTTCACACATCACAGGCGTTTCAAAGCTTGCTTGCTGATAAGTAAGAGGTTCTGCAGCCATCACAAGCGAGCCAGCCTTGCTTCTCTCCAGCTTTTGCTTTGTTGTTTTGCCTTCTTTACTGGTGTTTAACCCACCCACTTAGGTGTTTGTGCTGCCACACAGTGCAGCAGGACCTGGGCGTAGACCTTAATGCAGAGCAGAAAAGTGGTTTGCCTTTGGTTCTTTTGCTCCCTTTCCAGGATGAATGCACAAGTCCCGCAGGGTCCTGTGTTATTGCTGCATGACTGTTTAAAATAATTTTTTTAAAATAATTTTTTTTAGGTCAATTAAAGGTATTGATACAGTCAATATCCTGATAAAGGAATCAAGTTGGCACACTATGAGACAAACAATTAAATCTTTAAGAGCTTCTTTTTTTATTATTTTAGTCTGTTTCCAGATTTATACATAGTAGGAAAAAGTAATTTAAGGCATAATGAACCCCACCTTTATAACCATGACTACGTTCCTATCAAGTGTGTGGCTTCTGTGACTTTAAACTTGAGCATCCAACAGTGTTTCCTCAGTTATCACTTGGTGAAACAGGTTTGTTTTATTGGTAGGATTTCACAGTATTCAGGAACCTTTAATGAAAAATTAGGATATGGTGTTTCATAATAACTGCACCTTATGGTACAATCAACAAATCACCATTTTCCTCTAATGACTTCACTTCAGCTTCTTTCTTCTACGGTTCTCTATTTGTTTCTTGTTTACAAAACATCCACACAATCTCCTGTTCTGAAAAAAGCTTTTCTTTTAAATCGTATTCTAAAGCTACAAAGCTGCAATTACAGCAGTGCTAAAGAAGTCCCTTCCATCATGTTTTTCTTAGTCTTGAACATCTCCACAAATGGGAAGAATTCAGTGCTTTGTGAAAGTCATTAACTACTAATGCAAGTAGTAGATACTCATCACTTTACCTCCGAACAGAAGAAAGCAAATTGTTGCTTTTTAAGCAGACTTTCCTTCTGAAAACACCAAAAAAATATATATTAATAGTGGCTTGTTTCTTTCTTTATCTTGAGTGCAAGTTTTCCTTGCCTTGTGATATAAAGGTAACCATGGCAACTTAACATTTTAATCACTCCTTTTCTGTGCATTTCTTAAGTAGAGTGTGTAGAACCTGCACTTGATATCTGAACTAATTAATTCCTCTTTCTGTCAGATAATATTTCAAGATAACTGTTGCTATTTAAAAATAAATAAATGAAGCAAAAAACGCCAAATTGTGAGGGAGACAACAAATTTGCATTTGAAATTTTGTTGCTGGACAGATTTTCTGTGTTTATAAAATCCTCACCTTTGCAGAGAACATGAGAAATCCCATGACTGGAAGGCAGTGCTCCTATTTCATTTAATTATACATCAGCAGGCACTGGCCTTTGGGCACTTGCAGAGCCTCAGAGAGTGTTAAAAGAAGACTTAAGTTAGATGTTCCTGGCTCTGTAAGAAGGTATGGCAGGCTTTTCTCAGTGCGCTCACATTGTTTTTTTAGCATGAGATGAAAACAAATGTTGAATTCTTTCCCTAATCCATAAACAATTTTTAATTGTTTGTTTATATGGGAAACAGGTACCTGTTTGTAGTAACAGTGTTGGTAGTTCTGTGGTAGACGAAGCTTGTCAAACCTGAAAATGAGCATTTTTCCTTTGGATTTTGGATGTATGAGTGCTCCAAATCATTATAGAGACCAACGGGGTTTGATAATGGGCTTTGTCATTAAGTGGTACTTTGGGTTTGTACTTTCTGTCGGTGCTACTTGCCAGGTGATAACTTATTTAGCTGTGCATTCAGATATTATTATTGCAACTCACCCCTGTGAATATTGGACACAATCTGTGGTCCTCTAATCATTCAAGCAATCCTTTCAGCAAACTCTTTGCTGAGAGCTACGGCCCACGTGCTTCTCAGTCTGTAACTGCAGTGCACCAGCAGGATTGCTTCTCTAATAAAGAATGTGAAGATTTCTTTCTTTAGGGTAAAATTTTAATTTGCCTACATGCTTTTTTTTTTATGTCTTAATTCAGAAGCTAAGAGCTGGTGGTGTCAATGGCTACATAGGGCTTTTGAGTTCTGTTCATCTCCTGGGTGCTGAAGTTGGCACATGCTTGACAGGTTGTTCAACAGAAGAGAACAAGGAAGTTTCTTTGTGTTAGATTGCGTATATATAAATCTCTTGTAATAAATCTCCTTGGAAAACATTGGGATAAGTTCTTGCTTAGGAATTCTTTAACCTGGTTCTTTTGGATTCCAATGGAGCTAGTAAAATAAAATTAACATGGTAGGCTTTTAAGTGTATTTGTGAACCAGTTGTAGAAACCAGCTATTTCACAGTGCTTATTGAGCTGGCAGTTTTTTGGGTTTTTTTTAAGCGTCTGGCTCACATCAATTAAATGACAAAAAATAATATTGCTAATTGTATGGAGAGAGCTTACTATGCAGGAGTCACAGACCAGCTGACAAGTATTTTTATGGCACTTTGGTGCTTAATTCATCTTTGAGCCATGTGCTTGCTGCATCACTGCTACAAACAGAGGAAAGAATTTCCAGTTCCCCTTCCTGGGGCTTGCCAGCCTTCTCTGCCTCTGGAGTAACTGCTTAAGGAAGAAAAACCTTTGGAGTGAATCCACCTCTGTAATAACAGAGCTGTACCATGGCACTTCAGCCTTCTTACCCACAGCTTTCTGCTGTGGCTCTGAAGGGGAAAGCTGGGAGGCAGACAGAGGGTTAAAAGAATTGGGATTTCTGTTCAGGAGATGTTTTCAATGGGTAATAATGTAGTCAGGGGCTGGCAGTGGTCTGCTGCAACTAAGAGAAACCTCCTTGAAATACGCATGGAGCCAAGACAGCCTTTGGCATTTAGTGCGTTCCATGCGGCGTGATCAGGGAACAGGCTGGGTGCACAGCCCTCCATCTCTGCACTCCTGTTTGCAGGGGTCACTCAGCCATGCAGAGGAGAGAAGGGGAAGGATGGGGGACCTCAGAGGGGCACAGCTTGCTGCACTTGGAAATGTCAAGGCAGAGATGCTATTTGGAAGCTGAGAAAGATGTCTCTGCAGCAGCAAGTGCAGGGAGAGGAGCAAAGTGTTGGATGAGGATTTGAGTGTGCAGAATCTGGGGAAGCAAAGGCTTTATGCACCTGGTATGTCTCTTCATGAAGATAAAAAAAAGAGTTTAGCATGTGGGATATGTCAGCATTTCTAGGTGTTTCTAGTGTGTTAACTGTGAGGAAAGGAGCACAGTTCTCTATTGGCAATTGTGCTCGTGCAAGGAAATGCGGATTTAAACAGGACAGCAAACATATCAGCATTAGTCTTTGAATTACTTAATATGGAAAAGTATTTGGTCCAAGCCTTCCACGAGATCTCTGGACAGCCTGGCTGGGAATTCCAGGGAGCGCTGTGCTGAGTGCCAGGCACAAGCTTCCTAAACTTGCAGAGCAGCTGAGCAGTTTGACTGTGCTTTTCACAGACAGGCTGCCTGGGATGGAGCCAAATTAGACAGCCAGTTTCTCTGCCTTGGTATGTAAATATAGGAGGGTCATGTCCCTAAGTATCAGCCCCTTAGACTAGAGGGAAAGCAACTAAGAGGGGTTAATGAATGAATTCCCTAAACCATGGTGCACTAGAAAATGGGGCAGGGATGGAAAGAATAAGTTGCCTTTTTGGTTTTTTTAAGGACAGCAGGCACTCATTACACTTAATCAAGTGGAGAATAATCTGAGAGTCAAAGGCCCTTAATTATGTTTTCACTTGGTGCGAGTTTTGTTTGTCTGACAGATCTGTTTGGCAGCCATGCTCTGATATATTTAGAGCTGTTTGTATTCAATATCTGAACTATTACCCACATCTTTAGGCAAAGAGTTCACACACAGAAATGAAAATTCACCTGCGCTTCTCAAAGGTGATGGAGTCAATCCCCCAGTGGCTGCAAACTGTATGTACGTACGAGAACTTTGGAGTGCAGAACAGAGTGGTAAATGCTGAATGTGCAGAATGGCTTAATTTCCTGTGTGCAGGGCTGAGCAAGGTTATTAAGAAGCCCTTTCAAGTTTAGGATTTTCCCCCAGGGAAACTCCAGAAACACAGCTGCTTAAAAGCACAGAAAGAGAAGGGGAGGAAAAAAAAAAAGTAAAAATAAAAAGGGACTGAAATGTGCAGATGCTGGCTCTGAGCTGCACAGAAGCTGGAGGCAATATTTTGTACAAATCTGAGATGAGGCAAGATAGCAGCCGGAATGGGAGCAGGGACGGAGCTCTCAGTGCTTGCTTTTTCTCCTGCTGCCTTACTCAGACACGTTGCAGGTGTAGAGAGTTGCTGACACATGAAAGAATAAAACCACTGTGTGCTGAGGGAGTGTTGAATCAACAGCTAGAGATGAGAAAAGGAAGGGAGAAGAAAGTATGGGTTGGTTCTGGCTGGCAGTGTTTTGGGCAATCTGTGTGTTAAAAACTTGGATTTGATGACTTTGTTGCATCATTGGGAATAAATTCCTCTGAGTGGAATCCACTAGCTGGATGTTGCTCTAGAGGGAGAGGGGTGTTTCTGGGGAAAGCAGCAGCCAAAGAAATGTGCAAGGGATAGAGAAGCCCCTCAAAAAGATAAGATTTCTGAAAGGCTATCTGGAGTTTTTACAAAATAGTTAATGAGAAAAACACTGAAGTGATGTAGAAATTGAGGAAAAAGCAGCATAGGATCATCATGAGTGTAATTTTTGAGCTATGTGAAGTGAAATAAATGGATTCTGGAACGCTGTGCAGAGTAAGCGTTTGCTCTCAGTATTGTCATGTGTGTCCCCAAGCAAGTCCCATCTATTGCCATCCTTGATGTGTTGTTTTGGTGAAGGTGGTGTGGGTACCATGCAACTGCCAAGACGCAAATAAGGATGATTCTCCTGTGTTTGGATTAGCATGTAAACTCTAAAATACCTAAAATTTCCCTGTTTTGTTTTTTCAATTGTGTGATGCCTTCCTACAGTGGAATGCTCTTAGGGGCAGGCTCTGGTATGAAGAATAGTTTCATGTAACTTCATTATGTCAAAGTCTTGGCTGACTTAGTTCCTTGGCCAACTTAATTATTTTTATGAAGAATGCCATGTAGTGTCAGAAGCAATGAGATGTTTGAATTCTGTATCTAAAATGAGAGTTTAAACTTAGTTATTGCTACAGTGTCAGTTCCAAAAAAGACCCAATGTCAGCAAGTACCTGAGAAAACCAAGTGTAAAATAACTAAAAATGTTTGTGCAGCACAGCTTGCCACTTTCAGCTTCTACAAATGACTGATTTTATTTAGAAAGGGTAGGAACATTTTAGGTCACACTTTTTTTGCATTCTAGAAGTAGAAAGTTTCATAACCCACACTGTGTTTTGAAATGTGTACTAAATGATATAATTTTTGAATTTTTTTTTCATTCCTCTTTTTATATAAAGAATACGGGCAAAGAGATTATAGAACAGAGTTGCATCAAAAGTGGCCCAGTGAGCTTGTACCTGAAAATGTAGAACAGAGACACTGTCACAGTGACTTTGGGCAGATAGTGGGATTAGATAACACTTCGATTTAGTCAAATTACTGATAGTTTCATATTTGAATGCTGATGGTGAAGGGTGACACCTTCTATAGTATAATTCAGGTTTTTAAAGTCACTCGTGTGCCTTATGAATCATGTTGTAGGTATCTGTACTTTGACATGGATTTCACTCAAGCTGCATGTAGGAGAAATCTTTTTCCTTCACCATTAGTATTCAGAATCATATTTATTCTTATTTAAACCTCTTTGTTGAATTCTCTCAGCTCTAAGTAGACTGAAAGGCAATGTTCATCAAATTTCAGATGATACTGAAATCAATATTGTGAAAAACAAGGTAAGTTTTGTGCCTCATTTTTTGGATACTCAGTAAGAAATACCATGAAAAGATAAAAATTCTTTTAAAATTGGGTTATTAATAATAAAGTGTTCTCATTATTTGGTTCATTAGCTTATAGTTCTTGAGCAGAATAATTAGCTGAGCTTCAGTAAAGCCTGAAAATGCATAACACTTCCGGAAATGAATTAATCTTTTTGGGACTTCCAGGCTTCAGGCTTAAGTTTTCTGGAGTGTGAACTTAGGTGTCTGATATGTTTGGAAAGAAGTAAATTTTTAAGCCAGCAGTTCTGTATAGCCACTGTGCCATGGTAACAGCCTGTATAACTGTGAGAGATATTCCTTTTCCTAATCAAAGAGGGAGGCCTTACGTTTCTGTGTATTAGGGAAAGGGGTTTTTGACCTGTGGAAAGAATGTGATGGCAGAAAACCTGCTCAGCAAAGCACCGTAACAGCACAGGGCACAGGAAAATGCCCACGGTGCTATTTGAAGATGCCAAACTCTTCTGTGCAAAAGTTTGGTCATAGTGGGCTGCTCTGCTTCTCGTTGTGGTTCCTCAAGACAGACATGGAAAATGATGCTCCAAAATTGCCAATAGTTGCAGAAAGTCATTCTTAGCAGCAGAGATGCCTGTAAACAGGAGATGTTGTCGAGTAAGTAGTTGCCTGCAATGTGAGTGACCTTCAGTTTAATATGCAGGTGTCTGTATTGATTTGCTCTTACAGCGTGTTATTGAATAGAAATGAAGATGAGCCAAACCCCCCTTCTTGTTCTTGAGTTCTGCAAGACTCGTATGTGAACAAGGGGACTAGGTGGTGACTCCATAAAAAGAATATTTGTCTGGGTTTTTAGATCTTCTCCCAGGTTCTAATCTCTGTAGGCATAGAAACAGGTTTCTTTTTTTTTTTTCTTTGACAGCCACGCATCTGAAATTAGAGTTTAACTCCTACAGTTGTCAAAATAGATTTTCTGTGGTTTCAGAGCTTTTTCTAGCATAAAAAGAATATTCAGTTTGTTTTATCCCTGTCTTATGAAGACTTCAGTTAGATTTTTTTGTAGGCCGATTTCTTGTCTTTAGTTACAAGGCTGGGTGTGGTTTTATGTGCCCCCAATTGTTATCATTTCTCCTAAAGGAAAGAGTTTAAAACCAGGTATTTTTGGATGCTGTAGGCCATGGGAGGTTGTCTGTGCAGTTACTCAGCTGTAACACAGTTGTTGTCCATCAGTGGCTGGTCTTCTATGTATCTTTTTACCAAATTTCAACCTAAGGGCCACCAAGGCAGTTAAAAACTTTTGGGTTCATGTAGATCAGAATGGAGATTTTTGAGACAGGAGGATCTGCTGCTCTGACGGAAGAAATTTCTACAGGTGGTTCAGTGACTTTATGTGACAGAAACTTTGCCCTTTTTATCCCTTCACTGTTTCTATCTTGTTAACAGAATACAGCTTAGAAATACACATGAAGTTTATTTAACAAGAATTTAAATCAGCTCATCTAAGATGATGCAAAACACATTACTCTGAGCACAGATTTTATCCCACAAAAAGAAAAAGCAGCAGCTTTGTAAATTCCCATTTGGGACTGTGCTGTATGTCTGACGTGTTTGGTAGGCAGATGGATGGTAAAGAGAGGAAAGATCATATCAAAGTATTTTAAGACATAAAAAATAACCTCTCTCTGAGATTCAAATTTTTGACAATAGTGGGCTTGTGAATTGTGAGGAATAGAGAATGCAACAGACATTATACAGTACAAGTGTGAAAATAATTTAGGCAAAACAGGAAAACCTCTTTTTTTAATGCCTTTATCTATGCAAATTTAGGAAATTCTTCTATTTGTGTTAAACTTTCTGGACATTTTTCCCACAGTAAAAAGTTGAGTGTTAGTATTTCTTATTCCCTTCACTGTAGGGAGCTGTAATTTATGCAACAAATTAAAAACACCTCCCACATTGGGAGTCTGTCCATTTGAGATCCTACTCTAGGACATGAATTTTCTGTTTCAGAGGAAAAAAGAGCAGGTAAAGATCTTAGTCATCTGCTCTGTCATCCTGCTCCAAAACAGGATCAACTATACTTTCTCATCATGGCAGATGAGTTCATAACTGCTCCTAAAGATCTCCAGTTATGAAGTCTTTGCAGCATCCTTAGGGAAATCTATCCTGAGCTTAAGTGTTCTTACAATTAGAAAGATTTGCCTAATATCTAACCTAAATCTCCTTAGCTGGAAGTTAAGCTCGTTAATTCCTGTGGTATCCTGAGTAAAAATGGTGAATGGATTCTTTCCTTCCTTTTAGTACATTAAGGCTATTATCAAATCTCCTCTGTCTCTGCTTTTCTGTAGGCTGAGCATCAACAGTTTATTTAAGCTCTTCTCGTAGGAAAAATTTAATACCTTTGGCTCTTTAAAAATTAAAAAAAAAAAAAAAAAAAAAGAAAAATAAAGATTACTCTTGCAAATTCTTTAGCATCCAGCACTGAGATACAATAATTCAAGTGATATCTAAATCAACTCTATTTCTGGATCATGACATGGTTTTATGTCTCTGAGGAAATTGTTCCTGCCCTTGTAAGGCTGTGACATTTACTGAATCATAAACAACTTATGGTCTGCTATAACCTTCTGATCAAGACTTCAGGGGTCCTAGTTAGCTGACTAGTCACTATGTTTTCTTTGTGCCTCTAAATCTATTTGTGCTTTTTGAATTCCCTTCACTTTTCCAGTTTATTTCTCCAAGTAGCCATAGTTTTGTGGGGGAGTTGGTTTTGTTCAGTCTGCTTTTGTGTTCTCGTAGAGCTTCCTGCCCTCCTGTATCTTCTTCACAAGAAAATGTGTCCCCTCTTCAATCCTGTTACCAAACCCATCACACAATATGAATACCAGGTCAGTCACTGACTTGTTGCTCCCTCTCTAATGATGGGCACCCAATCAGTGGAGAAAATAGTTTTCCATCCTATTTTAGCACTGCATCAGTAGCAGATTAATGTAGTTCACAAGGGTTTAACTTTGGTGGCTGTTGCTTGTTGCCTTGTTTTTATTTTTGTTATTTTTTCTTTTCAAGCTTTCCCATAAGAATGTCAACAAGCCTACAAGTATCACAGTGTTTAACATCAATCATTTTGGGTTCCCTCCTCCCTCCTTTCTTTATTTTCACTCTGTTTTTCATGTGTCTGTTACCTTACTTATAGAAAGAAATGAAAAGTATTTCTGGTGACTACTTCTTGCCAAGTCTGTTCTGTTTCTCATAATTCAGAAATTTACAGGTGGTTTGACTATTTGTCCCAGTAATTTTCCAGCAAAGTAATCAGAGTTCCCTGTAACTGTTCGACCCTTATTTTTGCCTCCTGCTTTTTAAATGCAGACAGGCACAAAACATTTCCCTTTTCTGCCTGTCCAATATGTCACCATTGCCATGAGTTATAAATGGTAAATGCAATTAGCAAAGTCAGGGAGTTTGCTAAATATTGCAGGTAATGGCATGCAATGTGTTTCTTCTTATCTTAGTCAAAAGCCTGAATAATTTCAAATAGGTAGACTTTTAAGTACTTCTAAAACCCAAACAAAACTCCTAGCCTTCTGCAGTCAGTCCATGTGGTTATGAATTTACGTATTAGATGGCCCACCAGGTTATTACATGAATTTCAAATGGTAAGCCCGATTTCTAAGCTAAGAAATACAAATAAGCTAGACTGTGCTCATAACTGTATTAGTAGATGCTCGTGTTACATGATGAGGAGTTCCACAAAGAGCTGCATCTTCAAAACTGAATTATCTGATCTCTATATATTCACTTCATCCCTTTATATGCTTAATATCTACACAGCTACTCATATAGAGGTACCTTAATTTTATTATTTTTTAGTAAAATGCTGTAAAATATGGAAATAGCATTGTGTAACTCCTGCAAGGTTATATACTTTTCTTATATAAATTTCCTAATCTACTGTAAACACACGAAAGGTTTTTTTTCCCCTTCAAAATTAAATAAACTTTTAATTAAAGAAAGATTTTTTTCTCTTCAAAATGGAGTCTACAAATATCTAATCCCAGAGCTACAATTTCTCAACCGTCCTCCTCTTCTATGAGATGTTGCTATGGTTATTACCCTGCTGGGTAGTGAAATGCAGTAATTTGTTTAGCAATTCCTTTCTTCCACAATACTATACACATCTATAGGAGGCTTGCATTTACCAAGAGCATCAGTGTGACAAGTCTGCTGTTTTTCACAAATCCTTCTAATAGAAGTCATGGTTTGTAAAGCACATATTTTTTGGGTTAGTAACTGAAATTCTTATCCAGCAAAAATAAATTTCTCTGGCAGTAAAAATAAGTTTACAGAAAGCTTTTCTGAGTAGTTCCTTTCCCCCGCTCTGCAGAAAATTTGGTGACCCTTTTCTTTGATAGAAGGGGCAACAGATGTCACGTATGATATATTTTTGAATTTGTGGGACATAATTAGCTAGATAATCAGAAGCTTGATAGAAACTTGAGTCATTAAGGAGGTTTGACTAAGAGCAGGAGATTTGCGCTCAGATCTGTTTAAGAAAAATGGTGAGAATAAAAATATTCTTGTTGCATCTGTTATGTTTTCAGTATGATTTGACTTAATTCAAATCTTAAACTGTAATATAAGTGGTAAGAATTGATAAGGTTTGCAAGGGTTTCTGAGTGGGGTGTGCTTCTTCAAAATTGCTCAGTATCTATGAACTATATAGTTTGTAGGCTTGGTCCAAACAGCTGGGCTGTGTTGAACATAAAATATTTGAAAATATAGAAGAAGGTTTTGTCATTGGCAAACAAGATAAAGGTTGGGGTTTATTTGCTAGATGGTGGTGATTCAGCTACACTGGACTAAGATCTTTGTGTTAAGTGAAGAAGGTGCTGCACTGCAAGGTTTGAAAGGGCAAAGAGAAAGGAACAAAAGATGCAAGGAAATAGGGTGCAGGTTGAATGAGAATGGGGTTTATTTAGGCAGAAAACCCAGCAGGCTGATCCTTGGGAAGTACAACAAAAAAATCAGTGCTTCTTTTGATTGTTTGTTTTTTAATTCAGAACTTACCGGGAGTCCATGCTCAGTGCCCCCTAATCAGCACTGTGGACAGAACGGGGGACCTTCTGCCCCAGTTCTAAAGGCAGAGGATGTGTTTACACCTGATTAAAGAAGCATGGGCTAATTTGGCTTTTTGCTGGTGGGAAGTGGATGAAGATTCCCAACTCCACCTGGCAGCAAGTTGGTAGATGCTGTCTTTGGGACCTCTCCAAGGCATTAGAGACTTAGCGAGATACCCTGCTCTTGTCCCAGGATGCATCTTCAGCTGTAATATCTTGTTACTGTTGCTGTTCCTTTCTGTGTTATAGAAACTGTGCCCATCCTCTGGCTACAGGACCAGGCAGTCCTATCCATGTGCAAAGTTCATTTTTTCACAATTTGAAGTTAGAATACACCTACCAAATTCCTACTATACTACTTTACCAAGTCATAAGGTGGCTATTCTGCTGTGGGTTTTCCTTAGTTTTATTCACTCTTTTCATAATGTTTCAAGTGATGGAAATTCCAACTTTTCCTTTAGGAGAGAAATTGTACTGGAGTCTAATTAATCCCATAATCAGCTTGTTTCTTCATATTAATCAAAATATATATTCTTACTTAACCCTCTAGCCCTCCTTGCTTCGTGTGCTCAACAGAAAACATTAGAATTGATGGTCTATGGTCATTCTTGCTGCTCTTTGTGTATTCCAGTAGCCACCTCCTCAAAAGATGTCGGGTGTTCTCTGATAGATTTCTTTCACTGTTCACTGATATTTGCAGGATGGGAAAGCTCTGGAGTCCATTTTCCCAAAGGAAAAAGTGAGGATTAGCCAAAAACAAACAAAAAAAGGAGGGCATTAAGCTCTTACATGCAGTTTTTGCTGATTCTATGAGGAAGCAGTCAGCCAGCTAGATGGATTTAGAGCTGTAGCTATCTCCAGGCATTTGGGGACAAAACCCAAGGCACACACAATTCCTTGACTGAAAGAGGTGATGTCCATGTCCTGTCCTGTCACCCTGCACGCTCGGTGTAGCAGTAACAATGTTGTAACAATCCCTGTGCAGTGAATGAAGTAACAGTTGTGGAGGGGTTTATACAAAATGATCACATTTTTTTTTTCTGTGCAAGATCAGATGAAAGAAGGAATAACATTTCATCCTTTTCCCCTCTCAGCTGTTTGCATGTTTCAGTGCTATCTTTCAGCTCTCTGCGTTGCCAGGGTTTCAGCAAACTCCTCCGTTCACTTCTGTAGGATGAAATAAGTGTTTTATTGCAATCGTCTGGAACTTTCTTCATTCAGTCTTGCAGAAAAAGTACATCTGTCAAATGCACCTGTCTTTCTGTGCTGAACTGTCAAAAATTGATGCATAACTCCCAGAAGTGTAGAGAAGTTGTTCTCAGCACCTTGACTTCTCATTTCTAAATCACCAAAGATTCTCCTAACCTTTTATTTGCCTCGCAATCATATAGTAAATTTGCAGCAGACTGACTTCTCCCTCAGCCTTCCAGACTGTTTCCTCCATTGAGGTGTTTCTATTTTTCCACTTCATCTGCACTGCCTTAAGCCCATGGGATTTTCCCTCAGGTTGGTGGATACTTACTCCAGTGTGCAAAATATTATAGATTTGGAAGTTTTGAGGCAGTTGGGTTAGTATGAAGGGTTTTAAAATAGCATTAGTTTCAATTATTTGGTGGTTTTTTGTTTGGTTTTTTTTTTTTTTTCAAAGCCTTTCATTGACATCTTCTGTACCTTCCCAGTCTTCCTCTAATTTTTGCTCAACCAAAAGAGGTCATTGTAGCCTGAACATGGATAAGTGCCCTTAAAGGTAAGGAATTCAGGGAATAAGCTTAAGAGAATGAGAGTTAGAATATTAACTTCATCTTTTAAATTTTATGCAAAGTAGTAAAAAGTACTAAAGATTTTTTCTTCCAAAATATTAATAGCAATAATCATAGGGAAGGAAAAAAAGTTTACAGCAGTCATCCAATTATAATTATTGTTATTATATGCTATATGTTCATTTTGAAATAGTAATCATGTTGATTACAATCAATAGATTATAATTATGTTGATGTTACATGATGTTATATGTTGATATGGAATCTATAATTGTGTTGATGATTAAAGTCAACAAGTTGCAATTACGTTGTTTGAAAGTTGGATCATGTTTTTTTGTGACTTTGTAGATGAATTTGGAATCTCTCCAAGGGTAGAAAACCTCTTTTGCCACTCCCTTCAGCCTGGCTCTGTCACCTCTCCACGCCCTGGCAGGCAGCTGTAGGAAGCAGTAGATCCCTTGCTCTCCCTTCCCCTTGAGCCTTGTCTGTCTTCTCCCAGCCCCTCCTTGTGCATTGTGTGCAGCACTCTCCGCCTGTGTTGGTACCTCTCTGCCTGTGTTGGTAACTCTCTGCCAGGCTCAGTCTGGTTTGAGTTTGCCTGTTGTGTACCCACGGGCTCAGGCGTGTCCCATCTCATTGCTTGGACTCGGGTGTGTGTCCGGTTTGCTCCGATGCAGCTCAGTCATCCTCTGTCATGGGAACTAGAGGAACTAGAGTGTTCTTTAATGAAGGGGTGGGATCATGCCAGATAATACAGTGACCTGTGATCCAAATCCAAAAAACCCTGCACTGGTATCTCTAAAATGAATTTCACCCTTACCCCGCAGCTTCAGAGGGGGTTGCGTGTGAAATAAAATGCAGCTTTGCAGCTGCAAACCCTGGATACCAAGACAGAGCAACTCCTTGGAACTCTTATTCAGCAATAAAACATTAAAAGCTTGTTTCATCTATTCTTTTGACAGCCGCGTCTTAATGACCCAGAAAGGAGGTATCCAAGCAAAAACATAGTAGGACTTTAAACCCCTGAAGGAATTCAGTCACTAAATTGTCTACAATTATGTGACACCCACACATGCTGGCTTAATGTATTACACTGAGAGTATGTTGACGACTTCACCGGCAGTTTCACATTAAAATCACTGAGCAAAGCCTGGAGATTTTATTTTTCACTCTTTATGTGGAGAAGTAAATTTAATAAATATTTTGTGAATATAATTATTTTATGCTAACTATATTTACATTGGCATATATCATTTTAAAAGGAACTATTAAACTCAGCAGTAAGAAGTGAGAATATGTATATATACAGTTCTGCTCGTTAAGTAGGACTGTGAACCGACTTCATCATCAAACTAGAGGTACATAAATGGAGAGGATATGCCAGTGAAATGTTTCACAGTTTCAGTGTTCTCATTTCTCTTAGAGGAACAAATCTGACTTTTTTTCCCTAATCAAAATGAGGATAAAATCTTTTTTCCATGTCAGTTGGATCCTTTAACCTTAATTAAAATGATAATCATTAATAGAAGGGTATCTTATGAATTTGAAAAGTTTAAAATTTAAACTTAAGGGGTTTTCCCTTCATAATTTCTCTAAGTGACAATTTAAATGTTAAGGAAACCTTGGTTACAGTGGCCTTCTGTCTTTATTAAATCTTAGTGTATAAACAAGAAAAACTTGAGATCCAAGTGAAGGTAAAAATTGTTGAAGAGAGTCTCCACATAGTATTTCTGATGCCTCAGCATTGCTACAAACAGCATCAAGAAACTGTTTAGGTTTTCACAGATTTTTAGTGTAATAGTTCTGGAGTCTCAAGTTGAAATGAGGAGGCCTTGAAGAACAGACGTTCTGAGCACTGTGGAGCAATATCAATCGCTTGAGGGAAATCTCAAGATCACAGAAAAGTATTAATATTCATTAAAATTAAAACTTGTTTTTTCCCTTTGACTATCTATGCATTGGAGGAACAGGAATTCCAGGGTTTTGCCAAAAATCTAAGATGTACCACGTTTCTGTGACTTGATGTCGAGCGAGTTAATGTTATGCCTCAGTTTCCCTGTCCATAAATGGGGATAATGATACTTATCTCTTGTAAATTGCTTTGGGAACTTTTGATTATAAAAGTGGAATATGATTATTCATTATGTTTGCTTCCTATGAATATTCTAGTGAATGTGTTTCGCAAGGGGATGATTAATTTTCAACAAATATCGGAGACTTGAGAAAATGAGTTTATATCCTCATAAATATAAATGTTCTGTTTCAGATATTGAGGAAATGTGACATATTTGTATTCCATACAAATGAAGCCAGTAGTCTCAAATGAGGAACACCGAGCCCACACGTGCTAATCACATGTTCTTTCATGCCAAGAGCTATCAAGCTTCCCTCATGCCAAAAGGGAACAGTTCTGAGTAAGGAATATGTATAAATATATATATACATGCATTAAAAGTAAGGAAGAAATGTGGATACACAATTTGCTAAGATATGGTTATTTCTACATGTTAGAGGTAAAACATATGGGATGTTTTCTCTGACAGGTTTCAAATATACAAAGAATCATTCTATTCCTCAGATTGTTTGGTAGGACACAGATCATGCCTATTGTGTCGTGTCACAAATGTCACTTGAGACTAACTGCAGGGAGATCACTGTTTAATAGGCGTATATTTCAGTGAAACGTTAAGAGTTGGGAGAGCTGTGATTTGCCTCTGGGTTTTTCTGGTGGTCAGTCGGCCCCACATTTGCCTCACGGTCTCTGTCTTGCTCTCTGTTCTCCCCATGCAGATGCGTAGTTGGTACAATCACATGACAGTGGAGACTTCTATTACCTAGGCTAAAGAGATCAAATCTTGGTCTAATAATAAGACATAATTTTGTAACCTTGGGACCATACTCATCATGTATTTGCACTTGCCCTCTAATTTCTCATCTCTCTTTAACACTGGTTACCAGATGCTCAGTTGCCACATTGTCTGTTCTTGCCCTTTGGCTCAGTCTTTGTCAGATACTGAATTCGGGTTTATATTTGTTTGTATTCAGCACCGTGACAGAGGATGTGAATTACCTTTCCACTTGTTCTCTGCTTCCTTGTCAGAATGGCAGCTTTTTTCAACTTCAAGCTGTCATGCCCTTGGTAGGGTGTGCTGGTTTTAAAAGT
>VWZG01006217.1:43797-78417 GCA_013396735.1 Grallaria varia | reverse complement strand
GCCTAGCCATGATGATGATGTAACTATCATATTTATAAAAATATCATTACAGACAGTTCACTGCCTCTATTTTGCTTCTTACCTTCTATTACAACCCGTGCAAGTTTGCCTTGGAGGCTCTTCAGGGCTTCATTTTCTATAGTTTTTGTTGTTGTTACTCTTTCTGGGGTTTTATAGGTCTCATGGCAAAATGCTCTTGAGACCTGTCAGGAATGATATGGCAATATAGTTAAGACAGGTAACAGTTGTCTCCTCCTTCCAGAATACATGTCCAGTCAGACAGGGAAAACTCACAGGTCTGTGTGATGTAGCTACATATACACATTCTTTCTAACACAGTCGGATAGACCAGAATTTCAACACTGATGTATGCCCCCATCCACATGCTTGTATGCTAATGCAGTATGGAAATAATTTTAGAGTTTGCTATCAGTTTTCTCCAGCTGATAAGACAAGTGAAACATCTTGGAGAAATGCAGTTTCTGTTCAGACCCTATCTGATAGCAGAATGGCTGTCTACTACAATCAAAATGTCTGATATAAATTCTGAAAAACTTATGAAGAAACCACCACAGCCATTCTAAAACACCAAAGAAGAAAATGGCAAAAGGTGAATTAAATCAAATATAACATTCATCCAAACTCCCACTAATGTCATGAATCCTTCAACTAGTTGATGAGTGACAGCACAACATTACATTATACTGATTCAGTGAAGAGCTACTTACAGTAGGAACTCACTAATTAGTAGTATATATTAGTCATTAGATTTCATATTGTGTTGATGAATGTTCTGGAAAAATAATGGCTTGTGATCTTTTTTTCTCTGAAGCTCCTCTAGACCATTCAGATGAGCAAGATAGGTGACATTGTGAGGGTGCTGTAGGTTTTCACTCACCAGACTATGATTTTCCTTAAGAGAAAAATAGTCTAATGAGCTTTTACAATATACAAAAATCAGGTCCAATATGAGCCATTTCTTCACTAATCTTTTCAACCTGTGTTGCGAATTGCTTAGGCAATATGTCCAAAGTGTTAGGGGCACTCCTCTAATGAAGTGTCTTCTTTGGCTGGTTCTAACTGGGCTAATTCTAATCTCACCCAAACATAGCTTAACTACCTTCTCAAGAAATTCCTTAGTTAACATGATAAGAGCAATATTTGCCTTCATTATTTTACTTATTCACCTTAACAAAGGAGTAATTCTGTACTAAATAGTTCCAGCAAATAAGTTCTCTCACTGGAAACTGTGATAGAACAGCAGAACATATATATATATGTATAAACTTCATGTTAAATGCCTTTCAGTAGTATCCGATAAGATCTTAGCCATAATTGTCCCAGGTCAGACATGTCTGTAGTTTTCTGGGTTTTCCCTCATACTCTCCCTGTAAATAGGAAAAATGCTGGTGAGCTTCCAGTCAGTGGAGGACTCTTCAGATTCCCAAGACCTTTGATAGCTGATTGGGAGGGGTCCTGCTGTTACATCCACTAACAAGTGCAAAACAAAACCTGCCAATGCTAGAATGGTATTGTTGTCTGGACATGTCCTCCCAAAAGCAGGTGCAAGCTTCCTGTCTGGAACCATCTCAGTGCACCTTAAAGGTACTGAAGAACCTCTCCTGTGAAGACAGAATGAGAGAGTTGGGGTTGTTCAGCACAGAAAAGAAGGCTCTGGGCACTTTATGGGGGCTTATAAGCAACATGGGGATTAATTTTTTTATACCAGCAGATAGTGATAGGACAAGGGACAATGGTTTTAAACCCTGAGAGGACAGGTTTAGACTATATGTTAGGAAGAAACTTTTTACTTAGAGGGTGGTGAAGCACTCGAACAGATTGCCCAGAGAGGTTGTGGATGCTCCATCCTGGGAAGTGCTGATGACCAAGTTGGAGCAACGAAATCTAATGAAAACTGTCCCTGCCCGTGGCAGGGGGTTGGAACTAGATGATCTTTAAGGTTGCTTCCAACCCAGGCCATTCTATAGTCTATAGTGATTCTATAGTCTAAATGTTTAACATACTCAAACGCTACTGCAACCAGCCTAGAGTGCTGGAGAGCTTCCGAAGAACTCGGGAGGAAGGAAAGGAAAGGAAAGGAAAGGAAAGGAAAGGAAAGGAAAGGAAAGGAAAGGAAAGGAAAGGAAAGGAAAGGAAAGGAAAGGAAAGGAAAGGAAAGGAAAGGAAAGGAAAGGAAAGGAAAGGAAAGGAAAGGAAAGGAAAGGAAAGGAAAGGAAAGGAAAGGAAAGGAAAGGAAAGGAAAGGAAAGGAAAGGAAAGGAAAGGAAAGGAAAGGAAAGGNAAGAGGAAAAAAAGAGGAAAAAAAGAGGAAAAAAAGAGGAAAAAAAGAGGAAAAAAAGAAGTGCTGGAGGATAGTTCTCCCTCTTCCCGAGGGAAAGCGAGAGGTGTAGTCGTGGACAATTCCCACCAGATGGCGCCGATGCACGGAGAAGGCGGAGGCGCTCCGGGGATGGGTCCGGCTCGGTCCGCACCGCAATCCCACTGCAATCCCATTTTAGCCCAGACTCCATAAATGTCACCACAAGGAACACGTGCAGCAAGAACACCATTATCTAATGCACTGCTGAGCCCTCACGCAGGAACTCTGAGAGCAACCAAAGCAACATGATGACAAGGAACTCCTAAACTAATAAAATAAATGTTTATAACCACTTTGTTTTTTTCACTCTCTGGTCAAATCTATCATTATCTCAACTCTTTGTGCCCTATGATGGGTGCCAAACAAGGACTGTCATGGTTTAATCCCAGCTGGCAACTACATACCATGCAGCTGCTTGATCCCCCTCCCACCACCACTCTCAGTGGGGAGAAGAATCAGAAAGAAAGGGTAAATGCTGTGGGTTGAGATAAGATAAAAACAATAATTTAAACAAAATATAATAATTATAATGATACTAAATATTCTAATAATAATAACAGTAATTGTGATGATAAGGAGGTGCAGAGAGAGTAAAAGGATGCAAGAGAAACAAGTGATGCACAATAAAGCTCCTCACCACCCACTGACAGATGCCCATCCCGTGCCCAAGCAGCAATCAGACCCTCCTGGGTAACTACTCTAGTTTAAATACTGGGCATGACATTCTCTGTAATGGAATAACCCTTTGGCCAATTTGGGTCTGCTTCCTCCCAGCTTCTTGTGCAGCTTCTCACTGGCAGAGCGCAGGAGACTGAAAATTCCTTGAGTTAGAGTAAGCACTACTTAGCAACAGATGAAACAATGTTTTACCAACACTATNGTGGGGAGAAGAATCAGAAAGAAAGGGTAAATGCTGTGGGTTGAGATAAGATAAAAACAATAATTTAAACAAAATATAATAATTATAATGATACTAAATATTCTAATAATAATAACAGTAATTGTGATGATAAGGAGGTGCAGAGAGAGTAAAAGGATGCAAGAGAAACAAGTGATGCACAATAAAGCTCCTCACCACCCACTGACAGATGCCCATCCCGTGCCCAAGCAGCAATCAGACCCTCCTGGGTAACTACTCTAGTTTAAATACTGGGCATGACATTCTCTGTAATGGAATAACCCTTTGGCCAATTTGGGTCTGCTTCCTCCCAGCTTCTTGTGCAGCTTCTCACTGGCAGAGCGCAGGAGACTGAAAATTCCTTGAGTTAGAGTAAGCACTACTTAGCAACAGATGAAACAATGTTTTACCAACACTATCCTCATACTAAATTTAAAAAAAACAAACAAACCAACAAGCACTTACCAGATACTAAGAAGAAAAAGAGCCCTGTCTCAACCAAAGCCAGGACAACCAGGGTACTATAACTGAAGTGGCTCAGATGAATCTGGACTGGGGACATATGGATGAGCTATTTATAGCAGCACAGTCATAGAAAACAAGCCAAGACAAATCTTTTTGGTACACGGAATGATGCCTGAAATACCTATATGAGGAAACTTGGTTGGTGGGTTATATCACACTACCACAGACCTCCCACGGTAAGCACCAGATGCTTACAAAGGTGAAGATGACTACCGGGTAGTTGGAAACATATTCTGTGACCCGTGCCACTGGTGAGAACACTATCTTGGGCCTTGAAAAACAAATCAGACAATGTGACTCATTTCCAAAATGTCATGTACACCTGAGCCAAGGAGCGTGGCATGGACTGGGCGTATCACATTCCCTGCCGTACTTCAGCCTCTGGGAAAATTGAACAATAAATTGTTGATAAATACACTGAGACCAATGGGTGCTGGGACATTCAAGCTTTGGGATACAAATTTGGCAGAAACCACTGGTCTAGTTACTACTAGAGGATCTGCCAGCTGGCCCCACCCAAATGAAAGCCCTGCACACTGTAGAAACAGGTGAGGTTGTTGCAGTACATATATGAACATGACTGAGAGAAACGGTCTGAGTTATGCTATTTATGCCGTTTGCTTTCATGGCCACCTGGACACACTACCAGCTCATGTCCAGCTGGCTGTCAACCAGCACCCCCAGATTTTTTTACTGCTGGGCTGCTTTTCAGCCACTCTTCCCCAAGCCTGTAGCATTGCTTGTGGTTGTTGTGACCAAGTGCAAGGCTTGGCACTTATATAAACATGCTCACAACACCCCCACACTCCAGGAGTCACATGTGTAAACACTCTTACATGCACCGATATGCTCACACTCTCACAATGACCACAGGTACACACTAATGTGCTGACATTCCCACTCCCCCAGAAAAGCACACAAGAATATGTTGTCACACAAACCAAACCACTTGGTGTAAATACACACCTCTGGTGCAAAACAGGGAACTTTTTCCTTTTTCTCCCTTTGAAGTTACAGCAGGATGCCAATGTGTTTATATGATACGCATCTATGTTATTAATTTGTTCTTATTGACAAGTTCTTCTGTTTCCATGACAATTTCAGTCAGTTTTCTTCTTCTGATTTTGCTTTGCCCCACTTGTTGCTGTATCTCTCTTCAAGATAATATTGACAGTAGGAAGCATCTGTTCTCTGAAACACAAAGAATGGGTTTTTGAAGTGAATCCTTATTAATAGGAATGAAGGGACTGGTGATAAAAAACTCTCTCAACAGAAACAACAACCCCAACAATTGGGGTTATTCAGCTTAGAGAAGAGAAGGCTCCAGGATACCTTATTGTGGCCTTTCAGTATGTCAAGAAAGCTTATTAGCAAGATGGAGAAAGACTTTCTACCAAGGTCTGTATGAACAGAAGCAGGGGCAGAGGTTTTAAACTGAAAGAGGGTTGCTTTAGAGTGGACAGGGCATTTGGAATTGCTTGTTTAAGGATGCAGGTTACAAAAGGAAGGCTGGGGAAAATATGGGCTTCCAGATGAATGGAGCCAGAGCACAATATACCCTCCTGGCTGTAATTCCAATTTTGGGGGTTAATGGGTTTACTGGAAGCCTTACGCTGTTTCTGTTGGAGAGAGCAGAAAGTGGCAACGTGAGGCTATAAAGGGCTCAGAGAAATGAACAGCATTTGTCAATGACCTGTGCTGGTGGACTGCAGCAGGAGCAACATCTGTTGCATTGAAATTCTCGGCAAGGGCCATCAGTTCACCATGGTTTAATTACAGTTTTGCAATCCTCTAAATATAGTGTTTAGCTAGAGGTTTTGGCATAATTTCTCTCTCTTTTAGAGTATATAGGGTAAATGAAGTTAATAATCATTTTGCAAAAGGGTTTGTAAACAATCATGCTCAATGTTACTTTTCATAATGTGGTTGAAAAAAAACACTCAATGACAAAAAAAAAAAAGCTAATTTCCTAATAGAACTTTCAGCACAAAACTATCACTTGTTTATTTTGAATTCCAGTTATCTTATTCGAGCAATGTAAGGTTTAATCTTTTTAAGTCTGTCAGCTGAAAATATATTGCTAATTGGCAGTGTATTTTGTTAGGAAAAACTCAGGTTATTTTCTTCATATAACATTTTCTATGGGAAATAAAAAGAAACACTTTAGGACATTCTAAGGGAAAAAAATCCTGATGTATCCGAGGAGTGTTTCCGATGTCTTGAGTGACACAACACTTTCTTTCACGTGCTTTTAAAAAGTGATCTTTTATTGCCAGAAGATGGTGTGCTTCCACCACAGCATGCTGCACTCAGCTAGAGGAAGGGATTGTGTTTGCTGTGTCCCTCCTCATAACTTAAGCAATAGTTATGATGAAATCAAAAGGAGTCTGTGGTAAAAAAGTGTCGTTCATACTTAGTGGTTGAACACGTTACTATATTTTCAGGCATAACCTATTTCTACTTTCAGTGAATTTTTAGATATGACAATTTTATCAAAAGACATTTATAAAATAATTATTTAATTATTATTTGGAGATGATAAAGTCTTAAACTGAAAAGAATGGACCATTAAGATTTAAAATACTTGGATTACTTAATATTTGAAATGCCATTCAAATGCTTGAAATGTTTGCACATAAATATCTTTTACATGGTTGCCTGTTCCTTTATGCAGACTTTGATGAAATTTATAAATTAAAGCTGGTTTTGATTGTAAACAATTTATTCTATAAAAAGGGTAAATATTTGATTTCTATATTAAATAGTAAACTGAAACTAAAAAGTTTTTATCCACAATATTCTAGATATTACTAAATGTGACAGTCTTCAAAAAGAAAAAAAAGTTTCAGACTTAGTAGAACTAACTGCACCATCACAGTATGTTCACAGGCATGTAGGGGTTTTAAATTGAATTTTGCTCTTTCACCTTTCCTGTCTATCTTCCTCTCTATCTATTCGGGATTGTTCATAGACAGAGAAAGAATAAGAAAAAATACTTTCCTTTTTATGTCTTTCTAATTACCTTCTTAAAGTTCTTGAAGCGCACTGTGTTTATAACCGGCCTAATTTATAATAAGTTATATTTACATATCTTATTCTTAGGTCCTGATAAGAAGTGAAGTTTAGGAGGCAAGATTATGAAGACTATTACTTCTGGGTGTGAGCATCTGATGGGTTGAATCCTAGAATCATGGAATGGTAGAATGGTTTGGATCATCTAGTTCAAACCCCTCTGCCATGGGCAGGCACACCTTTCCCTAGACCACGTTGCTCAGAGCCCCATCCAATCTGGCCTTGAACACTCCCAGAAGTGGGGCATCAGCAAAACCTCTGGGCAGGCTGTTCTAGTGCCTCACAGCTCTCACAGAAAAGGATTGCTTCCTAATCTAAACCTACTCTCTTTCAGTGTGAAGCCATTCCTCCTTGTCCTGTCGCTACTGCCATTGCATGCCCTTATGAATAATCTCTCTCCAAGCAGAAATAGAACTTCTGATGTCTTTAAAGATTTTATAACATTCAACTTATGCTTATGCCTGTAAAATGAAAAACTGACAGAATGAGAACTACCATTTCATGGCTTTTACTGGTGGGAAACTCCATACACAAATAGCTCATGGATAATGCAGTAGCAGCAACAAAGAAAAAGCTCTGTTGGCAATGTGTGTTTTGTCCTCTAGGAATTTGCCTTGGCTGCCTAGCACGGTGGCTTCTCACTTAATTTTTTTTTGCAGTTAATATCAAAGTTGCTGGGGTATGTATGATGATCAGGGAAGCACAGGGCACTGACGAATCTGCTACAAAGACCTACATAGATATCTAGCTGAATAGGTTGTGAACAAGGGGGATTGATGTGTGGGAGGTTGCTGGATTTGTTATTTTCATATATTTGCTTATCTCAAAATGAAAAATAAGATAAAGCTGAGACTGAGGCTAAAGCAAAAAAATTGCTAATCAAACTTGTTAAAATACAGGTATTTTGGATACAGGTTTTTTCAATGTAATATTACAAAACATCTCAGCTTCCCCAGGAAGGATTACTGAGACTGCAGTACAGCTAAACCCAGACAGCCTTGCAATTTATTGGAGAACTGATAGCAGTGATGTAGCAAGACTGACTTAGTCATAAAACCAGTTTTTGTCACTGGAATCCTTTAATGTCTGTCATCAGAAGATTTTACACAGGTCTAGGGAGGACATAAATGATACCAGTGAAGGAAATTAAATACTCCTGCTGCACCCTGTTTATTTCAAGGGTAGTAATAAATAGCAGTGTTTACACACAAATATTCAAAGCCAGCTGCAGAGTGGGACAGTGAAAGTGTGTGTCATATTTTGAATGTCAGAGACATGAAATGGAATAATAAACTTATCTTGTCAATGAGAAAAAGAATTTAAACAAGCCTTTGGAAAAAAAAAAAAAAAAGGAAGTCTGACAAAACCAGCTTTAAATCTTTGTAACTGTTGCACTAATTGAAATCTATTACAATTTTTGGGCCTCTAGCAATGTCATATGGGCCTATCCATACCAAATGGGAACTTACTGAAGCTTTTTTACATAAATATTTAGAGGCTGATGACTGAAAACTATTACAATATTTAATTGACAGAGTGGCTACTATGTGGTTCTTAAGAAAATGTACAGAAAGAGAACGTATATCAAATCTGGAAAACATTTAATACACAGATGTGTTTCTAAAAATGCCTCATTTTACACCACTGTACCATAAATAAGCTGAATCTGAGTCACTTCTATGCAAAATCATACCCGTGTAACAGTGTTCATGTTTTGTACTTTATCTAAACTTAAAAACCCTCCTTAGAGGCTTCTTTTTAAAAGACTTCTTCATTTATGCTTTTCAAATGCCAGAACCAACTCTGAGCTGTCTGCAAAAGGCAAGACAGAGATATACTTAATCAGCATTTTGGAAAAGGTTTGTGGTTTAACACAAAGCAGAAAGATCATGTGTCTGTACCAGAGAGGTGGGGTTTCTTGTATACAGGAAGACATTTCTTATCTGCAGGGACTGTGACCGTGGAACTATTCTCTTACTGTAGTTCTGAGGGGTCTTTATTGGCATTAATAGGTTTAACAAACACCCAGCCAGGACAAACTGCATTCCCTAGAAACACCTCAGCACAAGAAGTTGCACTCTGCTAGTCTCCACTGGCACTTCTTTTCCCTGAGTTTATAGGACTTTTTCAGGCCCTGATGAAGACAAATACATAATTTTAAAACCCCTGTGTGATCAGGGATGAATGCAGCTATTCCTGTGTCCCATGCTCTGGAATACTAACTATTGTTTATTTGAGCTCCAAGAGGAAACACATGGTTTAATTTGTATTATCTTGAATGTAAGTATATGAAGTGAAGTGAGAACAGCCATATGTGAATAAGATACACAGTTATAAACTGGCCTGCCTTTACTTGTAAAGATTGCTAAATAGTGATGACTTGCTTGGCATCACAATTAACCTTTGACATACAATTAGTTTGCAAAGCAAGGATGCATCAACCACTGAAGGTATACAGTTGATCATATCCCTTACCACTGGAGCTAGAGAGGGTCTAGGGATGGAGAAGCATCTCTTCCACTGCACCGTGTTGCTGGTCATGAAAATATGCCTTCTGTTTAAACAAGTTGACTTTCCTTTGAAAGTCTAAATAAATAGAGAAGAGGAATTCTACCAGCAAGGCCCATCTGTACCTTGGTAGTTTAAAAGCTGGGTGCTTCAGCTTTTCTCCATTCAATTGAGGAACACTCAACCTTCTCAGGCTTGTGTTAGTGCTGCTTCTTTCACAGAGGCCCTCTATCCATCCCTGCATCAATTTCTAGCAGGACTCAGCCATTCTTATTATTTGCTGTCACTTTCTTTTCTCCCTTCCATCCCCCTTGCCCTGTCTCTTGCCAACCTGACAAGAATATGTTGCTTTCATCTAGGTTAACAAATTCCACTCTGAGCATTGTTACCTCTCTTGTAAGGAACAGGACATGTCTTTCTATGAGTGTGTTACAGAAGCCATGAGAACAAAAATAATACTGACCAAAATGTAATTGCACAGTGTAGAAGAACATGTGCAGAACATTAGTACAGTATGGCACAAAGAAAATTGGCATCAAGGACATTGAGAATACTCTTAGGAAAAAGATTAAAAAGAAAACCTACAAAATTTTAAAATGTTACTGCCTTAATGATACCTGGCAACATAAAGCAGCAGATCAAATTGTGCTATCATAACATTGCTCAGCCTATGTGAGAAACCATGGGTTTGAAATCTATCCAAGATTTATCTGAAGCTGTTAGCAGTCAGATACTTTCTGAAATCCGCAATGTCATCTTGGTTTTACTGAAAGCACTGGGCATTTAGCTCGCCATGAAAAGGGAATTGGTTCCTTCTCTATTTTTGTAAAGCATTACTGGTTGCAATTGTATGTAATTATTGCACTAAACCAACCTTGTTGCATATACAATTAAAGCAGAAATAGTGCTTGTGTCATTACCAGGCTGAAGATGAGAGACTTCTGCTAACAGTGGTATGGCTAGCAGATTTCCTCCCTGTTCCATGAAAAGTTTTCAGATCCTCCTCTAACCAGTGTCCATCTGTAAACACTACCTTAGACTGGATTCAACTCAAACCCTAAACTGCCTGGATACAGCTATTTTTCCTACATCTCAAGGAAATATTTTATGGTTTCTCACTTGGGACATAATGGATAATTACAGGTGGGACTCTAGTGCTGCCTATTATTAAGTCCCTGTTCTGAGTTGTTTATCATGTTGCCAAATTAAATTAAGATTCAGGCTCAAATTTTCCATAGTGGCCGTCTGGTCCAGATCAAGTTTTATTTCCAAGAGGAAGAGAAGAAAAAGAAAGAAATTGTTTTGTCCAAGGTAAACAAAAAACTGTGAGCAGTAATGCCACTTGAAATATAGTGTGACAAGTTTGCAACTCAAATGCATCATCTGACTTTTTGACAGAATTGCCTGAACATTGATCCTTTTTCTCTTACCTGCATTAAGAATGTCTCTCTTCTGTTCTGGTGTTTTTATGAAACTTGTGGTAGCTTGATACATCTGGAACTACTACCCTCTTGTAGAAATCTCTTAAACAAATGAAGCCATAGAGAAGTTATATCTGAGTGGACGACTGCCTGATATGCAGGAGTCCACACATTCTTTCCTTTATGAAAGAAGATTAAAGATCTAGGTGGAATACACCCACCCCTAACCCAAGCAAAATGGGAGGGATACTCTCCTTCCCAGTCATGCAGAGAATAGGAGCCTGAAACTGGACAAGCAACCTATGGGAAGGCTGCGAGTGAGGCAGAGTAGCTTCTTCAGGAGTGGAGCACCTTCTTTTTGGACAAAGAATGAAGTCAAAGAATCATCACAGGAAGGCCTAAGGGAGCTAAAGGGATGGGGACAGTTGAGACAGATTCAATTAAGGACAGCATCCTAAAGTATGTTCACCAAAAAAAAAAAATAAAATTAAGGTTACATAATCTTCATGTCTAGCACGTTCCATTTTTCTAAGTCCTTGACTTTACAATTTTAATGTTATCTTAATGGAATATTTTTAGATGCATTTTAATTTAAATGCCTGAAAATAGGCCATTTTAGTCACTTGGGCCTTGTAATACTGAGATGGCCCCAAAAGCTTTAAAATTCTGGGTACAAAATCCAGGCTCTGTGACGAACATGGTGCACATGGTACAACACCAAACCTGACAAACTCTAGCTTTCCTGTGGAAAACAAATTTAAAACACCTCCACTTTGAACCAGAGGTGGCTTATATTTACCAGTTTTTACACAAAATAACTGTGTTCTCTTTACATTTATCTGTTGTTGCCAAAAAGCCTTAGAAGCCCAGGCAGTCAGCAATAGGACAAGGGGGCACGGGCTTAAGCTCTGCCAGGGGAAATTTAAGTTGGATATTAGAAAAAAATTCTTTACAGAGAGAGTAATCAGGCATTGGAATGGCCTGCCCAGAGAGGTGGTAGATTCACCGTCCCTGGAGGTTTTTAAACTGAGATTGGACGTGGCACTGGGTGCCTTTATCTAGTAAATGGACTGGAGTTGGACCAAGGGTTGGACTTGATGATCTCTGAGGTCTTTTCCAACCCAATCTATTCTATGATTCTATGATAAGTAATCATAAGAGGGGAGAAATTAATCTCTCATGCCATGAGTGAATGCTTTAGTCACTGGTTTATATGATTCTCCTCTTTTGAGTACCTCTAGCCTAAAAAACTTTGAATTTCTAATTCTGAAAAGAAGGCTCTCAGTCCTCTCCACTTTCCTTTTCTTCCCTTTCTTCCTTTAACCCCAGAAAAGTCTAGTCTGGGGCTCCTGGCTGATGGCAAGTTGAATCTGAGTCAGCAGTGCCCTAGGAGCCAGGAGGGCCAACTGTGTCCTGGGGGCATCAGGCAAAGCATCACCAGCTGGTTGAGGGAGGGGATTGTCCTGCTCTGCTCTGCGCTGGGACAGCCTCACCTTGAATATTGTGTGAAGTTTTGGGCACAATGATATAAGAAAGATATTCAGCTGTTAGAGAATGTCCAAAGGAGGGCAACAAAGATGGTGAAGGGACTTGAGGGGAAATCATATGAGTAGTGGCTGAGGGCATTTGATCTGTTCAGCCTGGAGAAGAGGAGACTGAGGGGAGACCTCACTGCGATCTACAATTTCCTTGTGAGGGGAAGAGGAGGGGCAGGCACTGATCTCTTCTCTGTGGTGACCAGTGACAGGACCCAAGGTAATGAATGGTCTGCAGTTGCATCTGGGGAGCTTTAGGTTGGATATCAGAAAAAGGTTCCTCACCCAGAGGGTGGTCGGGCACTGGAACCGGCTCCCTGGGGAAGCGGTCACAGCACCAAGCCTGACAGAGTTCAAGAACTGTTTGGATGATACTCTCAGGCACACGGTTTGACTCTTGGGGATGGTCCTGTGCAGGGCTAAGGACTGAACTTGATGATCCTTGTGGGTCCCTTCCATCTCAGCACATTCTGTGATTCTGTTCCTTAGGTATATTCCTTACTTTTGTACTTTTAAATTCACTATTGAAAAAACCATAGCACACAACACCATTATCTCTATACAGAATATTTTTTGTAAGCTCCGCTAGGGAATGGCAGATGACCTTGAATGTAGCAAAAAGATGTCATTTGATAGCTTACAGGTCAAAATAAAGCTTGTTGCCAAAGTGAAATCAAACTTACAACCAGTGTTTAATCTTCCTATTAGGTTTTCATTCCCTGCAGCTTTACAGCTTTCAGTGGAAATAAGAATGTTTGCCAAGTGCTGGCAGATTTAGGTGTTTTACTGGTTCTACGTTCAGAAACGGTCACAGAAAAGCAGTATAAAGTAGTGAACACAGATTAAACAACTAGCAGCAAGAGTCGTTTCATACAACATATCTTGATGAAAAAGCATAAATCCTTAAAGGCTCCAGGTCCATTTTTCTGTCAATTAACTGCTAACGGGAAGGGAAAAAAAAAGTCTATTCATATTAAATATTAGGCAAAATGGCACGTCATACCTTGATGAACATAGCTGAAATTTAGAACGTTTCTAACCATAGAAATAGAAATATATATATATACACACACAGGTATATATATATATAGATATATACACACACAGGTGTATATATATATATATACATATACACCTGCACTAAGTATAGGTATACGTAAAAAAAAAAGGTAAAAAAGGCATATATGTAAAAATAAGTATAAAGGTACATATTGCAAGAGTCAGTCACTGACTGGTTGCTGCCTTTGAAAGTAAACATGGCTACCATGTGATTGAAAAAAACATGAGGGCAATCTAAGAGTAAAACATAAAGCCTACACTTACTTCTTTGCATTCCCAGAGTTACAAAGGATAAATCCGTGTGCGCTTGTCACAAAATCAGAAGTAGCTATTCTGTAGAAACAGACAGGAATTTTAGTTAGAGAAACAGCTTTTCCTTCCTGATTACAATGTTCCTATTGTGGCTGTTCAAAGTGCATTCCTGCTGTCCTTTGGGACAAATTTTTCCACGCTCTTAAAGATAAAAATTAATTTCCCTTCCATTCTTTTTATTTAACCATCCTTCCCATCAAAATAATGAAGGCCTTGCTAATGTTTTGGTTCAGAGTATGCACAATATCTACCCTTCTCAGTGAGCATTCGTTTATTTTCTTTATTGCTGTTTTTGCCTGAACTGATGTTATCAACTTCCTGTAGAGTTTGATTCACCTCTATTGACACCACTTTTTGTGTTTATTTCTGGTCTAAATACATCTTCATATCTTGTTTTAATTCGATATGAGGTAGTTTTTTTCCTTATTTCACTGAAGAAACAAAACTTAGCTCTTTCTTTGACATGTTACAACTAAGCAGGACTTCTTCTGAGATGTGTTATTCTGTTCTTGTGTATAGCACATTTTACTTACAATCATGTTACCTAATAAACTTATTTAGCTGGCAGTTCCCACAATACTTTGTAGTATTGAATAGAGGTAACATTATCCATGTATTTTCCCAAACTCATTTACTTTCATCATAAAAAAATATTAGAGACAATCAGATGGATGGGAATACTGAGATAAAATATTAACATTGCTTTATAGAAACTAGCCTTTTATTTCATTCATTTCTTTAAATCTTTTAAGTGTTTTTTTAATTTCTGAGGGGTCATAGTCTCTTTCCACAGTGGCTTTGAATCAACACAAGGGGGTTTCAGGGGGAAAAAAATCTGCAAAAACTCTACAGTTATAGAAAATGTATTACTATTTTGTTAATTCTTCCCTCTATAGGAGGAAATAATCATAATAAAATTCTAAGCTGTGATCTTCTCTTGCTCTGATATATTAAAAATAGGAAGTGTTGAAATACATGCACTGTGGTTACCCTCAGCCAACTCTTGTAAGATTCATGATTTCTTACAAAGCCGTGGTTGAACATACGCATTCCTTGACCTTGAATGGCCTTGAAACTGTTTATGAACTTATATTATGTAAACTTGTGAATGAGCTAGCCTCAAATTGCTCAAATCTGGGGAGCACAGGAATGATGTAATTCCATACACACCTTGGCACTCGCATATTTGAAGCCATTTTTGTCCAAGCCAGAGGAATGTTTAATTTTGGTTACCATTTTTTCACTTACTCCTTCCAGTGAGGTTTCTGGTTGTTCTTCAGTTGTACTATCATCTTCAAATAGATACTCAGAATACTCAGTAGATACTCAGAATTTATTTCTACATTGCCAGTTTGGGAATAAACAGCATGAATTAAGAAAGCTAGTAAATTGCTGACTCTTTCTCTGAGTGTGCACTTTTGAGAAGAGCATCTGGCAATAAAACCATAGTTCTGAAATCATAGAATAGGCTATGGTAATGAGTGTAAAGAAATCTCAGTGAATTCCTTAGTAGAAAGAAAGGCTGAAGTGAAGGTAGTTCCTATTGGTAAGAAACAAAAGGAGGAGATCATAATGTACACAATGGTGAATTACACGTTAAAACTTCCAAATGAGACTAACAATCTAGAGCACTGTCTGAAATTAGAAGCAATGGCATGGTGCAAAGGCATCCTTATACTGCGGGCAGATGTTTAAGTCTTTAAAATACTCTTGCTGAAAGGCTGAGAGATGAGAAATACAACTAGACTTTATCAAAACACTCTTTACGTGCCAGCCGGTAGAAGTAGGTGTTTCACAGGCCTTTTGTCTTCTTCCCTGCGCTGCAGCTGGTAATGTCAAATAACAACAAGGAAATTTACAGTAGACCTTCTCCAAAGGAGTTTGCCATGAACTTTAAATATCCTGTTTATGTATGTAAATTAAAGCACTTCAAATCAGAAATTGGAATAAAGAAAGGCTATCTCCTCATAAGGTTCAAGATTTTGTTTTAGTCAGCGAGTTTTGAGTCCTATTTAATGAAATTGAATATTTTCTAAAAGAAAGATATACCACATTTATGTCCAGCTGAAAAGAATTAGTTTGAGAGGCAGAAAACATGAGTCCAATTCTCCTTTGGAAAGAGAGCAAGTAGATTTCTGTATGCAACTAACTGGATGAGCACTCTAGCTGTTTGACTATGTAAGCAGGTTTCTTGGAAAGGTTGTTGATATCCCAGGTCTGACAGTGTTTAAGGGACATTTGGATAGTGCCCTTAATAATCTGCTTCAACTTTTGTCAGGCAGTTTGAGTAGACTATTGTTGTAGGTCCCTTCCAGATGGAATTACTGTATTCTACCCTATTATGTTCTATTCTTTTCTATTCCAGTGGTAGATATTTCCAAAGTATATAACAGTATATTTCTGTCATACTTAATCTCTCATTTTGGAAAGTGAAACAACATTTAACACAGAATTCATTACACTTAAATAGATATGTAATAGCACGTATCAGAGATGGGGGCATAAAACTTCTTTAGGAATCAGAGAAAAAGCCCAGATGAATCAAATGAAGTAGACAAACATCTTGAAGTAGACATGTAAATCATGTCAGATGAAATATTCTCTGCAAATATCTACCAACTGAGAAAAGAATTTCATATTTCTAAGTCAGACACAGGCATGTACCTTGTAGACATCTATATTTAGGGAAGACAAACCCCAGGCTTAGTTCTGGTGTTCTACAGAAATTTAGGCCTGGTCATGTTACCCAATTGCTTGACTCTTTCAAGGTGGCCAGAAGCAAAATTTCAGAAAATTTAATATGCCTTGAAATCTAAATTATTAGTTTAATTAGGTCAGATTAGTCTGACTACTTTCCTGCAGCATAAATTCTCATGGCAGTAAAAGAGGATATTTCCACATTTGGAAAGAGACATTTCAGCAGTTCAAGTATCATCTCACTTGGATATTTTATGTACAGAGAAGCAAGGTGTGGAGAGCTCAAAGCAAGATGTCAATCAGAAACTATGAATATTCACTGATAAAACTGGTAAGCAAATACCTTTGATCCAGAATTCAGTGAAACGCATTAAAGTCCTCCTGCTTGATCTCATTTACTTCTGGAACTGTTCCCAGATGTGCTGACAGATTTACTTCTGTTTCTACCTTTGCTGATTTTCAGAGACCACATTTTGTAGTTTTTCTTCTAGTATTAATTCAGGCAGAAAACCAGCTCATTTTAATTCATCCTTTTAGGTAGAATAGTGTTTGATGTAAATTGAATATTCTATTTGATGTATGCAACCATAAAAATCTGTGACCTTATAATTAAAGAGGTTCAGCATAAATAAGCCACTATACAAGACTTCCTGGAGTGTGAACAGGAAATGTGGTATTTTACTCATCTACAGACCAGGCTTTAACAGGTTTTGTACTGCAGACTCTCAGGAGCTTGTGAGTAATTCAGTAACTTAATCCTTGAGGTTTTTAAAAATATTTAAATTGGCCTACTTATTTTTTCAGCATCAGCAAAAGTTTGCTGATTTTTCACTTGTACAATTAAAACTTACCAGGAAAACTGTGTCAGTCTAGTTCTAATGTAATTTCATACTAAATCAAAGTCATCAAGAAGGGTAACTCCAACTCTGACTGTGCTCTCATACTGCCATGATTCATTAGTTACAGTACCAATATTCGCAGAAGATGCATATGCAGGACAGATATGGGGAGAACTTAGCTTTAGGTTGCAACACTCTAAGTCACTTGAAACTTCACATTTAGAATAATTAATTTCAGAAATGGGGCAAACCACACTCCGGTTGTCGTAGCTCAGTAGTTCACTGTCAGTCATATCCTGTATTACAAGGAGCTGGCTCGATCCATTTTGGTATTACACATTTCAGTTTGTTGGTAATGGAAAGATGATCAAAGTGTATAAAGCTTTCTTTGAAGATACAAAATATTCCTCACAGGTCTTTACAAAAACTTAATGAATCTTGGTAAATTTCTCACAGTCACTACTTTATATTTTCTAAAACAGTAGCTACTTTCCTGGTGTACTCCAACAGTAAACACCTGAAACCTCTGGATAATTCAGAGTACTCTGTGCAGTAATTATTTAATTTTTTTTTATTCCTGCCTTTGCCATTTCCGGAACATAATTAATGTCTGTGTTTTACGTCCTCACAACCATTTGTGCTTTTATGTTTACCTTCATTATTCAAAAAATTAAATCAAAATCCAAAAGCTTTCAGCGTTGCTAAGCCAAGACGTGCACACAAGCGTGTCAATTACGGCCCTCACACTGCATTGGAAAAGGCAGGTGAGGTAGCAGCTCACTTCTGGACCTCAATAGGCATTACTGTCAATTTTATTTAAGAGTGAATTAATTCTATGAAATGTTCTTGCTTCTACTGGAAAACACTGACTGGGGAAAGATTTTACTGAAAAATGACAGACTAGTTCAAACTTTAGTTTTCTTCATGGTTCGCTGTATTGAATAGTATTTGATTCTAGTAAATCTTTCTTATTTTGTGTAGTATCCTGACTCAGTTGGTGTTACATATACAGGATTAATACACTCTTACAGAAGATTCTTTATGACAGTTTCAGGAGACATGGTGAGTTATTACCTTAGTTAAAAGCTAGACATTTTTAAAACTATTTTGCTCCTAATCCGAGTTCTGGCAACTTTTGGAAGATCTTTCATCACTTGTCTCAGCCACTGGTATTTAAGTCACAATTAACAGGAAAAGTTTATAGTCTAAAAATAGAATGGGGTCAGTATTAAAAGAAGCTTCTGTCTTGTCTCCACTTCCCCTTTGAGGTGCTACTGAAAGAAACTTTCAGCTCCTTTTCCCCGGTGCTGTGTACCTGATGCAGAGGGCTGGAGAGCTGCTGCAATGCTGCCGGGCAGCCCAGGAGTATGAGCTATACCCCAGATAACTCCTGTGCCCCAGGCATGTTGGAAAAATTATTTTCCTTCTCCTGGTCAGATGCATTAACCATCAGTGGAAGAGTGCAAAAGCTCTAAATCGCTTTAATATTTCCGTTTCTGGTAGGGGAGTCATATTACAGAAATAAATTGTATCTTTTGGGTTAGAAGTATGGAAACATTTTAGCAGTCTTTTCCTGACAGGAGACCCACATGTATTTGCCTGTTCTGTTCACAAAAATGGACAAAGAGTAAGTATGGACTGTTCTGTATGTTCTTAAGTATAACAGATAATATTATTCTTAGAAACTCACTCTGTAAAAGGAGTTAAATGTTTTGTATATAACACTGGTGGTTCCCATATATACTTTGATCTTGCAGAAAACACACTCTGCATTTAGAAGAATAATAATGTGGACAATTTCTTAATTTTTTCAGAAGAGTTAAGACAACAAAACAAACTCAAACAACTGATTTTGTTTTCCAGCCTTCCTTCAGCAACACTTCCCTGAAGGATTCATTGACACAGCTAGAAACAGCCTTACTCTGATACCAAAAACAACCACTGCAAAATACATAAGCGTTTTAAAAAAACAGTGCAAAATGGAGACAGGGAAACTGGCACTTTGCCATCAGTCCCAGCTCTGTAGATCAGCCAATAAAAAAAATTATCCTTCTTTCTAAAACAACGAAAAGAACTCTCCCTAGGTGCAATGAGGTGTGTATTTTACCCATTCTCAAGATTAGGATAATCCAACAATGGAAAATTAGAAATAAGACTTTTCTCATTCCAATTAAAGTATTTTCAAAACAAGGTTGGAATCCCCATTTCAAGTACCAAATCCCTGGACAGAAGAACACTAATAATGTAGCCTGGTCCCTGATTATGTTTCATTCCAGAGGAGAAATAACAAGAAAGATGAAGAAAGGATAAAGAAGAAATATGTGAGGTGGGCATACTGAGATTGTAAAACTACATGTGCAGTTTGAAGACTGAACAACAGGCACTTTTCTAATTCTGTATCATTGTTTGTAAAGAAAATGAAGCTTTATGTTACCAATGCTGAACACCTACTAAATGCACAGATAATCAGTCTAAGAACAGACAAAGATCAGTGATCTCTTGCATTTCTCAGTGCTTTTGTAGGCTGTTTCTTAGGCTTGTGTATTTCTTGCTTGACAGTTCCTTGCAAACCTCTGGATAATCTTGGAAGTAGAATATCCTTGAGGTCAATTTGAAAACTTTTTCCACCATCAACTTCTTTCTAATCATTGCAGACTAAATCAGGCTGTGGATATAGCAAGGAAGGAAACATGTTTAAAGAACTCTGTGATTTTTAAATTCAACATATATCCAGGGAAGAAAAGACCTAGTAAAGGCATGAAAAGAAAAAAAAAGGATTACAGGAAAAGCTTAAAATATATGAAAGAGGACATCTAATTTCTTTCTTCACACTGAATTTGGATACCTCTCCTGCATAAGAGATATGACTTCAAATTTAGCTTTAAGCAACTTGAAAATTTAGAATATTCTGAGAAATAGTGTACTGAGTATGACTGCTAAGAAATAGGTAAAAATTCATCTAAATCATCTCTCCGAGTTGAAGAAATTTACACCTGTTTTGACAGTGACATGCATCATAAAACATTATTTTGTGGCTTACTTTTTCACATGTTATATAATGAATGGTTTAGTCTTTTTCATGCTAATGTATGGAAGTTTGTTTTCCAAAACAATTTCAGGTTACTGCTAATTAAACACAGCTTTTTCAAAGACAATCTCATAAGTGAAATCTTTCATGCAATTCTGACATATTGTTAATACAAATGTTGTTTGTGAGCCAGATATGCAGCTTCTACCACATCTCTGTCAAGCAAGGGACAGAAAGGGTATGGAAGGGTATGGAAGAAGGTGAGTTACTATAGAGCTATCAGTGAAGCAAAGCTAAATAGTCTTGTGCAGATAAAACATGCTGATAAACCAACCTTAACAACTTGTTGCTGAATTACAGGAAAGAAGTCTATATAGAGGTGCAAATTATTTATCATAATAGCTTTCAAATAGCCTAACTGTCAATATATCACACAAAGTTTAGGAAATTATTAGCAAAAATTTGATAGAGTAACTTCATCTAAATCCCACATTGACAAAGATAAACACAAATATTGTGATTTATGTCTAACATCAGATTCCTCCAGCTGCTGATACAAATCCGTCCATGCACCCTAAAGGCAAGCTACTAGATAAGGTAACATAGCAGAAGCAGATTCTCATATTTATGCATGATTTAGGCAGTGCTTTAAAGGAATCTGATGTAGCATTGCAGCTGAAGAAAAAATAAAGTTTATCTACTCTTCTTCTTGAATTACTACAAAGAAATAACGGCTACATTTGTGGTAATTATTTTGTTCCTCCTCTGTTCTTCTCGCACCTTTCATATCTTTCATTTTAAGAAATCTGAGAGGCCTTACATATTGGAGTCTTATCAAAAAAATGTGTGCATATCCTTTTCCATGCTTTAGGAACTAGAAGAATATGTAGTGATTATTATTAAAAGAGGAGACAGCAAGATGCACCAAGAGCAAATATCTGCAATTGTTCTGTCATACTGCCATAAATTTGAGGCAGTTCATTGTTTTTTACCAAACAAGATTCTGGTGAGATTGTGGGACTAAACACTTGCTTGTGGAGTTGGTAAGAAGCAAGTGGTATGCCAGCTCAGGTGCCAGTCATTGTTTCAGGGGCCTTCCCAGCACCCTGGGTGACTTGCAGAGATAGGAGAATGTTCTTGCCTTGGACTCCAGGCTGTTGGCACATGGCAGACATCACACCTGGACGTCACTGCAAAATGCTTCTAAGCCTTCCAGTGCTTTTTGAAGCTCTGAGGAGACCTATTCATCTTGCCCCTCCCATGTATTTCTCCTCTCCATTCTTCAGGTTTTTATTTACGCAGCAGTCCTCACTTTTGCTACTAAGAAAATTTTCCTCTTGTATTTACCTGAGACACTCATCATCATCATGGCTAGGCTTCACGAACGAAGATTTGGGAAGGGCTCTCCCCACGCTTGCTGCAAGCGCGCTGATGGCTAAAGAGGCCGATGTGAGATAGGCAAGTCCGGTTGCAAAAGGCACAGCAGAAAGTCTCCATAGGCGGTGTTGGCGAGGCACGGTTCTTTCTGCATTGTCTTTTCTCCTCAAGACTGATTCTGTGTGCATTCTCAAGGAATCAGCAGCGTTATGGATGGTGCTCCTGACTGGAGGCCAAAGTGGACCATTGATGGTAGTCAATATGGCCAAGGCTGAGGTATTGTTTCAGAGAGTCCTTGGATCTCCTCTTTGGGGCTCCTTTCTTGTGGCAGCCGGTGGCAAGCTCACCACAGAGCCCGATCTTAGGGAGGCGATGATCCTCCATCCTGGAGACGTGCCCTGCCCAGCACAGGTGCATTCTCAGCAGCATGGCCTCAATACTGGTGACTGCTGCCTGTTCAAGGACAGACACATTGGTCATGTCATCAGACCAGTGGATGTTCAGGATAGTGCGGAGGCAGCGCTGATGGAAGCGTTTGAGGAGACGCAGGTGGTGGCGGTAGATGACCCACAATTCAGACCCATATAAAAGGGTAGACAGCACAATGGCTTTATAGAGATTGATCTTCGTGCTTCACCTGAGACATTAATGCATTGAAAAACAAGGTTAGTAATAACTATTACACTGAGTCACCATTAAGAGTCATGTGAATAGTGGAGTAGACATCTAAAATGAAATAATAATGAAGTCCATATTCCAACATTTATTTCAGGCTAGCACTAGACCAATCCTGGGGACTAGAGGGTCATTACTGTTTGGCTTATGGTAGGAGTACATTTTTTGATTTTATTTAAAAAAAAAATCATTTCCAAAAGGAATCCAGTTTGTGTGTCTCAGAGCTCTGAGGCATGACTCCAAGCATAGTAAGTGGGGTTAACTGGGAGATTTGCTTGAATATCACTTCTCATATGAATTAAGACATTAATACAGATGCATCCTTAGATTTCCCATTCTAGATCCAAAAATCAGAAAGAAGAGTTTGAACTTGTCCAACTGGAATTTCAGGCTTGTAGAAACTATTTGGCTTTTCATCCAAATTTGGAACTCAAGATTTTGTAATCTGAAAATTTTATTTGAAGAAAAACCTGTTTTCTAGCTAATTCTGTCCTGGTCTGACAGATATGTGGAAATGGGACAATTTATGAGAAAATCCAAACCAGCCACAGCAAGTTGCACTCAAGGTGTTTCATGCCCTTGCTGCCTTTTATTTTATTTTTTTTTTTTTAGATTTTCTCATCTGTTCTGCTCTACTCTGAAGCCTTTCATCCTTGTTCAGAATGAAATCTCCACTGGCACTTAAAATCTTTGGAGAGAAAATGAACAGCAAAGCACTAATTTACACTGTTAATTGCTGTATAAATTAAACATATTCTCTTGAGAGAAGCTGCTTCCCAAGTCAGATTTTCACAAAGAAAGTTATACTGGCAGTTCTGCAGCAATATGCTTTTTCCTGCAATTTTCTATAGCAAAAATGAAGCAAAATTAGTTAGCAAAATACATTGAGCCAGGAGGAAAAGAGGCATAGCAGAAGATAGGGATTAGTTTATTACAAATAACTTCATTTCTCACAAAATTTTTTTGCTATGTTACAGAAACAGCAAGTCTGAATCAGAAACTGTCTTTCCTGATGAGTTAACTATTCTTCAGAGTTGCCTGAATTTGTAGTGTGAGGTTGCGCCCGCATCTTCTCCAGTGCTTGCCCCTCAGTCCCAATAGCACGCCTTTCTGTGCCAATGCAAGAAAACACTGCAGTAAAACGCACATTTCTCTTCCTGTACTGCAGGGTGGGATTGTTTATCATCACTGTGTGCTTTTTCTAAATAGGTATTTAGGAAACATTCTGGGGAAAAAAAAAAAAAAAAAGTGAGAACTCTTATCACTACCTCCCACGGATTTTATTCTGGGCTTCTCTACAGTACTGGAACACCAAAATCCACTTAGTTTTAACTCATTGCATTTCATCAAAACAAATTGAAAGGGGTCCTTCCCATGATTCTTTTCACAGCATTTGAATGCACAAAGCTCATCACAACAAACTCATAGTTTTCTCTCAGCTCTGTCCTAGTGCCTTCTTGCCATAATGGAGAAGCACCTGGAGAAACTGGAGTTCCTCTGAAAATGACCATGATACTCTCAGTGGATCATCCTACCTGCTAAAATAATCTGCAGCATCAGTCTCACAGTAGCTAACACAATCAGTCTGGTCAGAAATCTGAACAGGACACTTTCCCCCACAGAAAAGACTAACTCATAGGAAGTGGATCACCCTGTGGAAATATTCTCCTCTTGGCAAAGAGTTGGAAAGAACACAAACAGATTTTCACTGAAGTCAATTCAATGTTCTGGCCAGCCTGTTGAGGGTTAGGGAAGGTTTTAGCATGGAGATTGTTTGAAGCACTGAAAATTCAGCACCTTTTCGATTTGTCATTCCTAATTTACTTCCTGGAGTCTCATGTAGACACAGATACTTTCCAAACTTGAAATCATATGCAGAGTAGAGTTCTAATCAGTGGCTGTTTTGAGCTGGATATGTAGTAAGCAGAGGCTAATAACTAGTCATAATTGGTATCCCTGACATTGGTCTTCCCCTTTCTGAACTGCTTGACCAAAAATAATTTTTCTCTAGGAGTAACATAATGCTAGAGTTGCCTGACTCCACAGAAATGGCCGACTTAGGCTGTGACCCTAAGTGTTCATACAGGAAAATGCACAAGAACTCATACAGACTTCGTAAAGGAATCATTTCTAACATGCACCACTATTAGACTACTCAGGGGAAGCTTGTGCCTGCCTGTGGAGGATGTCTGCTGAAAACTTTGTTACATCCATCAAACATTTCCAAATTTGTAGTTGATGCACAGCAAGGAATAGTCTAGTGAGCTATTTAGGTGATCCTAAGTTCTCATGGTCATTTGAGTAACTCCCTCAAGTTTTCTGACTAAGTACTCATTGACTACAAGAGGTGCTTACACAGCTTACTTCCATGAAATTGCATGCAAGTGTAGCATCTTGAGTTTAGGTTTTGAATCTAACACTGAAATCCACAAAAAATTCCAGCGCTGGCATTTTTAGTCTCTTTGAAACACATCATGATTACAGTTCACCCAACTCATGTTTTGAAATAGTGAATATGATAGACTTTGTAACAGTACATAAAAATTACCTGAATGCTATTGCATTCAAACTGTCTTCATGTATTATTTCTTCTCTTTTGGAAGATGAACAGAAAAAAACTCCAACAAAACTGACCAGACAAAGGCTTTCCTCTCAGTCTCATAGATGACCATGGCAACTGATAGATCAGCCTTCAATTAACTCATTTCAATATAAGTTTCCATTACCTTCTTATCATCTGCACAACCTGTGTATTGCTTTCACATTGATACACTCACAGAATTAAAAATCTAGTTCACATCGGCACAAACTTTGCAGAAATATTGATGGAAATATAGTCTGAGACTAAATTCACAGCTAACTTCAGTACTGCGACACTCAATGTTCCTGGGGTCTGATTTTCAGTATCAGATTATACAGGAAGACTTTCTCTATGAGATCTAGAAAAAGGTAGCTCATAATATGAGTGCTCACAGCAATGTGCAGTGAAGGATGCTATGCAGCAATTAATTACATATCTTTAAAACTTCCATTCAAGTAAGGCTACACACAGCACCTGCTTTGACTTGCCATCTAACAGTGACATGCATTTCCATCAAGTACAAGCTTCTGCAAATACATGATTTCATCAAGTAGACAATGCAGATGGAAAGAGTATGTGATGGCAAATACCTCCTTTTCCTCTGTGTTCTCCTTCCCAGTCACCTTTTGGAGGCTTGTCCTGTGCTACATCCTACAGAACCAAGAAGAATATATGGCACTCGATCAACACGGACACAATCCAGCACAATGATGCATTTTGATCAGCAAAATCATCAGTCATTCTTTTTCTGAAGCCTAGTTAAAAGAAAAAATAAATATGTATGCAGGACTGATGCAGGGTGCAGGGCAAGCATTAATGTTGTAAGTTCAGCTAGCAAATATTTTTGCCTTGACACTTTCCAAGAGCATTGATGTGCTTTTACCCCAGCCAGCCACCAAGCCCGACACAACTACTCACTCACTTCCCCACTAGAAGGATCGGGGAGAGAATTGGAAGGGTAAAAGCTAGAAAAACTCATGGGTTGAGATAAAGACAGTTTAATAGAGAAAACAAAGAGCATGCAAACAAGCAAAGGAAAACAACGAGTTCACTACTTCCCATGGGCAAGCAGGTGTTCATCCATCTCCAGGAGAGCAGGGCCCCATCATCAAACAGTTACTTGGGAAGACAAATACCATCAGTCCAAAAGTCCTCCTTTTTCTTCCTTCTTCTCCCCAGTTTATATACTGAGCATGATGTCATATGATATGGAACATTCCCTCGGTCAGTTTGGGTCACCTGTTTTGGCTGTGTCTTTTCCACAACCTCCTATGCATTCCCAACTTCCCTGCCAGCATGTCAGTATGAGAAGCAGAAAAAAGCCTTGGCTCTGTGTAAGCACTGCTCAACAATAACAAAAACATCTCTGTATTATCAAACCTGTGTTCAGCACAAACTCAAAACCTAGCCCCGTACTATCCATTATGGAGACAATTAATTCGACCCCAGCCAAAACCAGCACAAACATCAAACTAGGATCTGACGTTACTATGACAAGAAACTAGTTCAATAAATTTACTTGTACACCTCCCAGAAAACAGGCCTTGTTTCCATTGTAAGAATTGGAATTTATCTCCCAGAAAACAGGCCTTGTTTCCATTGTAAGAATTGGAATTTATTTATGGTAAATGCTTGCCTAGATACTTCCTCCACATTTTTTAATAAGTGTGTGAAGAGAAACTGGGACAAATACTGCCAGATGATTCAAGGGGATATGATTTGTATTGATAGATATAAAGTGAACTCCTAAACAAAAGCAACCTTTAGATTTTAAACTGGAATAGATCATCATATTAATTTTGGCCTCTACATGAAATTGGAAGGTACTTAGCAAGTCTGCCAGGAAAAATGGGCCCCAGATACTTTCTATTCAACACCCGTTCTCTCTGAAGTACTGTATCAAACATTATACTGGATTTGCAATGCTGAACATAATTTGCCACAAATTACATTGTTCCAATACTAGTTTGTAATAGTGCCATTTCAGCCACAATGATCCACTTTCCTGGATTGATTTGATGTGTGCGTTTATGGAAGACTGAAACTTCAGGTATTTGTTTTGCCTGAAAGAAGAATCATCTCTTTGTTTGTGTTGAGCTACTGTGCCAATGTGTAATTAAATGAATTATTTTGTTTTAAATCAAAACCTATGCAGTGTGAAAATTTCATGTATGTCAGAGAGAGAAACTAAGAACTGATCTCTGCATCTAAGATTTAGTCATAATTCCAAATCAATAACAAATTCAAAATCTCCACCTGCTGAAGGAGTATTTTAAGGTGTACTCTTTAAAGGAGGTAAGGTTTATACTACTGTGCTCTTTGACTTTGTGTATTTTGAACCTGCAGGCCAATTTCAAACAGGCTTTACCAACAGTACAAGCACATCAAGCACATTCAGAACTTTAAAGTTTGTTGAAAAGGGGCAGCAGACTGGTAGGTTACTGCTAGCCACACAGAGTGAAAGGCTTATAACCCTATCCTTTGTTAGATGATAAAGAATCTGTGTGCAGAAGATATGAGGGGAAAATCTGATTAGTTTGGCTGCTGACAGAACTATCTTTTGAAGCAAACTTTCCAGGTATTATAGACCTGTAGTTGAGGATCCTGAAAAGAAAGTGATATTTTCAACAGGAATCATGAAACAAGGAAGCAGAAGGAATTAAAATTCAGAAGATATTGAAAATTGAAAAGAAAATGGTGGGAGTATGAGCCACAGAAGAAAACAAAATATATAGAATCAGCTACTTAAACACTAAAGTAATTTGAGACGACTGTCCTGTAAATTCACACTCTCACTACCTGTGAATGTTTCAAAATAGACAAGACCTCATGGGCTGTGTGGCAATGAGGAGAGGTGAATAAGGAGTTTTCTATAAACAACGACATTTTCTGGCGTCATGTCATTTTTTAATTTGTTTTTTTTTTTTTCCCTTAAACTGTTAACGAAATTTGTCATCTGTGTTGACATTTACCCAGGTAAATATTGTGCTCAGGATAAAATTTAGACCTGTCATTTTTCCCAGTTTTTATGTATTTTGGTGAAGCACTGAGCTAGTTGTACAATCTACAAGAGTGTTGTGTCCGGTAATGGATTGCTGTGATGATTTGACCCAACAGTCTTTTGCATGTTTCCATAGCACATTTCTGTGAACTTCTCATCATGCCAGATGACAAATGGGGATTAGGTTAAATCCTTAAAATAATATAAATTGTTGCCATTTAAGGGGATTAGTTTCTGTTAATTTAATTTTTATCCAAGACCAAATATAATTATTGCTATGGCTATCAAGATTAAAATTATTTATTCACTACATATTAGCAAAAAAATGTTATTGAATCTTACATATTTGAATCACACTGATGAAAAATAAACATGATGTAATGTCAGAATTTTTCGATTAAGATTTCAGCCATACTCACTTTAGTAATGAAGTATCAGTCAATTATTATTTTCCATTAAGTATAAACTTTAGCAAAAAAATTAGAAGTGTTTTGTATTAAAACAAGTATATATTATCTTTGCCTACTGTCTATGATCATCAACATATTGTGTATAAATTGTGTGAATGCTTTATGTGGTAAAATCTCGGTGTGTGAAAATACCTATGAAGTGATTCTAAATATACATGTAAATAAATTATAGAAAATGCTATAGTTGCATTTTATAATATGACTCACGTATTTATACTCACAGGATATTTTTTTCTAAAATATTTAACTGTCATTAAGCTTTTCATATTAAAACATTTAATTTACAGATCTGAAAACACATTGCAAAGGCAGGCAAGTATCATTATTCCTGTTTCACTGCAAATTAATAAAACTCAGCAGGAAGGACTCGCTTCATATAGTATGGTTAGGTAAGTCATCTTTAGAGATTCAGATAAATAGATAATGATTGGAGGTCGGGAAACATGAAATGCTTTTTCACTAATTTTTTTTTTTTTCCCAGTAAATGGAGAAATGGGCATGGAGTAATACATTTTGATCACAGTCTCATGGGAGATTAATGATGGATCTGTGGAGGAAGAGACTGAATCAACACTTTAGCACCACTGTAGTTAAAATGAGCATTGTCATTTCCTTCTGTGGGTAGAGCAACATGCTGGGTCTCCCAGTGTCTGCTCCCTGGGGCTTCTCACGCTGCCTCTCAGAGTTAAGTATAACTGCAGCCCTGTGGGTCATTATCAAAAGACAAGCTCACTGTACTTTGTGGATTGTGAACCCCCTTTCGAGGAGTTTTCTCAGTTTAGTTTGCGTCTTTTTTTTGTTTGTTTGTTTTTTCTTGTCAGATGCATGTATTTGTGTTTCATCAAGAGGTGCAAAGGCACCTCTCCATACAAAAGGAATCGATACTACCTCAAAGCTCATGCTTTTATTTATTTTCTGAAACTTCCAGAAAAAAATTAACAATGGCCACTAAATACAGAAAAATAACTTGCTGGTTAATATACTTCTAATTAAATTGTGGTTCCAAGCAACATTGGCATCCTCCACACTTCACTGTTTATATGTAAGTATCTGTCTGCCTGCTGCAGGGTTGTGGGAGGGTAACAAATCTACAGGAAAGCCTTTCATTTACAATTGCCTTATTTAGACTGGGTGGATTAATTTTCTGTTCTGCTGAGAAGCAGGCTAATAGGTCCTCCTACTTAAATCCAAGAACAAAGTGAGTATTGCAAGCAAATACATTTTAAAGTTTAGGTTACTTATTTCATGAGGAGCATTTATCTAATTTCTTTTTTAATTTTCACTGATTGCCAGCTATGTTCAGCAAAATACATTCAGCAGAAAACACACAGCTGAGCTACATTAGCAGTGTGAAGGATTTATCTAGAGTGTTACATTACTGTGTTAGAATTCTTCTGGATTGAGCTTGACTGCCTGATTTTTTCATATTTTAAAATATTAGCCATAGCAGAAATATTTTAGTATTATTATTGTATCTCTGATCTTTGCAGTTTGAATGAGTGGCTGTTGTATGAAAATCAAACAGTTATGACAAAACTACAGTAACCCTATGGCTACTGCCCAGGAAGAATTTCTTACCTGCAAGAAACTAAGGCATAATTAGTGAAGAAACCCCAGTGAGACTGCTTAGATGACACATAGGGTTAAGTATTATGGTGAAGTCCCCAAATCATTTGTTTGAAATGACAAACATTCTGAAAAAAATGCTGGTATTTGAGCCATTAGGAAATTTTAGTATATTTTGTTCTTTCAGTTGAAAGAAAGTCCTAGATCTGTAGCTGCTTATCACCCTTCCTCTCACATTTACTAACAAGAAAATCTTATTTCACTGAATTCCAGTACCAACCACTCTCTGTCAGACTAAATCCTACCAAATGAAAGTGAAACAATATTTACAATAACTGTTTCTCCTAGCTTTGTTACAGGATTTGATTAACTATATCATTAATATAGAGCATTTGTTGCATACCCTTTCTTAAAAGAATAGCTTACTTTCCTAAAGGAGAAATTAGACACGCCACGGGAGATAAAAAACTAAAGGTTGAGAGAGGATAAAATGGCAAAATTTCTGCTCTGAAAGAGATTTGATTCTCACTGTGTTTGTGAAATTCTTCCATTGGGGAACCCAGGGGGAAGTTTGTATCGTCTCACATTAGCTCTCCTCCATAAGACCAAATAACTCCCCCCAGACCAGAACACGGTGGCTACAATTTACTCTTCTCTGCTGGTAAAATTATGGAACATTATACAATCTGAATTATTTCAGGGGAAATGATTTATTTCATGGGAAAAAAAAACCACCTACTTTGTTAAATTCAAAATCGATTTCTATATTATATTGTGATTACAGGTGTGTGAATGGTATTTTTAATTATTTTCTACCGTTAAGCTTTCTTTTGATTTTGAAATGTAAAGCTCAGAGCATGTAACTGACAAATCAAGTCTTAATTAAATCAAATGGCTCACAATATTTTTTGTTTCACACCAGTCCCATTTAAATGATTTTAATGGCTTCTAGTCAGGCTTGGTGACAGCCACCTGGCCTGTTCCTCAGCACCAGCGTCACTACATCTCTGCAAACAGCAGTTTACAACACAAGGAAAACCTGTGAGGAGGACCCGTTATGAGTGTCTTCCATTACAATGACAGACTTTCCAGCTTGACATCGGACCTGTCTTTTCACTGTGAACTGACATTATGCCCAGGCCTGGAGCTGCCCAGACTGCTCCGCATCTTGCCCTGCTCCCTAGCTGAGGCAACAGGACAGGGTCCTGGCTGCTCAACCCTGCCCAGAAGAAACCCATGGTGACCCCCTGAAGCTCCAGGTCCCTGGGAAACCCCCAGGTCTGATGGCACCCTGGCACCATCCTTCCCAAAAAAGCCTGCTGCATCCACTCCTGGCAGCGCTGCTGTGGTGTGACTTGTCCCAGCACACCTACACTAACCTGTGAGATCAGGCTTTGTGTCGTGGTTTAAGCCCAGCTCAGTCCTGCACAGCCACTCTCTCCCTCCCGCCTGGTGGCACCGGGGAGTGAACCAGAAGGGAACAAGTGAGAAAACTCATGGGTTGAGAAAAAGACAGTTTAGCAGGTAAAACTAAAGCCACACATGCAGCCAAAGCAGAGAAAAGAATTCATTCACCCCTTCCCATGAGCAGACAGGTGCTCAGCCAGCTCCAGGAAAGCTGGGCTCCACCATGCATAATGATGACTTGGGAAGGCAAACTCCATCATCCTTCTTCCCCCAGCTTTACATGTTGAGCATGACTCCATATGGAGTGGGATATTCTTTCTGGTCAGTTGGGATCAGCTGTCCCAGCTGTGTCCCCTCCCAGCTCCTTGTGTACCTCCGTCCCCATCACTGGTGGGGTGAGAGGCAGAAAAGGCCTTGACGCTGTGTAACTGCTGCACAGCAACAGCTAAAACATCCCTGTGTTATCAATACTCTTTCTAGAAAAAGTTCAAACCAAGGCCCCATATTAGCTCCTGTGAAGAAAATTAACTCTGCCCCAGTCAAAACCAGCACATCTTTTATGGTGAAGCAAGGACAGGTCAGAAGCCAGTAGCAGCAACACTTGGCACCAAATAATCTTGTTTTCCTTGCAGTCCACCAATATTTTTACTTTGTTCATGTATGTTTGAGTAAATGAACCCAAGCTCCCAGTTTTCATTGCCAGAAAACCTCCCTGAATGTGATTCTTTCCTGTAGTGACCCTGGGGAGGGAAGGTGGAATGGAAGTGATAGCATGTTAAGGGCAGCAGCACAGAAGTGAAAGGAAAGCAGGACAGATGCTGAAGGCCCATGAACACCTCTTCACCATATATGTTCCCTTCATATAAAGGAAAACTGTGTCTCCACCCTCAGCAAAGAAGAATTAATAAGATATTTTAGTTTAATAAAAGGGGTAAAAAGAGAAAAGAAAAAAGTAGAAACCAAAGGAAAGTAATTCAGGGATATTGCAGAAGTACTTAGAGCATGTTGTTACAAGTCCAGTGTGGTAAAATCTTCTTATCATGATCTGCATGACACTTCAGTTGTTCTGACCTGTCCTGCAAATTACAAAATAATTATCTACTTCTAATTATTTCTGGTTTATATATTAATTGTATAAAATCAAAGTTAAGAAGGTTCAAAAAGATCCGAAAAGCCTCTTAGTCTCCTTGCTCCCCATATACAATCACCTGGGAAGAATGTTATGAACACACAAAACTACTTCATTGTAGTGAACTGAAATACCTTTCCTTTGATGAACACATTTTAATGAGTTCAATCTGTTGGAAATGTGCCTTCCTCTTGTAAAGAAGACACAAAGCCACTTCCAAAATTGATTTCCAAATTAGATGTGGTAGCTGATATGAATTTCCCCAGCTACAAAACAGCAACAAGATGAGAAGTCCTTGTGGGCATGAAGCTGACACAGTGATTTTGTACTGCACAGATTGATTCAAAGGCTAAGGAGGAAGAAGAGACATTTGTCATCCTGATGGCAGAACATAACCTTTCATATTCCTCTGGTGACACGTTAATGAAACTTATCAAAGGGTCTTTCACAGACACAAAATCTGCCAAGACCACAAGCAGATGAGTAACAAAATCCAGTGGTCCAAACAAAGAAACGCATGCATTAGTGTGCTAGTGCGTTACTGATTTGTCTTTCTTATGCCAGTTATGTTCTTTCATGCCTTTTATGCCATTGCCAAACCCTCCCTTTCTCTTCTTTGTCCTGTCTATTCTCTTGCTGAGCACGACATCACATGGAATGGAATATCCTTTTGATCAATTTAGGTCTGCCATGCAGGCAGTGTCCTCTGCCAGACTCTTACTGCTCCCAGCCTACTCACTTTTGGGGGTAGAAGAAAGAGACAAAACTTTGACACCCAGGGTGGGAAATGAAACCTACTGGGTTCTCCCCCTCCCACCCCACGCCCTCATCTGACGGGCTCCAGGAGGGAGGTGGCAAGAGGCTGGCAGGAGACACCGCCTGCTCAGTGGATACTCCATACAGCATGATGTGCTTCAGCAAGAATGGCTCAGGTCAAGAAGGAGAAAGGGGGGATGTTTGTTGCGACAATGTTTGTCCCTGCAAGCAAGCTTACTGCATGATGAGGGTCTGCTGGCCAAGGAATGGTTGAACATTTCTTTACCAAAGGGTAGTAGAGAATAAATTCCTTATTGCCTGGCTCATGTGTGCAGCTTTCGCTTTTCCTATTAAACTGTCACAAACATGATACACAAGTCTTTCTTCCTTTCTTCTACCTCCTCCTCATCCTGTAGAAGAGGGGAGAAGTGAAAGGCTGAGAGGGTGTCAGCTAGGGAATCCACTACAGATATAGATGACAATTCTTCCCTACTACACCATATTTATAAGCTTTACTGCGCTGTCAAGACACACAAAACTATGTTAAAAACAATATTTGCATTTATGTAGTAATTTACCCGTTTTCAACCAGAACTTAATGTTTTTCATCATATTGACAGATTTTGGCATTAGATCATGTAATTAGTGATTCATCACTGTGTCTGTCCCTCTCTCAAGCACTTTGTACAGTTTTCAAGATGATGTATTGCACTGTTGGAGAAAGATAAATGTGCCTAGAAAGGCAGCGCTTGAGAGTGTGGGAGCAAAACACCTCCCTGCTGAGGGCAGTTTGCAAGGCTTAGTGTGAAAACGTGGTCGCACTCACCAAAGATGTGAAATTTGTTGTCACACTTGAAAGACAAAAGTCACTGAAAATGAGACTCCTTTAGTGAACTCATTTACTGGAATCAAATTTGACCTCCTTTTCTGACTAAGAAGAGAAGCTGTGTAGTAGGGAAGGGATATTATAGTGAAGAAAAATAGTAAAGCTATAGTGAAAATCATTTCTTCTGAAGATATTGGTGGCTCTATCATTCCTTTTAGTGATGGCAGGTGTTAATCTAAAGATCCTGCATCCTTATCATCTGCACATACCACTTTCAATATGCACTCTTTTAAAGACAAAAATGCTCGAATTTATACTACCAAAATATGTTGCATCTCTGACTCCCCAAAAATGCTTGACTGTTAGTCCTCTCTTCCCTAGTACTCATCTCTTTTTTTCACAGGGCAAAGGTGTTGAACAATTTCTGTAAACATTTCTCCCTCCATTTCTCTCTGTTCTGTATTTTTTGAGTTTGGCAGAAAAAAAACGTAAATGGTAAAAATCAATTTTTCCAGTATCCCAGTTAATATAGTTCAGATTTATTTAATCTCTTTAAAAA
>VWZG01006217.1:0-43778 GCA_013396735.1 Grallaria varia | reverse complement strand
GTGGAGTGAATGCAATTTAACCTGATTAATAATGCATAATCTAAAATGAAAGACAGAAGCAGGCAGGGAGGGAGGACAGACCTGCTGCCCTGAGCAATAATTTGGCTTTATAAGCTGTAAACCAGTAAATGTGTGGATTTGAATAGCACCTTATCTTTATCCATATTTAATACTTGAAGATCTGTTGCAGATCAGGAGACATGCGTTCTGTTTGCAAGCTGACAAAGTCTGTTCTACAGTCTGCTCCCAACTACGTGATCAGGTAACTTAAGAGTATTCTGAGGCACTTGGCAGCTGTACTATGTTTACAAATAAGGGCTTTGGTGGAGCTTATCTGCCTTACGCAGGATCTTTTTCTTTGACAGCCAAAGGCTTGATGCTACTGAGATTGTTTGAATGGTATAAATGCTCTTAATATAGAACCTAATATGCCAAAATGCATATTAATACAGCTTCTGATGAGTTTTTCTCTAAAGACAGTTTCTGCTTTGAGTTTGAACTCTTGTAGGAATTTCAATTTAATATTAAAGAGGTATAAATAGTGCTCTTACTCACTGGAAAGAGGTGAATTTGCATTTTTTTCCTGCTTTACAAAAAAGCTAAATAAATTATGTTGGCTGTTGTAGTAGCTGTGGACAGCTCACTGTCAGGATGAAAAGATTAGTGTGTAGAATACTGGAAGCAAAGATGGAGTTTGCAGAAAAATAAATTAATGTACAGTTCATACAGTCTTAATCTCTTTGTAGGAAACTGATGCCTCTAAACTTTATGTCTTTTACTTTTCTCTAGGTTTTTTTGACTTCATAAAAAAGAAAATATAGAGGGGGATGTGCTCTGAGCAACCTGGTCTAGTGAAAGATGTCCCTGACAATGGCAGGCGGATTGGAACGAGATGATATTTAAAGTACCTTCCAACCCAAGGCATTCTATGATTCTATGATTTTATATGGGATCTCTGTCATTCTCACTCTCTAGATCAAGGCTTACCCTTTCTGTAACTTCATTGTTTTGAGTGTCGTGACATCCTGTATGTAGTCTGTTGCTTTTTCTAGTAACTGGATCTCACTGAGGATTGTGCTGCATTTATGGTGTAAGAATGCCCAAACTTCCTATAATTTCCTCTCTCTATAAAATAACTCTCTGTTTATATTTTTACAACTCATAAACAAACTTTGTATTTGGAAAATTGCAAAAGTCTGATTCAGTAGCAGTACAGGCCCTGTGCCCATGGAGTTCGTATAAAATTTAGGATGTTAATCTTGCTCTTTCTCTATCCCAGCAGTTTCATGCTGATAATATTTCATGGTTTCTGGGAATCCTTTTTAAAAAGTCAGCAGGCTGTAATGCAGATTATAGCATAACAGTACTGTAACTATTTTTAGGAAATGATCATTTAGAAAAGTCCCAAGGGATCTCCTGGCACTATTTTCTGCTGCTCCTCAAGATAAAATAAAATAATACACATGCCATCCAGTTTAGATAGACTTTATTTCGTCCTGTGTTGGATCTTCTTTTCAGATGACAGTCTATATGCTAATTGAAACAAAATGCTGAGATCAGACTTGTCCACATATCTAGAAATAGCACAACAGCTTTAAAAATAAAACAATAAAAATGCCTGCGTTTTGTATATGTTCTTACTGAGCTTGTGTTAATGACCAGTAGATGGTTTACAGTTTTCTGAAACTGATGCTTGGCGGAATTGGGGGTTTATACTTGGGTCTGGTTTATTTTTTAAAAAACCATAAAGTAATAGGTACCATGTTGCTCACATATTCAGAGATAATTCAATTCTATTGTAAATAAAGTTTCTTGCCCCGGGGGTGCCTGAGTTTGTTAGTAGGTGCCAATATGGTTTGAACATCTGCTCTACTGAAACAATATTTTACAATATTTATCTAGCTCCTTATTGAGACATGACAATGTGTCCTCTGCCTCCTCAGAAATACGGGGGCTGTTTTTGTTCCCATAGACAGGACTTGGCTTAGCAAACTGTTTGTGCTTGATGAATGATAGGATCCCTTAATGAAAGTCAGCTGTTCCAGGAAACTATTGTTGTTCTTCTATAATAGCAGCACAAGATGAAGCTCCTTATATTAGCATGAAGGGAAGCTTTTTTATTATAGTACTGAGTCCGAATGGATCTTCCCTGAGCTTATCAAAGGCAGTAGCGAGAAACACAAGTGACTGAAGACTGAATGCAAACATAAATTTCAAGGGGAAAAAAAATTGTTGAATATCTTCTGAACTAAATTCCACTTTGAAAAACTATTCACTGCCTTAAGCTGTGCCTTGAAGGAACTGATTTTTTTTATATAACACAGCCTGTCTAAAGCAGCAGGCGAAGTAAGTGATTGCATAAAATATCACAGAATCACCAGCACCACTGTCATCTGTGCATCGTGCAGCATTTAGTTACAATATCTTCAATCGTTATATCTTAAAAATGTATTAAACTGTATGCCAAGTGGCCTCCTCCTTTTAAAGGATCACAGTGACTTTTTACTGGACTGTCCTCTGGGTTTTACTTCCCTTCCCATTTGGCTGTTCAGGCATACATTGTGCTGCAGTTCTCCTGTGACCAGTGTTACAACTCCAGGATGCTGTTTGTCATGAACCCTACGAGAGACAAATAATATCTTTATTTTCTAGACAGGCATTGGTCTAGCAAGACTAGGGCAAAAAGCCTCTGGCTATGCAGGGACTTTCATGCAGAAGATCTAAAGCACCATGCCTGGAAGATATTTCCAACAGTGGGAAATTGGGGAGATGGGTATATCATACTGCAATTCTGCTGGACAGATACCTGTTACTGTCACCTCTGATTCTCTCTCATTAAGTCATCTTCATAAACATCTTGGATGAAGGACTCGAAGATATAATGAGCAAGTTTGCTGATGACAGTAAACTGGGAGAAGCTGTTGACTTCATCAAAGACAGAAAGGCCCTGCAGAGAGACCCCAACAAATTAAAGAGATGGGAAATCACCAACTGTATAAAGCTGAACAAAGACAAGAGCCGCATTCTGCACTTGGGATGGGGCAAACCTGGATGTATGGGCAGGCTGGGGAATGAGATGCTGGAAGCAGTGCCATGGAAAGGGACCAGGGGGTCCTGGTCAAGGGCAAGTTGAATATGAGTCAGCAGCACCCTGGCTTCCTCAGAACCTCATGGTATTTTCCTCAGGAACCCTTCTGCCTGCTATGGGAGACTGGGTGACTTCCTATCTTCAAGGTCATTACTGTTCTAGGTATCTAGGGTTTCAAAATTACTGTATAGTTTTTTTTTTAAAGAATAAAATTATGAAAAGAGGTTGATTTAAGTAGAGGTGATAATGAAGTCCTCTTTTCCACATAACTTTCTTCAGTTGGAAGTCATAAATCACCAATGCATTGCTATTATTAATAAGACTTTTCCATTCTAAACAGTTGTTAGATCTTTAATTTGTGAATATAGCAGTTTACACCATTTAAAAGAGCAAAATACTTTCTTCATTGGTTAATTAATGCTGGCTAGATACCCACAAGGGCATAACCCTGTAATGCATACAAATAACAAGATTTAATTGATTCTTCCATGGCCTATTAAAAAATGCATTGAGGGCCTAAAACATTTAAATGGGAAAAATAGAAAAACTCCCAGATTGGCCTCCATCTGACACTGACACTGAATCTGAAAATTCTAATAAATAGAAAACTACTCTATATGCAATTTTGTAACCAATCTCTACCTGCACAGAAGTAATGATATGGAAGTTAAAACAACGAATTGTTACATAATGCTAAGTGTAGCCCTTTATTTTGTGGGGGTTTTAAACTGAATGCAAGATGAGGCAAATAAGTTGAATTCAGCCTCATACATTATTCACAGGAACTGAGCTAACACGATCATTCTTTTTTGTTAAAGCCCTTGCAAATAGCCCAGCTATTCACTTTAGCACTGTTAATACAATGAAGATACATTAATATGGAATGTCAGTGCCTTAAGTCTCTGTTACTATTCTATCAAATCTATGTATCTTGAAATTATTTTTCTCTATATCCTTATGATTTTTAAATCTGACACTTTCCACTTCATTTTTAATGACTCAAAATACATGCAAATACAGCACAAACTGAAGTAGTTTATCTACATTTATGCAGTAAACTCATTAAACCATGTTAGCTGCTCTTTATTTCTTGCATCAGTCTTGTATTGAGAGGAAATAATTAATGGTGAAATCCTTGTTAATGGGTGGCCTGATGGCAGGTCTTCAGAGTTCATTTTGACCTCTACTTGCTTGCAGGCCAAAAACCTCCCATTTTTAATGTCTCTAGCCTTCCTGACCAATTTGGATACTATGGATCTGATTAATTGTTTGGAATGCAGTAGCCCCAGAGGGTCTAATCAGACACTAATGTTCTGCTAAGACAAGTATATCCCTTTTCATATGTGCATAATAGTGACTCTATGCACAGTAGCACTGCTCAGCATCATTACAATAAAATAAGCTCAGCACTGAATATTCCATTTCCTAACTTTTAGGTGTGTTATGAAGACATGAAGCAGAGTGGCGAAATGACCTGATGACACAAAACCTGTAGCAGAGCTTGAAATATAAACCAAACTTTGGGATTTATACTACTGCCCTGATTGCAAAACCAGCTTGTACAACCCAAACATGCATTATCTTTTTCTTGCCTTGTTGGATTAAAAAACTACTTTGTACAACTACAAAACAGTAGTAAGCACAGTGTTTTATTACATTCTTAACAACAAAGTCATTAGTTCTTCACATGCAGACCTTCATGTTGTGATTGTAATGCTTAACACCTTCCTGCGCCTCGAGAACTGTTTGAAATCTATGCAGAGCTTGGATTTTTTTATAGCTAGACAGGTGATACCTGTCTGTACAGGTTTGTGTAGATGTAGAGCTTAGAATGACCCCATGACAAATCTAAGAAATGTATTATCAGGATAAAAATATTGCACTATTATTTTAAGGTTCTTGCAAGCAGTATCCATGGCTATTTTGAAAGTAAAATCAGCTGCTGAAAAATCACCATCAACAAATGTTGTGTCTTGGTCACTTTTTTCTCCCTCTTTGGGAGACATTTAGTTTGGCTTCTTCCTTTCCTTTCTTTCAACTGTGGTGTAGGGCAGAACACCCCCTAAAGCCACCTAGGAAAGGCTTACTACCATTTTTTTAAATTCAGCTTTGATTTTAGCCCAATGTTACTGCTGAGGTTCACCTGAATTGGGTGTAAATGTGTAAGAAACCATTCCAGATGGGAACATGCAGATGCCCTTTTGACATAAATGTATGCAATCTAACTGGCATGGACTGGGCAACAGTTAGTTACGTGGTTGATTAACATGTGGGATGAGATTGTGTGATCTCTTGAGCCACGCTGTCAAGCTCAATCATCTTATGAAAGGGAAGGCCACATTAACCCTTCCATTTCTACCAAGAGCCACCATTCCTGGGGCAATCTTCAGTAGCTGGAAGTGGTGAGCAGAACAGGAGGATTTGGTGAGTGTGAAGAACCAATCAGTCTGATAAAAAAAGAAAGAAGAACAGTTCCAATGTAGAAAGAATACAAATTGATCTAATGGCTTGGATGCTCAACAGCAAAAGTAAATTTAAATTCCCTCAGCCAAAGGAAGCATTAAAGCTATGTCTCCCAGAATCTGGATAAAGCCTCAAACCAGAATTCTTATTTTCATTTGAATGAGAGAAGTCACAGAAAAGGAAATCTAAAAATCTCTTTAAGTGTAGAACAAAAAGAGGGGAAAGAGGTCATGTCAGAATTTATTTTTTCCTCCTGTAATTTGCTTTATCTATTAAACTGAAACATCAGCTTTAAAAAATAAAAAAAAAATCCCAATAAGGAGGTCAGACTAGCAAACCGGAAGGATTTGTCAGGAGATACAAGACAGCAGGGACATGCCCAGGATTATATGCCTCCTGAGCATTTTTGTAATTTTTGTGAATTGTCTTGTTCTTTTTCTCTCATACTTGTGGGGAAAGTATCATAGACTAGGCTTTTTTGTTATTGCTTGAACTTAAATTCTAAATACTATATATAGCATGAGACTGTTTCCCTACTTGGTTCATAATAATCTGGAAGCTGGCAGATAATTCTTATTTAAAACTCAGACTAGGGCAAAAATGCAGTACAGTGCAGCAGCAAGCTCATTGCCAGAGTTTTGAAGTCTGGCACTCAGTCAGCCATGAGAAATATGACTTCCAAGTCCTCTGTTACTTGCTTACTAAACTTGTTTTTTATTCCTCACTTAACAATCTGTCATTTTGCTACAGCCCTAGTAAAAGGCATGCTTAAAAAACATCAGTACTGCACTATTGCTGTTTTGTAGGTGTTATTTGGCAGACCAAAACAACTCTACAAATAAAAGAGAAAGTTGATCAAGAATATCTGAAAAGTCAGGTAGAATTAAAGTGCAAAAGACAAAAAAGACACAACTCTCCTGAAAATTGTGCCTGGAAATAGCCACCTCCGACAGGGCATCCTGCAGTGGTAAAAGGATAACAACGTTAAAATTATTAAACCAGACTAAAAGACAGAAATAGAAAGACTAGGATTTGCCTCCTGATTGGTCCTGAAGGGGGACAGGTCCACTTCTCTTTCCCAGCCATCTTTCATCTCCAGCTCTTGTCTCACCACCAGTTCTATACCACTCAGTTCTATTTTTTCTCTGTTGCCTGCCTTTTGCCTTTCCTTTAAACTCTGCTCTGTTGAATCCCTGAGTGCCAGCATTTCAGGATTAGTCCCTTCCCGCTCTGGAGTCCATTTCCTAGCAGTTGCCTAGTGTAACCACCTCACCTACTGCACATTGTTTGTAAGACAAGCATTGGTCTCAAGACACATTCAGAAACTGATTCCCACATTCATCTTTGCTTTCCTCTCTCACACTCTAATACATATTGATTTGTCTTCTGCTGAAGGCACAAATCCTGTATAAAGTACTGTGAGATTTCACAGCCAGTGTCTGTTGTCTCTCCTTCTCCCCAGCTATTCACTCACCTGACATCTTGTTCATCTAATGTCACGCCATCTCATTCGCAAACTGCTTCAAGTAGAAAAATGGATTCAGAAGTGAGACGACAATAATTGAGGTCTCTATGCGTTTGTGTGGATGGCTCAAATGTGCAGTAGCATTTCTTGGGTTAGGTTGGAAAGAATGGACTGTGAGCACAATGAGGGAGATACAGAGATAACACAACAGGCACGAGTGAAATAGTGTTTAAACATGTTGTGATTGTCAGACCTTTAATACAATGGTAGGGTCATAAGCATCCAAACTGCAGATTTAAATTGGATGCTTGCAGGTGAAGAATAATGGCTAGAGCACGGTAAAGGGAGTCAAAAATTACTCAAAAAATTTTTCTTTGAAATTCCAGGCCAAGGATAATCACTTCACCAGTTAGCTTAGAACATTGTTTAAGCTACGTAACATCAACTTCTGTAGTCATGAAAGGAATGTTTTAGTAGGTGTGAGAGAGAGTTGAGGGATAAGAAAATTGTGATGGCCTCAACTGGCTGAATTCAAAATTGCCCCAACACTCAAAAAATCTAGAAAGTCAGCTTTCCAGATGTCTTATGCTATGTAAATGAAGCAGTAGAAGGCTCAAAAATGCAGGTCCATAACTGTAAGCAGTAGAAAAATAACTGAGGGCAATAAGAGAATACCATCATTATCAGTTACATTTTGTCACCTGTGTGTGGTTGTGAATGAGACAGATTCCACTTGCTAAGCCAATATAAATAATTCATTCTGGCAAAGCTGATGAGAGAACATGAAAAAATGATGTGGCATTTGATACTATGCCTTCCTCTGCTCACTCATTTGTATTCTGTCAGAGTAGAGGTCAAGTCATGCTGTTTTGAACTTGTCTTGTTAAAGACTATAAATTGTTTTGGTAGGTCTTGGTGGTATAATTAAAACTGTCTGCATATCAGACAGTATTTCAATACTTTTTTTTTGAATTTACGAATATCTATATGGGTTTTTTTAAATTGTAACGGTCCTAAACAATGAGACATAAAGAAACAGCTTAATTTTTGCCACAGTCCCAACTCAGATAATTTGGGGGGGAAAAAAAATCGAAGTCTACCTTTAATTTTAAACAAAGTAGAAAAAAAATAATTTTAGGCTTTAAGCCGGAAAACCAGCTATTGTTAACAGTGCCAATGACAAATAACCATCAGGGCAGAGAAGAATGATAGAGTATGAGGAATTCTTCCTTGTATTCTTCATTGGAATACTTCTTAAGTTTCAGTTATTATTTTGGTCATTTTTGTTTCTTTCTATATAAATACAATGAAGAAAACAAATTGCTGTCACATGAAATGAAAATTATTGTTATCAACCTTTGAAGAAAGGATAATGAAAAAGTAACTTACCTTTCATAAACTGTGTGGCAAGTGTGGGTGAATAGTGTCAGGTACTCTATTCATTGTCATCCAGATTTTGATTCAACCTACTGAAATTTCTGAAGCAGAGCATAAAATTCTTTGTCTTGATTCTTTTGTATCTTGCAGCTCAACAGAGATCCCACTGAAATGGAAATCTGTGTGAAGAATTTGTAAATCCAATGTTGTGGTCAGTTCACCTGCTTCAGTTTCCTAACCTCATGAGCAGGAGAGTATGAGCGAAGAAGAATGGGTGTCCAAATGCCTTTTCCTCATGGCTGTCAGGTGCTGCTTCCCTATATATCCAAGGAAAGGAAATACTCTCAATGAATATTGTAGGTAGTGAGCAGTTTGAAGGAGTCTAAGTGTTCCTGGTAAATGCAGTGCCTGTGGGACAGCAGCTGAATATCAGTACTAAGGCCAGTGTACACTGAAGAGAAGTCGGTTGTTTAAGCACCTTTAAGAATACAGCTCTAACAAGCTCCAATTCATAAAATAGCAGATCAAATCTTCTCAGGAATATTATGTGCTGTCAGTACTGAGTTATGGGTTTTTTCTTCAATGAAAGTAACTGCTGCTTTTGAGATGGTGTTAGCAAAGGGGCAATTAAACAACTTGCTACAAAGCAGAAACCCCATTTTACTCCTGCCTGAGATGCAGAAGGTCTGACCAAAAAAAGGGGAAAATATTTGTCAAAATACAGGTAGATTTCATAAACTCTATGGAAGAATGCTTCCAAATACAGGAAAGTTACATGAGATCTATGGAAAAGTACTTCCCGAATGATCACATCTGATCTTTATTTCAGTGCCTAAAAATACCAACAAAAGGGAGGGGAGACCGCTCCTGCTCAGGAAAGTGGGCTGTGTTCTGCCTCCTGTATTATTCCAGCCCATTAAGACCAGTAAGGCTGCAGGTTTCAGGCCAACATGCATAATCTGTCCTTCTTGTTCCTCCATTTCCAAAGACTGGGTATCTGTTCTTGGAACGGCAATAGCTTTCACTTACAGAACAGCAAATAAGAGTGAAATATCTTAGAACGGATAAAAGGAACCTATAAAAAAAAGCAGGAAAAGAACTTCAAACAGAAAGGAAGTTTTTCCTATATTTTTTCCTCTTCTTGTTTATCCTTTGCCAATATTTGAAACAAACAAAAAATAATACCAATGTATAATTGGCATTGTAACAGATGAGACAACAAAAGAAACCAGATTGTTAAAACACTATCAAAAAAGTCTGAAAATATGTTGTTCGGATATGGAGAATAGAATATACCTTCGAAATTCTGTAGCTGACAGGATTCAAATTTTTGCATAGGAAGTATTCTTTGATTCTGACATTAGGAATACATTAATACCAAAAAAAATCATCATACCAATGGAGTTTCATATTTAAAATCCATTTTAAAATCCCACTTGAAAGGTTGATAAGAAGTGCAAGTGTGGAATTGGAAAAACCTTTCATGTCCACAAAAACAATGGCTGGTTGAATGACGGGATGATCATACACAGAAAGACTTGAGAAGTGAAGTTCAATTCTGGAAGCATTTTAAATGTATGTATTTGGCAGCATCTACAGCCAAAATGTAGGTGGCAGAAGACAGAATCTAATATCAGTTACTGCTTTTTTTCTGGAATGCTGGAATGTTTTATTTCATGAAAGTTCATTCACTCTAATATATTCCTTTGCTTTTTACTCATTTCTTCATCCTTGGCAAGGGAAATGCAAGGAAGAAATATAGGAAAAGTGGTGTGAAGAAGGCGTCTTCAGTTGATATTCCAGTTCTGTGGCACAAGGTTTACAATTATCTACATCAATAGAAAACACCACAGTTATCTGCCAGCAGACTCCTGGAATCATTGAATCAATGGTCTGCAACTGCTCTCTCATTTTCTCTTTCCTTTATCTCTCAGTATCCCCTGCAACAAAGAAAGGAGAGTTGATAGGACCTCATCCAGAATAAAATGTCACAACTTGTTTCTTTTTTTCTGGGTGTATTTTGTTTTGTTTTGTTATTCTTGTTGTTTTTTTGGTTACAAGAGGATATTGAAGCACTTTGATATGGTGCTGCCTTTCATCCATAAGGGAAATAACCATATATATATACATATATATGTGTGTGTGTGTGTGTCTGTGTGTGTGTGCTGTGATATGATTTGAAGGTTTCAAGATTTTCTGGCTTTTGTATTGTAGCAAATACACTGTATTGTTTCATGGATTAAACTCTTATGGAAGAGGTGGTGAGGAAATATAAAAGAAAGAGCCACTTAACAAAGAAGCCATCTGTTCTTCTGCCACAAATAAAATAAAAAAAAGGTCTATTTTGAGTCACTTGCATGGCTTGGACATCCTGCCTTCTCAGTGTGCATATACAGTACATTTAAGCTCAGATCAGAGACCTTCCTGGTTGGCATTGGCTAAAGACTCTGTGAATATGCTGAAGATATGGGCTCCGAGAGAGAAAAAAATAAGCTGCTGAAAACAAAATGTTAGCACTTTTGTAAACCTGCCAAGTTTTTCAATATAACTGCCAACAGTTTGATGTTCAGAGGAACTCAGCAGAATTGCTAACATGCATGCTGCATAAATGGCTATTCATTAGAAAGATGCTGTAGTTTATATGTGACTGCTTTCTTTGGCTGGCTAATATATCAAGTATGGTGCTTGTTTTGTACTGTGAAAAACTTTCTCCATTACCATAGTAACCTCTTGCATGTTGGCGGAAGCTGATGTCATTCACGGTATTATTCATTCCTAGTGAATTGGTCCTCAAAGTGCTAACAAGTTCCAAGGAGATAAAGAACACTAAGTATACATTCTGGTTAAACATGATTTAACCCTTTCACCTCACTGGGACCCTGGAGATAGATAGGTACATATATTTGATATATATATATATACACACCTATTTCGTTTCTTTAGTATTGCTAATGGAAAAAAGTAGGATGTCACATTTGTATAGCAGAATTCTGGAGTAAAAGAAAAAGTCCTCTGCCACTCCCTATATATTCTCTGATATCTCAGCATAACAGGTAAACTTACTGAAGGAAAAATAATTTAATAGTCTTTCATATTTAGTCACCTACAGTTACTTAATTCTTCATCATTACTGTAGTAAGTATCGTAAAATATAAACTGTTCTCTCTGTCACAGGAGAGAATGGAAGGCTTAGACAAAGTTATTAAAGAAGCCCTGGTGTTGCGTCATGAGGTACAGAAAGGACTCACTTCCTTTCTAAACTCCTTCTCAGAGAAGGGTTTAGGTGTGCCTTAATACTGTTTTAGCCTCAGATTGTGTCAACAGTTTAAATTTAAGGAGTTACAGAGGTATGATTAAAACACTCTGTCCCATAGGTTTTAATAATGGCAAAATGGATATAGTTACATAAAATGAATTATTTATTATGGCAAATGAACAGGCAAGTGAACAGATGAAAGGTCTTCATCAGAAGTATTTACTACACAGTGTAAATGCTAAAAATCTACTAGTAGGATATAATATAGCATAAAGTAGTATAGGGCACTGTAACAAAGCAATTATATTAAAGCAATTTTATCGAAGCTAGCAAAAGAAACAACCATTAAGTAGAGATTGATATAACACCCTATGAGATAGTGGGCAGATCTCTCTCTTTCTCTTGACCACTGGGGAGTAACCATGAAGAGTCATCCCTGCTTCATGAGAGAAGCTCCACACTTCAAAGATGTACATGGAATGATCTGCCATATAAAAGCTAGACTAGGCTTTTACAGTTGCAACATGACGGACTAGTAATCATATATTTACAGGCCAGTGAGTGGCTTATTTGTCAAATCCTGCTTCAAAAAGCAGGATGTGTACCTGAAGTCTCATGAACCAAGCTCATTTTAGCATAAAGGACACCCAGACAGCACCCTGGTGCCAGCATTAGAACTTGTGTGATAGCTGGCACGATGGCTTGCATTGTATGCACTCTCTGGTTGGATTCTAGGCCTTATCAGGGTGGGCCATCCTGCCACGGTATCTTTACAGGTGCTATTACATAAATCTAAAGTTTGGACTGAATTTCCATTGTACGTATTCTACAGACATTCTGTTATTAAAGTGGTAGCACAAAATCGGGCATTTGATTTTGATTGGGGTAGGAATAGGATCAAACTGTAGAAGAAGGCAGACGCTACTTGTAGTTACATATAACCTAGAAACCTTGATACCTTCTATAAATCCTTTGTCTATGAACTTCAGATCTCATTTCCAGTAGTGTGAGGGTGTGTGGTGGCAAAGGGCTCTTAATCAGTTCTAGGTCAAGGACACAGAGACAGCAGGACTTTATCCTCAAAGCTTTTCCTTTCCATTTGCACAGTTATGTACACACAAACATAGGGAGAAAGAGAGTATCTGTGTCAAAGCTTGAAGTGTCAGAGAAGAAAAAGCAATCCTCTCTTGCTGTGCTGAGTGCTGTGCTGTGTGGCTACAAGAAAGAGAGAAAAGGGTGGCATTGGTTCCACTGGATTTGTAGAGCCTTACTTGAAGAAATATAAATTTTGATGTACTTTTCTCTTTAGTTCTGTAGAACATTTGCTGGTTCTTCACAGAAGTCCTTCTTAAATAGGGGAAAGACCTATTTGCTCTTCCTTAGGCAAAACCCACCAAAAACCAGAGCGAGGCAGCATAACAAGGCGCATTAATGCCTATAACCAAAGCTATGGCTCAGCACTTTTTCGCCGAAATACTCATGGTGGCATCACATATTTGGAATGCTCTCTGACTGAAATGAATGGAAAGGCTCATTAATATTACTGTGTACGTGCTGTGTATTCTCAGATGGACACCCTCTACTCTGCCAGCGCAAGGCGAAGTGCAATAGATCCCTGAGTGATTTTATCAAGTCTGTCACAATAAGCTGAGGACTGGAAACAGTGCCAAAAGCTTTTGCCTTTTATTGAAAGTAGAATGAGATAATGGTGGACAAGATAAGCTGGTTCAGTCTAAACCTTGTATTTGTCGCCTACTGGTAAAGAGGTCTGTAGTTGAAGGGAGCATTAATACCTGAGCTGTGGTGCTGTAATATGAATACTGTTCATAAAATGAATCTTTCCTTGGTCTTTGTATGTAGTAAATGTAGTCACTAGTCTGTTGAGCTGAAATGACTGTAACTCTTCTGATTTTTTCATTAATGTTTTCTTTGCTTTTTCCAATAATTCCTTCTAAATTCGTAAATTAAGGTAATTTAGTTTGAATCATACAATTTAATTGAATATTGATTTGCTGATTTGAACTTCAACACTACCTCAATGAACTATAATATTGATCTTCATGTATCTTTGCTTTAAAAATAAATATTGAATTTTGTACATGTATAAAAGTCTAACTAAATCAGTGTCTGAACTTCCCAGACTTTTCACTCCTGTTTTATTTCCATTAGTAAGACATTTAAAGAGGGAATTATTTTGGTGTCTGCAAAGTCAGAGATCTAGTAAAACTAATGCAAAGGTAATTTTTTTATTATGCCTAAATGCCCTTATCCAAGATGACAGATAAAGTGCCAGTTTTGCTAGTGATAACCAGAGAATTTGAGAAACCTGCCAGAAAATGTGCAATTCAAACTTGTTTCGTATTTTTTTCCTAATGAATGTAAAAGCTATTAGCAAACACTTCATTTCCAAACGAAGTTTTCAATTAATATTAAAAAGTGATATTCATCAGAAATTAAGGCACATTCTTCTTTCATAACTGGATACAAATCTGGATCATTCTCTATTGAAACAATATTTTTCTTTTCCTATACAAAATGGAAAGTTCTGTGGAGATTCATTTGACTAAATGATTAATGGCACTACTGAGAATCACTTACTCCATTCAGATAAGATGTATCTAAACACCTCCCTAAGGCCATGAAATGGGTAGATTAATCTAAGAAGTTTCTACAAGAAACTCCTCCATTCCCGGATCTTTAGTCCAATTCAAAGGACACTGCACCCAGAAGATCAAATTTTAACTTTTTTTTTTTTGATATAGTAATTCCATCCATTCCATTGTGTTCCAGTACTTTCGTGAAGCTCTTGTAAAGCTTACTACCAAACTGCCCAGCAGATATTGAACTGTTGCTTTAACTATGGCATAGTTCAGGCAGTCTCCTTAACAGATACTGATCAATAGCCAATAGAGATAGACAGTTTGATTTTCTTGAGGAGTGGAGGAATATCACCGATGACTGAAAGCACTGTGCTAAGGTGTGACTGTAGAAGGTGGGTTGCTTGCAGAAGAAGCAGAATCTGGCAGGGTTGATGTGGCCATGAAAAATGAGGTCCTCATCTGTTCATCCAAGATGATGCGGGGAGGCCTAAGGTTGTGTAGAGATATAGCACAGTTAATCATAGTCACCTTCTCTGGAAGAGACAGGGACAGAAAGGCAGAAAGGGGGATATCTTCTAGGATAAAATCCTTTCTGTCATCCAAATCCTACCTTTCTTACTCTGTTTACCTTCACTTGTGTTCAAGAACAAGGTGTCAAGATCCTTTGAATACCTCAGAACTACACTTCATACCTCTCTTGCCAAGACTACCACATTTTCCCCCATTTTAGTTTTGTTTCTTGTACCCTGATTCAGTTTTCTCCAGGTGATACACTCAGCCATCTCTGCCTCAGAACATTCATTGGGAATGGCTTTGGGGAGTCTGTGCTAGAATACTTGGGACACAGTGATGATGTGGTTCGCTTGGACTGTGCAAGAGCAATTTAAGGGTTATATATTTTTGGCATTTACCCTATGTTTTCCTAAGAGCATGGCCCAGAAAAAGCTTCAAAATTAGCAATGCAAACATTTTACAAATGTGACTTGCAGTGTGTGGCCACATGATATGTAACAGGACAGCACAGATACAGCCAATGGTTTCAGAGAGATTCCATTTACTGAGTAAGCTACTTGATTAAGGGTCATGTATATTATACAGTATGACATTTTAATTACAAAATAATATACCTGTTAGCAATAAAATCAAAACTTGTGTGCCAAGTGGAATAAGAGTTAAATTTCTACAAATTCAGATCATGACTTTTTTGTGTGTGTGTATCTGTGAAAGCATTTATGGCCTGTATTAAAGTGACAAAATGCTATAAGAAAAGGAATATCATTAATTCATTTATAAAGATTCAGCATTTCTGAGAGGCAAAGGAAATAAAAATTCCATCCTACAGACTTCTGGAAACACTAGAAACAGTCCTTTTTCTCATCAGTATGTAGATAAAACCTTTGGAAAGTGTGGAAACAGTGAAGTAAGAGATAAGCTGGCTGACCTATGGAGAACAAGAATTATACAGGACATTGCTTGGTGTGCCAGAAACACATTTTGAGTCTGCTTTATTCAGGGTAGGAGTTAATCCTCATTGGAGTAATGAGGAACAGATCTTCTCATTTTAATCAGCTATACTGTCCATTTAGCAATTTTTGTGGGATAAGAACATGCACATTATTATTTACTACAGTTCACTGATTGCATTGTTGCATGCCCCTCTCTTGAGAAACCTTTTCCTGACAAAATGTGGTTTTGAAGTGGCAGTAGGAAGGAACTCATTTGGATTCCTATGAATAAATAGTTCCTCTCAAAATATCATTTTCTAAAAATGATTCACCGAGAATTTAAAATAACTGGAGCCACACTGTAACTGAACTAAAGCTAAATGCAGATATTCTCTGATTTGCATGGCTGTAACAGTCATGAAGGTAATGTGTTTTAACCTTAGAAACAAAGCATTTTGTGCACCTCATCCCAGTGCATAAATCACTTACAGAATGCTGAAAATGATAAGAATCTATGGAAGAATTATCTCAGATTAGTACTTCAGCACAAGTCTATAAAATGCCTAAATGTAAGTTTTCTGAATGATTACTCCTGTCAATGTAACATATTTCTTTCTGTAGAAGCTGATGGTGTCTAATTCAACACTTAAAATTCAGCAATAACCAAACAGCTGAAGCCCTTGGTAACCCAAACCTTGATTAACACATCAACAATTAGTAGTTTTATGGTTGTATAGGCCATTATGAAGTCATAAATTCAGATCAGCAGAGTTGCTATTCAAAGGTTAGTAGCAGCTCCAGTGTTTCAAAGCTTGTACTTCCCCAAACTAATTGCCAAGAAGCTATGTAGCATATTAAAATGCTATGAACCTTGATTAATGCAAACCCATAAATAGAAACCAATGTCTTTGTCAATTTGCTCAAGTTTAGCATCTGATCCACTCTGCAGAATGGATCTAGGTATAGGCAAATCCATAGCACAAAAGTCCTATGTGTTTTTGTGCTGTACTTTGCACTATGGATTCAAAGTAAACCTTTGAATACAGTACATGAGATAAATTTTGACACTTCCTTTTTATTTATCTTGCTTATGCTAGTTTTAAAATTGCATACCCTCTGCTGTAATAAGCTTGCTGACTGAATAGAAAATTACATATGCCTCTCCACGTTAGGATATATAAATCTGAACAGGAAAAGAAGTCCCTACTGATGAATTTAGCTAATAGAGCTGGAGCAAGGAAGCAATCTGATCAGGCCATTGTCTTATCTGAAAAAATAAATAAACATGGATGAGTATAATTTGAAGTGACAGACACAAAAACACTGTGAAAATCATACACACTTCAATGGATACAATTTTTTTCTCCTTGACTAGCTTTTATAATGTTTCATTAACCTTGGTGGAAAACCAGAAAAAATATTTATTCAGTAGAAGCAAGTCAGGCTGCTGTGCATTGGTTATATAGATATAAAGATGCTTCCCATTCTGAAACGACAACTCCTTCTCCTTTCCCTTTTCCTGTTCCATTTTTCCTTTTCCTGAAGTTCCTGTGATATTGCATGACCTTTCATTTAAAAATAATGGTCTTTAATGTGGGTGTTCTATGGCAAGCAATAGGTTTATCCTTTTATGTGCATATTCTAGGTCACTTCTTTTCCTTCACTTACTTCATTTTTGCATCACCTGCCATGTCCATAGCCATAGCAGATTATTTACTTGTCTGTCAGTTTATTTTCTTGGGCATGACGCGTCCATTTGTGTTCATGCAGCAAAACTGAAATGTATTCAAACTTAGAAAACTAGGTATGTTTAGCATGATTAAAAACATGCCCTCTCCCTTTCCTTGACTCGTATCTTATCTTATCCAGCTTTCCCACTTTTCCTTTTTGAGACCACTTCAGTTCTGACTGTCTAGAAACCTTTTACTGTCCTTACTTCACCTCATGCAATTTGCATGAACAAGGTGTCTCCCAGCTTTCAGGCAATGATTCACACCTCCCACCTAAGCCTTCAGCTGTCAAACTACAGACATTTTTCTTCTACAACTGACTATTCCACTAAAATCAACCTACACAACTACATAGCATGTGTTGTAGCTGCACAGGAGAAGCAGAGCCAGCTTCACCACTCCATGGTATGTGTTTCAAATTATATTTCTGAAGAAAAACATTAATTCCAATAGAATCTTAGAATCATAGAGTGGCTTCTGTTGGAAGAGAACTAAAAGATCATCTAGTTCCAACCTCCCTTCCATGGGCAGGGACACCTTCCATTAGACCAGGCTGCACAGAGCTCTGTCCGATGTGGCCTTTAACACTTCCAGGGATGAGACATTCACAACACAAGTTGAATATATCCTGAGGAAAACGAAGGGTTAGCAAGATCTTTACTTTGAATTGATCTGCAGAAAACATTACTCACTTAAAAAAAGGGGGAAAAGTGAAAACCAATCCTCTTGAACATAAGAGGACAGCCCCAAAACAACCATGGAGATTCAGTTCTATTTCCTATCAAACAGAAACTTCTGAGCTGCTAGAAGGCATGCTCTTTATATTTCTGCTACTCCAGTGGCGTGCTTGGCATTTTGGTAAAACTCATGTCAGAGGAATTTCCGTGTCTTCTTATGGATTGTCTCTAGACTTCGGTGGACCCACACTAGAATCTCCCACCAAAAGTAGGTTACAGAAAGAGCTGATTGACAACAACTCTAAATTCCTTCAAATTCCTTCTGATTCAGAATTTCATCCCCTGAACTGATATATAATGACATGCTCTGGGGAAGAAGCAGGGAGTGATGATTTGTTTGTAGGTTAGTGTCAAACATGACAGCAATTTAGATGTATTGCTATCAATAAAAGAATGAATGAATAAATGAATGAGCTGCAATAATATCCTTGGTAAAATATGCTCAGATTGGAAAAGATACTTAAGTCACATTCTGATCATATTGGAGTTTTAATTGATGCAGTTAAAACTAGTGGATGATCTTAGCTCACCATTACAAAGTTTTTTTTCCAAAACTAATAGTATTTTTTTTGATCTTCAGTAATATCAAATTATATCTACAGTGAACATCACTAACTTCAAATATCTATGGTGGGGAATTTTTTGTGCCTTCCTTCTAATTTGTGGCTTTACAAAAGCAGAGTTATGTATGTTTCTATGTCAATAAACTAATGAAAACTAAAAAAATTGGGACACTTCATATGCATTGAATATAATATTAAACTGACCTATGAGGGCTTATAATAGAAGAGGAATCAGCTTTGGAACAAGAATCAATATTGCTCTTTCAATGAAACATTGCTAGTTTAGTGGAATAATTCAATATTTTAATAACTGCTGGAATGATATTTTAATATGGATTGTCTGCTGGAAGATGGTATGTCTACACTGCAGAGTTCTGTGTCCTGCAGAGCCACCAGGGCTATCTTGGATACGGAACCACCGCAGACCCAGCACTCCTGCTGAGATTATATTGTGACGCAGATACACACTGCACATGCTAGCAGTGCAAACATGCTGTTCAGAGCTGGAGAATTTGGTGCAGGAGGAATGACTGAGGGCACTGTGGGGGGAATGGGGAGACCTTAGTTTGAGGCCTTGCTCAAGCATCAGTTCTTCAAGCAAGCACTAGAGGTGAGGTCTTCCCTCTGCCTGATGGTGTGTCCTAACCACAAAGAAACAGAACCTTCCTTTCTCTTTAACAGTTCATTTGAGCCATGCAAAGCAGAATAATGGCACAGAAAGAGCAGATTTAAAGTATACTCTATTCTGAGCTCTTCCTATTAAGGTGAATTTCACAAGACAGCTCAAACTGGTGGCTGCCTACTTCAGTCCCAGAGCAGTCCCCACCTCCTTTTGCTGGCACTACAGCCGCTTTCTGCTTCTTTCTCATCTACTTAGCACTGACTCTCAGGCAGCCCTTTCAAGGAGCTAAACTAGCTATGAAGAAATGTTTAGCTTCCTTTAGATTTTGCTCCATAGAGGAAGCATTAGGAGCAGGACTGCCACCTTTAGGACAACAAATAGCTCCCAAACCAGCTCAGCTGCATTGTAAAAGTACACCCTCAGGGAAAACAGCAATCTAGTTTAGTCTTGGAGTCTCCTTCTGTGGCATCTAAACATTTCTTTGCTTTAAATGAACTAGGTACCAGCAAGCACTAAGATATACGGGCTTTTTCACACCAGTATTCCTTTTTTCTTCCAAGAACAAAACATGAATCAATTGTTCATTTCTAGATACATAGTCATGATACTTTTGTAACTTTTTCAGCTTTCTCACTTTTGAGAAAGTCTTTCATCTTGCAGGGATTTTCCTCTATGTTTTGTCTCACATAAGACACCTGAATGACTTGAAACACAATTAGCCTTGTAAATAAACTTCTGACAGTTGGCATTTGCAAAAATGGGGCTCATCTCAGTACTACTGACAACAACCTCTCTTTGACAAAAAATGCTTGCTTTAAATTACCTTGCTGAGGTACTTTACACAGCTATTCCTTCTTTTCCATTTCAGATGTCAAACAGGGAAGGTGACTCTAGAGTAAAAGTCTACATTACAGAAAAAGTAAAAGGAAATAAATAGGCATTACAAATCTAGGAGATACTTTCCACCTGAGACATCAGTCTCTCTCTACTGAGTAGAAATCAATAGGAAATGACAGAATTTATACATGAAAGTTGCTTACAGACCAAAAAGAGGAAATTACCTGTCTTTTGCATAATGTTGGTTATTTAGATGTCTTGGCCAACAAGCAAAAAGTCACTGAATGCCTTCCTTAGCCCAAGAGATTTTCATCCCACTTTCTAAGAAAGTGCTTCAGCAGAGCACTAAGGCATACTGAGGCTTGAATAAAACAGAAATAGGATATTCCATCACCATTAGGCCAGAGGGCAGCCATAATTCAAACCCAAGGAACCAGAAGATATCATCCAAGCATTTCACCTACAGGAGCCTGAATGTGGGTCTAAATTCCGTTCCCTATAGTGTGCAACGCCAGGATAAAAACTATTCTGGGAGTTCATTTCCTAACTCATTACTGCAATCAAAAGGCTAGAGACTAGATTTTCATTTCCTTCACTCTTCATGGCTCCTTCACTCTTGTTGTGCACTGGTTCAGCTTCCACGCACAGGGAATACACTGACACTCTGCCCTCAACACCACACTCCACAGTCCCTGCTGCCTATATTTAATCTGACTACAGAGACCCTAAATGTTCAAGTGCATATCAGGTCCCTAAAACTTCATGGAAACATAGCTACACACAGATCCATGATGCACAGCTCGGTCTTCTCTGAAAAAACTTGAATGAATTTCAGAAGTGGACCACTTACATATGGACCACAATTAAGCTTTAAATGAGGGACAGCTGCTTATATACCTTACAACCAAATTTGAGTCAGCAGTGCAGGTGCCACCATCAGGTAAGCAGGGACCATTCAAGACCAAGTGAGGGGTAATCTAACACAGGTGTTTATATTCTGTATTTATATTCTATAGTGTTTCATAGCCTGTAGGCATCTGGGTATCATTGTGGTATGCCTGCTCAGTCTAGGAAGTGTTGTGGTAAGAAGGCAAGGCTTATTCCTGTAAATATAACCCTGAAATGAGTTTTGGTTCATGTGGGGTGTAGGCTATACTCTACACATAGTGGAAATCAGTGGTTCGATCCTGCAGGAATAGCAAAAATGGCTCTTGTTGAGAAGATGTAGTGGAACGCTACATAGCATGTGTTGTTAGGGTGATGTCTAGTGAGGAGTTTGTTTGGACAATTCATTTTAAGCCTCCAATGAAAAAAGATGCACTGAAGCACAGTTTAACTAAAAGATAGGGTTCTCATCTGTGGGCAAAATATCCTATCAGGCAGTCTCATCACTAAATAAGGTGGCAGAAGACTGTCATCAGAGTTTGTGACTTTGATGCCTCTACGGTTTTTTGCAGGATTTCTACCTACAGTGCCAGGAAACAGCAAGGCATGAGCATGCTGCTTATCATACCAGGACAGAAATAGATGCATCCAAGCTGCCATTTGTTTTGTAACTACAAACCTCGTAAGAAGTGTTGGTTCCACATTCCTCTCACAGGTTTACAATTAAGACATTCCCAGCGTTTCCCTTTTGTTGGGCATTACGTGTCAGTAGGGAATCAAGTGGGTCTTTGTTGTGCTGAACTACATCTCGACTGCTCCCATCTACACAGCCTTCCTTCGAGCAGTTTACTGAAAGAGAGGGGTGGACAATGACAGTCAAAATCCGAAAAAGCCGCTGACCCGCGGGGCCGGGTGAGCTCCGAGCACGGCGGGGGTGTTCTGCAGAGGGATGCCGGAGGGGTCCGCCGGGCTCGGCCGGGCGGTCGCTGCCGCTCCCCAGGCGCCCGGGCAGGTACCGGGGCGGGGCGGCGCAGGGAGAGCCGCCCCCCCGGCGCGGCTGGGCATCGCATCGCATCGCGGGGAGGCGGCGGCCAGAGGCGTGCGGGGAGGAGTGTCAGGGGAGGCAGAGGCGGCGCAGCGAGACACGGCGCGGCACGCCGAGGTAAGGCAAAGAAAGAGCCCCCGAGAGAAAGTGGAAGAGTGCCTCGCCCCGCCGCGGCCGCCTGCCCGGCACCGGCGGAGAGGCGGCCCCGCTGCCCCGGGCAGGGGCTGCTGCCGAGACCGCGTCCCCCCGAGGTGAGTGCCGCATTCGGGCAGGGCAGAGGGGCTGCCCCTCGGGTCTATCGCAGCGGGAACGGGCTGATACGGAGTCACGTTTTGCGGGGTGGTGGTGGTTGGTGGTCTCTGTGTGTACTGGGGGGTGTGAGGAGGATGGTGGGGTGTGTGCGTGCTTTTCCCTCTGTTCTGCGTTCCTTTCTGTCTGGGCGTCCGTGCCCTGCCCATGGGCAGCGGCCCCGCAGCCAGGCGCCAGCTCTGGTGGGATCTGCCCAGGGGAGGCAGGAGCCGCCCGCGCCGCCGGTGGGCAGCGACAGGGGAAATGCGGCGGGGCAGGGAGGTGCTGCCTCAGCCCGCGCTCATTGTGTGCTGAGGTGAGGAAACTAACCCAGGCTCTGTCAGATGAGCACTTTTCCTTGAAACGGCCCCTTTGTGGACGCGCCGTTGCCCTTCCCGAGCCCCCGGTTGGGGCGGAGAGGCTGCCGTGGGCTGGTGGAAATCGGTGCTGACAGGCAGCTGGGTGGCGATTTTCTGATAAACGTTTCTTTTCATTGGTAGTGTCAGTCGGTTAAATCCCAGTGCTTTCTGGGGGTGTGCCTGCCGAGTGGGTGACAGAAGGACTTCAGGGCAGTGTTAGTGCCAGGCTCGTTTCCAGCACCAGCTCGCCTCAGGTGGCTCCCGTCCCCCTGTGCCCCGTGATGCTGTGAAAGCCGGGCTGGAGCGCTCCCTGCGCCCGGGTTTCACAGTCGGGAACTATCGTGTGTGTGCTTGGATCCCAACAGTCCTGGCTTTGCCCCAGCGCTGAAGCTGCTGGCAGTGGGAGCCTGCTCCGGAGGCTTACTCTGGAGAAATACAACTTTTCTTTCCCTCTGGAAGATAGGGAAGAGCGTGTCAGGATAATCCCATGTGTTTCAGGAAGAGAGGTATGGTGCAAATTAGGCATTTGCGCTGTCAGTTTAGGACGTCTTGTCTCCTGCTGTGGGTTGTTTCTGGGCAGAATCTCAGGCGGTGTGTGGTTTCTCGAGTCCTGTTCCCACAACTCTGTAAGAGGCTATGCTCCTGTTGAGTTTTCTATTCTCCATGTATTCTCCTTATGGAGTCCTGGCTAGGCTCCCAGTTACTGGTATGTTATACCAAAAATGAGAGCAGTGCTGAAGTAGTAGCTTTTTAGGTGGTGTTTTACTTTGGGCATGATTTTGTGGGTGTAAAAACACTGTAGGCTTCATTGCCAGCATCTAAGATGCGACAAAAAAAATTAAAACCATAGTACGTATGTGTGTGTGTGTACAGCAAGTTCAAAGTGATGGGACAAGTTCTCTTGACTGGGCTATTGTTCTGGAACAGCAGGGGTGCCATTAAAAGCACCGGTAAAGACTGGGATTAGGGTGATTGGTAGAGCAGAGCTCTGAACCGTTGCAGTGATTTTGTGTTGTAGCAGCATTCAGAAATCCCAGCTGTAAATCACATTATACAAAGAGAAAGCCAGCCCTTGGCCTCAAGGGATGACACAGGTACAGCAAGCAATTTGTAAGAGGAAGGAACAGAGGGGAAGGCATTTGTCTAATATTACATAGGTTAGGCCAGAGCTCAAAGTTTCCAGACTGTAACTGGCTTTATATATTTTGTTTCTGTTATACTACGTTTTCATTATGAATTGAACCTTTCCTGATTATGAAATAATTTTCTAAGTAGTAGCAACAATGTTTGATGTGTAGCATGCAGAACCTGTATTAAATGTGTAAAATGAATAAACATGGAAAATCTTTGAACTGGGAAATCAAAATACTTCCAACTGAAAGTGTGCGAAATTTTTTGAATAAGCCTACCTAGGGTATCATATATTCTGTAATTGTACAGTAGGAATTTAGTGGAGCTTGACTTGCTTGGAATTTGTAGTGCTAGTTGAGGCAACTGACCATCACGGTAACAGTGGTTTATTGCAGTGCTTTGAAAGAGCTCTTGCATTTTATGCTGGCATTATGCTGCTTTTAAGTAGTACTCTTATTTCAAACCAGCATAATGAGATGAAAAGCATTTGGCATGCACCCCTGTAAAACAAGATTTTAGTAGCAAATTCAGATCCTTGCTTGAAGGTATCTATAAAATACCGTGGTTATGCAGGGTGTCATACCAAGGAAAATAGACATTTAGTTTAAAGCTGTCTTCAGACATTTTTGTCATAATATGACAGTCAGAACAGTTTCAACCATATTTTTCCTCTTTTGAGAGGGAATGGTTTCTTAGCTTAGGCATTAGAAGCTCTTACAAAGTGAACATGAGGGAAGTGGCCATAATAAATGGGACACTTTAATGAGATGAATTACAGATTTGAACATGAGCCTTTTCTGTCCTACTTGATTGTCCTAACCAACAATTTACTTCAGAGTGATTTCTGTGTGTTTGTTTCACAGAAATGTTTTTAAATATGTAATTTGAGTATACGTCTACATACATCCACAGAGAGGTTTTTTGTTGAGTTGAGATAAAACAGAATATTCTTCCAATCTGAATAATGCTTTTATTCAGATTTTCATGAACATGATTTTTTTTTTTTGTCCAGTTTTATAAAAAGTGACAAAATAATGAATTTCCCATTTAAGTTAAAAAAAAAAAAAACAAACCCACACAACCAAAACAAACCATGGACCAAAGCCATTTTGTATGGCCTGTCAGTACTATCTCAAATTAATCCTGTGTATTGGCTCGTTACTTTCTTTCTGATCGTAGCCTAGCAAACCTCACTCACACATTCTCTGTGTTTTTTCCACTTCATCTTCTTTCTGCTACTGTTATTCAGATAATTGTAGCTAATGAACATAGAAAAATGTTATAATCCTGCACAAAATTAGCAATAATTGGGGAGGCAATTGATGGTGTCTGGGAATGTCGTGTTGTCACATGTTGGCAACAACAGCAGCTACCGGAGAGACTTGCCATTTTGTGGGCCAGACCTGCTGGTTTAAGACACTGCCAAGTCCATGCAAAATACAGTTTGTTGGATCTTTCTGAAATAGAGGACAAATATTGTTTTGGCTCAGTGAGATGAAAGAACGATCCTGGCAGGTAGCTAACTCTAACCTTTGCACTTTAGATTTGTTAATTTTCCCTAAGGCCTATGTTTCATGTGGCACCAAGCATAGCTGTTAATTCTTCTTGGAGGCATTTCCCAGCAATCAAATAAACATTAATATATGTGTGTGTATATGACTATCTACACAGCCTTTTTGTCTAGTAATTATTAAAAAGTCATGTTTTGATTGATGCCTCTAAGTGTGTATATTCCTGGTCTGTCTTATCACACATGCAGAAGAGAAGGGTTAGGTTATGGATTTTAGTTCCTTTCTTCTAAATGATCCACTTTGAAATACCACTCTCCCTAATTCCTGGAAGTGTTAATGCAAACATTACATCTGTTTACTCAGGGAATGATTTTTCTCTTCTTTAGAATATTTGAGATCATGAAAGCAAGCCATGCAACCTGAAGTAAATGATATTAGAGGGGTTGCCTTCATTGTGATTTTTGGATCACACATAGTGAGGTACCTGGTTAATTCCAGATGTACTAAAAATGGCTTATTCCTTTCTGAGATGAATGTGTGTCCCGGATCGAATCTTAACTGCAGTGACCTTGAAAAGATGGAAGAGCACATGCATCCCCAGCAGTGCAAGGCTGACAGCTGTGTTGACTCAGAGAAACAGGCACCCTGGTACCCAAGATAATTTTTCTGGTGCTTCTAGGCTTAAGCCACTCTCATCCGACTTGATGTGAGAAAAAGTAAGTTATGAATCAAAAATACAAATTCCTCCAAAATACATTTCTTGTAGCAGCTGAAAGGTTTTTAAAATCACTTTGCAAGTCATTTAAAGCTTTCTTTTTCCTCCCTCAGTGAAAATGACTAAGGTGGCACAGCTGAGTTTGTCATGAGAATATAGGTGGCAATGAAGAGCAGCTGCTCAAAGATTTGTGGAAAGGAAATTGGGTGGTGTCATTTCAACGTATAGCGAGATGCTGAAAGCTAGCATTGTCCCAGAGGCTTGCAAGGATTCCTTGTAGGTACCTAAGGTATGATGCAGCTGTGGCACAAGCATATAACAGAATGCTGTGAGACAGTAAAATCCGGGTGACAGAGATACTGCTTGTGGTTCAGAAGACAGTAGTTTTGATGGTCAGTCTCAAACTGGGAGTGCAATATTTCTTGCAAATAGAATTTTGTTGTTTTGTGAAGCGATATTCTGTGGATTTGATATAAACTGATGTAAAGCTTTTTTTTTTTTTAAAAAAAAAGGTTTTACTTTTGTTACCTGAAGATCTGTGCATCTGCTTTTTGAGGATCACGGATTATTCTGTTTTGAGATTAGAATAAGGTACAAAATGTTTGGAATGACTGATTGCAGGATATGTGGAATGTCAGTGGAGTTGTGGGGTTTTGTTTTGAAGCAGTTAAGTATGTGTTGGGTAAATGGACTATTAAGATATTGTTGCTGTTTGTATTTCAGTAGTTTATTGTGGATCTGTTCTCACTTGAGATGCCTTTGTGTCGGGTGCTGTTATTAGGTGTAATAAAACAAAAACTTCTATCCAACTGCATTTATCCTAGAGTCTGAGAAACACCAGGTAGGAGGAGGGAAGACCAGATAATGGTATATTTTTATGGTACCAGCAGCTAAATCACATCGCAGAAGCCCAATCTAAGCAAGTGCCCAAGCTTCTGATGTAGTCAAAAGAGAGAGATGAATGACCTTCTGGTAGCAGGTATCTGAATGTATGGCCCTGACATTCTCTTCTATCCCTGTCTGCTTTGGGATCCAAGTGGCGGGATGTAGGTGTCCTTGCCTGTACCTGTGCAAGTCAAGTGAGGGCTCCAGTCTTGCTGAGGAGAGTACTGTGCATGCTTAACACTTCCCTGGCAGTGTCCTGGTTGTCAGCTAATAAGGGAAAGTTTCTGCTGTTTGTCAGATCTGGATTGTAGATAAATATGGAGTGTGTCCTAATTAGGAGTTTTAGTTAAATAACATTAGTGATTTAACACCCCAATCTACTTATTCATAAGCTTCTTCCTAATTTTGCAATTAGTGATGGAGCAAGACTTTTTATGGAAAATACAGCCTTAAGGAAATTGGAACCGCTAACTTCCAGTGCTTATAGAAAGCTTTATTTCAGTGACAATGGTCTGTAGACAATGTCTGTGAGGAAATAGTACTTTTACATGGTGCCAAAGACAGAAAATGTGTCAAGTGTTTTCAAAAAACTATTGTAGTCAGTTCTCACAACCTAAATGACTCTGGCTTTAGAATGTGCATCTGTAGGATCAAATTCTGCTCAGATATTACCTAGTGGAGAAAGCATGCTTTACTCACTCTATACCACAGTCATCTTTGGCCTTCAGAGGGTGAGGAGTAGGAGGAGTTGGGGTGGAGCCAGAGTGTACTGGCTCTGTGCTTAGTAGTTTATAGCAGCCGAGGCAGCTTTTCATAAACGTAGATGGTAAGGTGCAATTTGGAGAAGCTATAAGCCTAACTAAAATGTAGTGTGGCTTTACAAGGAAAAAGCTGTTTTTCTAGCTTGTTGCCAGGTAATCCGTGTAGTGGGTTTCAGTTGGGCAGAGAATGTGGTGGAGAAATATCCTGACCCATCAAGCAGGTGGCCATAACAATTTTCTCCTCAGAGAAGGTCTCTCAAGTGTTCTCTCAGTTTCAGTGAGCAGGCTTACTTTTTCCAGAAATTGGTAAATTTGACTAATCCTTAATACTGGAAGGCAGTTCTTTCTTTGCAGAATTAAAACCTAGTAATTTGTTCTCTTTAAATGCTTGGGTTTTAATGTTTTTGAAGATAAGGAGCTTTGTATTCAGTCTGGAGAGAGAGATCTGTTTATTTGTGAAATTGAGTGTAGCTGGAAATAAAATAAAAAGCTCTCAGGCTCAGAATACCTTGTTCCTATATTGGACTGATGAAGCAATTAAGCCTAAAAGCTTGTCACTTGTTTTTATTATACAGTAGTTGTAGTAGGCTTTTAAACTAATCTTTCGCTTATTTGTCTTTGTAAAAGAAAATGTTTCATCTATAGGCAGAACTGCTTTTTGCTTGGGGGGCTCTGAGTGTGGACATGTGCGTTTAATGCAAAACAGTCGGAGTCACTTCAGCATGCGAGATTGTGCCCTGGGCTCACGATTCCTCAGTCCTGTCACATCTCTTCCTTTCCCAACAGGACATGCTTGTTTACATCCCAGTGTGCCAACACAGCCATAGAAAGGAAAGGATAGAAAAACACTGCAAGCTACTCTGCTCTGCTTCCACTTTCTACCACAGATACTCTTTTTGATGTCAAGTGGCTTGGTACTTCCTTGACCCCTTTCACTGTTCCTCACTGAATGTGATTTAGCATCAGATGATTTGGCTCTCACTTTAGTCCCAGGTTCAAGTCTCTGAATTGTACACACTGCATATATGCTAATGAATTCAATAGCCCTACCAGTGATGGGGAAGTAGTTCCTTCTGAAGAGAGGCAGGGAGGGGAAAAAAAAAGGCATTGTTGGCTGGCTAATTTGCTTCAAGGTCTGCTTTGGACAAACAATATGGGCACAGACCTTGCCAAATTTGGCTTCCTCTGCCTGGGACATTTCTCTAGCACTCTCCCAGGAGGTCTTCTACCCTTAACTGCCCCCTCATGCCTGTGATAGAAAGAGCTTGGAAGTACTCCTGAGTGTCAGATGTAGCTGGGCTGTAATATGAGCACTACTAGCGAAGAGACCCTAGCCCTGGTGGTGGCCGTTTGCAGAGGGGCAGTTGGGTGGTGACAGCATCAGTAGTTTTACTCCAATTCTGTATCGACTGAGATTTTGGAGTTTAATCATGTTTTCTGTGCTTGCAGACACATTTTCTCTCCCCCTGTGAAAGGCAAGCACAGAGGAGCTGCGGGGTGCTCTAATAGACAGCCAGTTTCTTGAGACTGAAAATCTTTGTATGGGCAAGGAATCCTCTCTCACAGAGTAAAGGCTGAGGAAGCCAAACTGGTTCATGATAACTTTTATTGACAAGGTGACATTTTTATTTGTATGTTTTGTCTATTGTAACTATTAACCAGGCTTTCTGAATTTATACTTGCATTTAATGCTTAATTGTTGCAGCTATTGCCTTCCAGAATCCTGAAGGATTTTTTTTTTATTTCCTTCAAAAAGGTGAAATCTTATTTCTTGCTACAGGACTGGTAGTTTTTGCATTGGTGGATGTTCTCCTTATCCCTTGTCATATTCCCTCAACTTTTATTCCAACAGAGGCTGTTTGAGGTTGATGTTACATTTCCCTTAAAAAACTTTAATAAAAGGTGCTGGACTGGGGTAACTGTGCAGTTGTTGCACAAAGAGGAATCCTGGGCACGCAAAGGGAGAGCCCACAGCAGCTGGGCAGCGTCACGCTGGCTGTGGCATCTGCTGTTGCTGCCGAAGCAGTCCATGGGCCAGATGGAAGTTGTGTTCCAGTGGACCTGAATACCTGATCAGTAGATAATCTAGTTGCCAACAGTACAAGAGGGCAGAGTGAGATGGTTTTAGTATGTTCTTTATACAGTTTTCCAAAAATGGAAAACACCACTTTCAAACTGTCTTCTCATTATTAGTTTTAAATATAGCTACTGCAAGTTGTGTCTGCTAGAAAGAGTAGTCAAATGTCCTCATTATTTCGGGGGCTTTGGTGCCCTTTAAGACATATAATAAGTGGCAGTCCCTGCTCCAAAAAAAACTTTCAGTCTGTCAGGGAAAATTAGGTAGTGTCCACAGGGACAAATGAGGTAGCAAACATAATTTAAGTCAGCGGAGTTTCATTAGCTAAGAACAAGTTCCACTTCAGTTTTTCTTTTTTATATAGTAAGCCATCATTAGACTAGTTAGACCTTACTATTTTAACTACTGTAATTTACATAAAATGCATAGGATTTTAAAAAAGTCAGTTCAGTGCCAGTGACTAGGACTGAATTTCCCGGCAATTCAAGGGCAAGGACCACAGAACATAGTGTGCCCTGGGAGCAGAGGAGGGAAGGAAAATGTTGATCTGCTTTTAAGGGACAAAGCCAGGTGTGACAGGTCATGCATGGCAATACCCACTCATGAAAAATAGTGACCCACATGGCAGGTAAATTTGTCCTCCCTGGTTTGTGATGCGTGATGAAGGTGATAGGCTACAGCAGTTTGCTGTACCTGTTTGCACCAGTTTCTCTGGTCTAGAAGTCAAAGCAGTGTGCACATAGATGAAGACAAGTACCACAGGCCCTTTTGTGACCTGCTCTTGGCTCTCAACGCAATCCAGCATTCTCTTTGGCACTGGGGATGAGAATATTTGAGAGGCCAGTGTGAGTTGGTGGAGTGTGGCAGCACTGGTAGACTGGTCGTGTGCATTCCAAAAGGGTTATTTGTGCTGATTAAATAGGTTGGTATTTTGGAATGGCTAAGGGTGGGCCCGGGTGTCTTCCATGCTTAAGTGTTAGCTGATCTTCTCAGAAGAGGAGGACAGCAGTGTTGTGGCTGCTGTTGCAGCATATTTGCTGAACTCAGAGAGGAAACATGTCCTTTTTTTTTTTAATAATCCTGCCTGTGGGCTGGGTGCACATATGTGAATTCCTTCTCAGTCCAACCACAGAGAGTTCTCACACAGAGCCTGCTGCTTGGGAGAGGTACATCACAAAAGTTATGGTTTTGTATATAAAATGTGAGATTGGACCCAAAGCCTTGTCTTTTTGGGACTAGAAAGTATTTGTGTAGTTTTGCTGCTTTCTGCATCTTCCTTGTATTGTTTCTGCATTTTTGTCTTCATTCTTGGTAAGACATTGGCAAATCATGAATACCACTTGGAAGAGTAAATAAATGACAACTATTATTTAGTCTCCTTTTATTGATGATGTCTATTTTCACAAAAAATTTAACAACCATAGAGAACAGAAATCAGGAATTTTATGAGGAAAGTGGATCAAGCATAATACAGAACGCTGTTTTATTTTTGTGTTTTAACACAGAGCAGGAGTGGGAGTTCAGCTAACCTGGGAACCAGAGACTAAACAACCTGAAGTACTTTATGTGTAACTGCAATAATACGACAGACTTTAAATTGCTCTCAATGCCCTTAATTTATTCTTGTTAGTTTAAAAAAGCTACAGATTTGTAGATTGTTTCATTTTGGCACTTGTTAAATTTCAGCCAACATTTGACAGCTGAAATCTACAAGTGCCATTTCCAGTTCCCATCTGGTGCTGCCACTGGCTACTGATGACCTTTCCTCTTCTCTTCCAAAGACATAATGGTTCAGGAGTGAGATAATAACGTATATTAAAGGAAGACAGCAAGAAAACCAGTCACATTCCTTATCACTCAGCCTTCATTTTGTGACTCCATTTTTTTGTGAAAATTCAGGAAACCACCACTTGTAGTCCTTCTGTTTCAAATGGCATTTAAATTCCTTTTTGAAACTGTTTTTATAAAGTACTATCATTAGTACTGAAAATGAAGACATTCATGAAGGCTAAAGTGCCTATCAATACATCAAAAATACATGATCGTAACTGGGATAAATGGTTAAACTTATTACCTGTTTAATGTTGTTGTAATATAATTTTTATTGTTATCCCAGTAATTAGCCTGGGATCAAAGGTTTCCTTAGATGAGTATGCTGTCTTTCTTCTTCCCTCACCCCCCCTTAAATAGTGTAGCTTCTTCCTGCAGGGACTTGATGACAAATCATCTGAAGTTAATTTGTTAGTGTCCTTAACAGTGCTGAGCAGAATATAGCTGTTCTCATTAGCTCTCTTATTGCCTAAGTGTCAGCACAAAACTCTTGAGGATCTGTTTGTAACATGAGTATGTCTTGATTTGCTTAATAAACATTTTTATCCAATCATGGGGATGGCATTTAACTCTGTTCTGGCTTCCAAATCCTTGGTGAATTAGTCTTAAGTGACCGAAATCAATTGAAAATGTCCAAAGATTTAGTGTGATTGATGATTCTCTTTGCAGAGTGACTAGGTTTTAAAATAGCTGAAGGGTTGCTTAAACATCAGGCTGCAGGGTTATTTACTTCTAAGGGAAGAATTTCTGGTAGCTGTGCTCTATCAGCACAGCCTTCATGTGAAGTGTACTTTTTTTTTACGTTTGTGGAGTCATAGTGGTGGAGAGTAACTTACTCTTTGATGAAAGCCTAATACTGTAACATTCTCTGATACTTCTTTGGTTGCTGATTTCTTCTGGATTTTGTTTCAAGAGTGTTCTTGTGCAGACAAGTGATACAGAGATCTTACTTGTGTGGATTGGTCATGCTGGATGATACTAAAAACTGACTTTTTTTGGGGGGTGTGTGTGTATGTAATCATCAGCATTGAAATTTGCTAGATCTTGCTCGTGCTTCTCAAAGAATCAGGAATTAAGCACACTAATATGCTGGAACTAGGTTTGAGATTCCCTTGAAAAAGGAACATAATTCAAAGAATGAGAATCCCTTAAAAGGACTGATAGTCTTTGTTCCAAATACTACTTTATCTGTTTATTGTCCCTCTAAAGGGTAATTAGATTCCTTTGCTGTAAGTTAGTTTTAAGGAGTTAACAAAATCAATTTAATGGGTGAAAAATTGGATTAATATCCCAAGGTTATCTAAGGAATTGTTTGTTCATGTCCTGGTAAAGATTGCTTTAAATATTTTATCAAGGTAGCACTGGTAGTTTCACTGTGAATTTTGTGTGTCCTGAGAAGGTGAGAGGACTGTATTGGAATGACCACTGAACTGTGTTTAGTTAATGCAGTGATGCTGCATAAGATCTAAAGAAGTGTTCAGGTTATGTTTTACTTTAAAATAAAGGTATTTATAATACAAATGTGAGTAATGTACTCTGGAATGCAGTTTGCCATCTTAACTCAATTTTAGCATTGGAAGAGAGCAAATGTATGGCTTTTTTTTTATTATTGTTTGTTTGTTTAAATCATAACATAGGGCAACAGCACTTTGAGCCTTTGTGTTGCAGAAAATGAGAGCATAAGCAGTCTCTATCTGTGACATGACAAATGGGGCCGCTATTTCAGTCTTCCATAGCATACTAATAGCAGAGCTCAGTTAACACTGGAGTGCTCATACCCCATCACAAAATTTAAAATATTGATTGATGCTGGGTCTGGCTTCCTCCAGTGTTGCCCAGCCTCTTCCCACTTCATAACTATGGCAACACAGGTATGTGTTTTTCATCTTCAAACAATGAGAGGCCCCAAAAGCCTGAGTAGAATTCTCAAATGTTGTGGTCTATTTCTATTGTGTGTATAAATGTGTATGCATACATATGTATGTGTGTACTATAAGACCCCAAGTCTTGAGCTATAAGTTCATCGAAGAGTTTTACTTTAAAAATATACAGGACTCCAACAATATCCACCCTCTGGACATATCAGAAGAGCCTTTGGTTCTTTCAACACCTTTAGAGAGAGTACAAGGGAGAAATGCTACGCACTTCTTCTCAGGAAGTACTTTACTGGTAAACTTTAGGAAATAAGAGATCTTGGAAAAAGTTTAAAGGGTAAAATACAACCAAAACAAAGCATTCCATAAAGCATTGACTTAGCACATGCTAATTATAATTAGCATGTTATTATTAGCAAAATCCTTCCTATTTGGTCCCAAGTTACCCAAAATATTAAGAAAGGAGATTAAGAGAAGGAGTAAAGAAAGAGAGAGCAAAAGAGAAGATTGCAGCTACCACTGGAGTCCTGTGAGAGGCCAGCTTCCCTGTGGCCAGGTGGAAATAATTAATATAATAATGCGATCTCTCACGGGTACATGTGTAGGAGTAGTTTCTGATTAATATTTCCCAAGAAGCTTGAAGTCATCCTGTAATACAAATAAGTTTTCTTCTTAATTTTAAGAAGGAGGTGGTTCCTGAAACTTAGCAAGAGTACCTTCAGCAGTTGAACTCTGTAAAGTCTATGCTCTTCCAGCAAATTCAAAACCTATAACAGAAGGTACTTGTTCATGCAGACTAGAAGATAAAGTGACCACCTTGCATAAATATTGCCAGCTTGTATCCAGAACTGCAGCATTGAGTTAGACATGCCGCTTTATAAAAGGAAAATAAAATCCTGTATGTGCACTTCAGCAATTTGTCATTACTTATCAAGCTTATTAACTCATAAGTAGCATTTAATGAGGATAACCACAAAGTAATTAATTTATACAGTATGTTTATTGCTGCCTTAATGAATTTATGTATTAAATTTAGAGTTCCTCAATGAATATGTTAATATATTTTTATATTTTGTATACATTTTGTTCTCTAAATAAACAAATGTTTCTTCAAGGTCTTTGTTCCACTCTACAGGCTGTCTGTATGAATATCACAGAGTTTAAGCGTAGTGTAGAGTTTTCTCCTGTGGTCCGACTGCACCTGCAGTTTGAGCCCCTCAGTCAGGCTGGCTCCTCTATGAAAATATATTTAAGAATGGTAGTACACCACACAGAAGAGTGAGGAAAAAAGGTGTGAGAAAACCTTCCTGGCACCCGGGTCAAAGAAAAAAGGGGAGGAGGTGTGCACAGTGCCAGAGCAGATATTTCCCTGTAGCCAAAGCAGATAGGTACCCAGACATGGGCAGCCATGGATAAACCCGTAAAGAAGAGATAGATTAGTTTTTGTCTTTGTTTTGCCCTATTCTACCCTAAATTAATTTTACCTGTATCATGTCAATTTTATCCATACTGGTAAGTGATCTCCTCCTCTTTATCAGGATTTGTGATTTTTCTCCATATTATTTTCTGCCTCTGACCTGTTGAAGGGGTAGGGTGAGAGAGGGGCTGGTTGGGTTCCTGAAAGCTGGCAGACATCAACCTTCAGCCACAACCTAGACAATAATTTACATGTGGCCTACCAAATCATAACTATAAAATCCTGTAATTGACAACTGAACTGTCAGATTATGAATCTCTAATAAATTTCATGGTTTATGATCTACAATATTTAAGAAAATAATAGACAAGTGTATTCAGGTTTTTTCTTTTTCTCATTTTCATACACAATGTTAAAAGTACTGAATCTGTGCTAGTATGCAGTCATTCAACCCTTGGACTTGCCTTTTAAACAATTAGTTGTACTAATTTTTGGTAATAAGCGAAATAGTTAACCACCAGGCTCCTGCCTTTTGCCTTCCAGGTAGCTCATCATACTTTTATGTAATTCAGTTAGTTGTGTAAATTTAATTGAAAAAAGGAATAAAATCATCTTAAGAATGTACAGCAAAACTAAATGCATTGTGCATATGATCACGTGAGAAAAATAACTGTTTTAGTGCTTAAGGAGAAAAACCTATCCATTGATAACATAAACTAATTAATCCTGATTCTTACCTCCAAATTTCAAACCAAATTTCAACCACTGTAAGCAAAGTCTGAGCTGTAATCTCTGGCACTGAGTATAGTATAGCTGAAATGCTCTTGCATCTTCATGGACATACCTGTTTAGTGCATCTTTTTCTCTTGAAACAACATGTTACTATGTATAGAAATTGTGTGAGAGATTAGTGTGCAGCACTAAAAAATTCTGGAAAAAAGGATATCTTTCCCTTGATGTAGTCTGATTTTGGGGCATTATCTGTAATGGTTTCAGAATAGATGGTGACCTCTGCTATGTGGTCAGAGAAAATATTTCTCCAACACTGTGTTTTGTACATATTGCAGCTAAGACTTAATTATTCATCCTTTAAGGGACATCATGCTGATCTTGATTTAGTTGTCTGTGAATATATGATATTAATAGAGTTTAGATTAATTTAATCTAAAAAGCACATTACTAGTATAATTTATTCAGTATCTTCTTAAAGAAAATTGCATTTATTTAAAGTAATTCAAAAGAAGCAAAGACTTCTCCCTTATTAGATATCTGCAAAATCTTTGTTCTTCTCTAAGTGCACAGAAGACTGCAGTTTATCATTTAATACCTTTCTTTTTTTGTAGCAGTGGGCAAATAATGCCTTTTTAATTGCAACTACTGTAACACAACAAATGCTGTCAATTTCTGCAAAAGGATTTTATGAACTGTTTCACAACCTACTTTATGATAGAAAGTAGCAAGCAAAATCCACTAAAATAGGATGAACTGCCAGATTAAATTCTGTAGCAAAGCCTCTTCACTTGAGGGGAAAGTATCCCTTTTCTTGTCGGTTCTCATATTCTAGAATGTGGATATTAGCATTTTAATATCAAATTATATCCTCTTCCTGTTTATCCTTCATGCAAAGAGTTTCTCTGTACAGCATCATGTTTGCTGAAACAAGTGGAGTTGACAAAAATTTGTGTGAACAATGCAAAGACCACAGATGCAACTGCATTTAGCATCCTTAATAGCTTTGGCTCCCAGTGACAGCTCTCTCTGTTTTGACCAGATTTTGTGGCCAATTCAGTAGGCTATACAGGTTTACTGTGATTTTCTTTTTGTGCCAGTGATGGGATTAAACCGTATGGTCTCAGTTTGAATGGGAACTAAATACTGTTTGTATCATCTCAGCAAATCTAGCATGAATTACACTGTTTCTGGTGTAATTTGGTTTAGGGTAAATCAGTGTTGTACTGATTTACAGAAGGAAAGGCAGGATCTCAAAGAAGCATTTGCTGTAGTACTAATGTAATGGTAACATTTATTAGTAATAAATATAGTAATACTCTATATGAGAAATCTTGTAGGATTGCACTGAAATTGAGTAAACGTTTTCGTTTTATAAACACTCAAATCTTGTGTTTGGTTTCAAACTGTAAATATCTATTTTTAAGCAAAAATTAAGATGAACTCCTTCCTTCTGCCCTCTAGGTGGTCACCATACTTTTACATAATTCACATTTAGAGCGTTGAATGTGGGAATTACAGATTAACACTTAGAGATATATCTTTTTGTTTATGATGATGTGGTTTGGAGGTAAAAGAGGATAGACAACTTACTAAAATAGTTTGGGTCAGCAGTGGCAAAATAATCTTATTACTGAAGCAGCAGGAATTGCATTCATAGATAAGATGTCTAATCACCACCAAAGCTGTCATACCTCAAAGACTGAATATAGTTCATACTCTTTGTGGGTGAGAAATTTTGTCCTCAGAAGAGGATGCAAAGTAAATATCTTAAAATATGAGAGTGCAGTAAAATTACGTGAGAAACGCATTAGAAAAACACCGCTGAAAGTGAATCAATTGCCACTTCCTAAAAGTAGAGTATGCAAAAGAGAAACGGTGTCTATTCTTCATTTGGTCTATGCTTTGTTTCAGAAGTCACAGTTCCCTGAATTTTTCTTTTGTGTATACTTAAACCACAAAATAAAAAAGTTCTCATTAAGGATTTTGAGGATGAATAAACGCACTTAGTAGAAATGTGTAAGAGATTTCCTATGTCTAGAATGGGCCTCTTAACAACCATTCATCAGTCTTCTATCTGCATGTAAGCTCTAGTTTTTGCATTAATTTATTATTCACAGTTATTTGCAGTACATACTTGAAACCTGATTATGTACTAGCCAAAAAGACAATCTTGCACTTCAACAGTGATGACTTTATCTGCCTAATGAAGGCAGAATTGAATCTCAGCATGGATTTAAACAGTACTGCTACCTCAGCATTTCAAAGTGCTAGTCATTTAATCATATGTTCGGTTTTGCAGTCCCTAAATTAATATCTTAAATCTTGAAGGGTACTTCCATGTGTGTATATATGCATATATAGTATACATATATGTATATCTAGCATAGGGGTATTAGTCCACTTGATTGCATGAGATGTTTCACAGAAACTGTGAAAAAAATAATCCCTTTTTTAGCTACCAGTTTTATGAGGACTTCTCAAGTAGTTTTCCCAGCAGAATTTGCTGTCTGTCTTTTGAAAAAAACAAGTGTTGGCCGTGGATGCCAGACTTGAGGGAAGATATAGTGCTAGATTGTATCAATGTTGCTGATAAATCAAAAATGAGACACCTACAGCTGTTGCGCTATGTTGTATGTGCTCAGGTTGATATTGTAATATGCAATATAGGAGGATTAAGGACAGAGCTGTACTGAACTTGTTTGGGTTCCTTGATGAATATTTGGAGAAAAGTAGTATTTCCATTCTGCATGCACTGCAGGAGACTGGAAAATGGGTGAAAGAGAATTCTTTAGCTAAGCAGTCATTTTGTGTGATACATATAAATGAGAAAACCTGTTGCAGTTCTCCCATTTGTATGTTTGTTTTTTCTTCCCGTTGGTTTATGCAAACGTTGATGTGAGTTTTAAAGGAGACATTGTGCATGTGGGGCTTCTATGTGGAAACATTTGCAAGAGGATGAAATTTGTTCCTGTGGATGGCCTAAGTGATGTGACCTGTCAAGGTAATGAATGAAGTATTGTATAGGCAGGAATATTACAGTGGCTACTGTATGCAGGGATGATGTTTCCTAAATTGAAAAACAGGTTTATTAATGGTGTTCTTATAAAGACAGGACTGATCTAGGATTCTGCTACCGTATTTAATTAACAAGTCATCTATTAATGATTCATGCAGTTCAGATTGCGAAGTGAGTGATGATCAGTTTTTTTTGCAGTGCTATGTTCACAGCTGTAAAAAGGTGGTTGCACACCACAGAAAGCTAATTCAGAGACATAGATCAATATTTGATTCTGTCTTTTGCAGGTGTTAATTGAGCAGAAAGAGGTGTTCCCATATTCCTAATCTTGTTTATGATTTAAGCTTCCTGTGTATTTATTTATTTGAAAATATTATTCTTTGCCAAACCACAGTTTTGTATCATGGGGAATTTCTTGGGGGTAAATGAGTCCATTCAGAATAGGGCGTGTTGCTTCTCAAGCCTTGAAATATTTGATTCATAAATTACTTGGTACAACCCCAGAGATGGCTCTCCAGTTTTCCTGAGGAGAAGGGCATCTGTAGTGCTGGGAGCTCAGCTGTGTGCTCCTGGTTTAGGTGTCTGGAAGCTGTCCATCCTCACGTACACATGAAGGCAGGCAGAAGTAGTACTGGACTGTGACAGTCACAGCAGCAGACACAAGTGGCTGGAGTGTGATGTGTGACCCCCACGGTATTGTCTTGAACCTTATGTAGTGGAGCACAGATGGCAGGAGCGTGGAAAGGAAACCCGATGGGAAGTTTGATTTATCTGCAGTTGCCTCCTCTCCTTTTGTTGTGTCATTAGTGGTATACTGAGGAAATAGGACAAAGACACACTTTGAGAGGGTATAATGGTTCAGCAGTGAAAAATGTTAATGAAGTGTTGGAAAAAAGAGCTTTTGGGAGTGGAGCGTTCACATTTCAATATATATTGCCTTTTTAATGGGAAAGGTTCACTAATGTTAATGGCCTGGTCATGATTTAACAAAAAAGGTGCTGTCTTTCAGCTCTAAACAGGCAGAAATGGGAAGGGAAATGAGAAGAAAAACGTGATCCCTCTGTATTTAAAGTATACATTAGTACACTCTATGAGCTGTGGACAGAAGAAGGATATATGAAGTGATATAAAATAGATCCTGAGAAGGTCAATTTAATGTTTAGAGCCTAGGCAAAAAACCCCAAAGCCTTTAAACTTGCATAGATTGCAAAATTTCCAGACAAATGACACAAAGGAAAAATGGAGAGATGTTTTGAGGCCTGTGTGAAGTGCTGTTTGTACTGGAGCTGTTCAAGGCTGGTGCCTGGCCAGCTTTAGTCAGAGCAGGCTAAGAGCTCTGACATTTGGCCAGAGCTCATTGTTGTATGTAGCAGAGATAATCTGAACTACTTTATCACTAGGTAGCTGATCCAATGAGCTGCTTTAGGATTCCTAAATATTGTAATAGCCTCTAGAAGATCATCCTTTCCACTAGATTGATTACCCATGGCTTAATATGGCAGACACTGTTTCTTCTGGCAGGAAGGTAAGAGAGACTTTAAACCCATTCAATTAGCTGACATTTTCGTTGTCTCCTGTGCCAGTCTGTGTTGTCTGTCTATCCCTGCAGAACTAACTTATCGGCAACATTGTTCTCCTGCGTTGCTGAGCCGTATATGCAAGAACAAATGCATGATGGTGCAGAAGACATGAGTTTACTGCATGTCCTGAAATTAAATATCTTACTTCGGTCTCCTTGTTAATCTGTAATGGCATATGAGGACAAATTATTTAAAAGGTTTTTCCGTAACAGTGGCTGTTCCCTGCAATATGGATTAAATTATTCTGAAGGTCAGACACTGTTCTCATTTGGTTCCCTTGAATATTAGTTGGAATTCTCTTTTTTATTTTAAGTATCTGATCATCATGTGGCTATACCTGTAACTAAGAGCAAAATCACACATTTCACTTGGGGAAAGGATCTATAGCTGCCTTTCTTCTTTCCTTTTATGATTATACGACATATTAAAGAACTATCACCCTTCAGGCTCAGTTCCCTTTGCAAATATCTATAAATGAAGATGAGACTGTACCCTGGAGCAGATGTTTGAGCCACATACACCCTTATGCTGCACAGAGGTGTCTAATACTGCAGAACTCAGCTGATGGAGCGAGCAGGCTGTGTGTTGTTTATTTTGGGAGATAATGGGCTATAGCAACTAAAGGGGGGAATACTTGCTGCATGGTGCATTCAAATGTAATCTCCTCGTTATTGTCATTCTGAGCATTGACTAGTTCAGCTAAGCATATGGAATTTGCAATGTAATGCTGCCCAAAATAGTCTATAAATGTTTCATGGTGCCTTGGCTGGTAAGGGGTAAGAAATTTTTAAAGCACAACATGCTGCCTTGTCTGTGCCTCCTGGCCAACTGGCAAACAAATAGAAATGGGTGCAGCTGCAGCAGTGTGTATTCTCATGGCTGTGAAGTGCTTGGATGCAGTTTCAACAGAACAGGGGGCCACACAGAGTAACCCAATGTATGTGTATTAGGCTTCAGTCAAAGCACACCAGCTCGTCGTACTGGAAAATTATTTGACTAATTGTTTTAAAAGTCATTTTGCACAAGTCAAAGATGTACAAACTGACCATCTCTGACTCCAGCCCAAATATCAGCTGGTTTCTTAGGTTAGACCTGCCTTGTGAAAGGTTATGTTTTGTTGGCTGACTGGTTGCTTCCTTCCAATACTAAATATCACTGACTCGTGAGATGTGCAAGGGAACTGAGACCTGACTTTCCTTTTCCAATCTCTCAAATATGGAATAATAGAGAAATAGGGCTGAAAAACTTGGAGAAATTCTGTAGTTTAGCTTCCTGCTCCAAATAAATCATATTTTCTTCCTATTTTTTCTCAGGTAATATTTATGTAATTGTGAAGAGGCTGTGAACCTCAAAAGCAGGACTTCTAGGAGCAGAAGCTCAATGAAGCAAACGGCAAATGTGGATAGTTATGACTGCATTTGGTGATCTGGAAGAGTCATAGAATTTTTAAAGTTGGAAAAGACCTCTAAGGTCATTCGGTCCAACTGTTAACCCAACACTTCCATCTTCATCACTAAGCCATGTCCCCAGGTGCTATGTCTAGACATTTTTGACTCTACCACCTCCCTGGGTAGCCTGTTTGAAAGCTTGACTATCCTTTTGGTGAAGAAACTTTTCTGAATATCCAATCTTAACCTACCCTGGTGCAACTTGAGGCCATTTCCTCTTGTCCTGTCACTTGTTACTTGGCAGAAGAGACCTACCCCCCCCCTTGCTGGAACCTCCCTTCAGGGAGTTATAGAGATTGATAAGGTCACCTCCAAGCCTCTTTTTCTCCTGCCTAAACAACCCCAGCCTTCTCAACTGCTCCACATAAGACTTGCACTCCAGACCCTTCTGATGTAATTCATCTCCTCAATGTCCTTCTTGTCGCAAGGGACCCAGAACTGAGCAGAGCATTCAAGGTGCAGCCTCACCAGTGCTGAGTATAGGGGTGCAATCACTGCCCTGGTCCTGCTGTCCACACTATTGCTGATACAGGCCAGGATGCCATTTGCCTTCTTGGCCACCTGGGCACACTGCTGGCTCATGTTCAGCTGGCTGTCAACCAGCACCCACATGTCTTTTTCCACCAGGCACCTTTCCAGCCCCTCTGCCCCAAGCCTGGAGTCCTGCATGGTGTTGTTGTGAACCAAGGGCAGGACCTGATGTCTGTTGAACCTCATACATCTGGCCTTGGCCCATGGCTTCAGCCTGTCCAGATCCCTCTGCAGATTCTTCCTGACTTCCAGCAGGTAGAGACACTTCCTCCCAACTTGGTGTTGGGTGCAGACTCACTGAAGATGCACTCAGTTCTGTCATCCAGGTGGTTGATAAAGATAGGAAGCAGGACTGGCCCCAATACTGAGTCCTGGGGAACACCTACTTGCGACTGGTGCCAGCTGGATGTAACTGTTCACCGCTCTCCGGGCCCACCCACCCAGCCAGTTTTTTACTGAGCACAGAATACACCTGTCCAAGCCATGGGCAGCCAGTTTCTCCAGGCACTGCTATGGAAAACGGGGTCAAAGGCTTTACTAGAGTCCAGATAAACAACAGCCATAGCCATTCTCTTATCCATTAGGCAGGTCACCTTGTCATAGAAGATCAGGGTAAAGGAAAACCAGTGAGATCACAAAGAGAACCCCTTAAGGGAGTTTAATGTCCTGGTTTGGGTGGAGTAGAGTTAATTTTCTTCACAGTACATAGTATGGAGATTTGTTTTGAAATTGGACTGAAAAGAGTGCCAATAACACAGGGATGTGCTACTGAGGGAGTGAGCAANCATACATCTGGCCTTGGCCCATGGCTTCAGCCTGTCCAGATCCCTCTGCAGATTCTTCCTGACTTCCAGCAGGTAGAGACACTTCCACCCAACTTGGTGTTGGGTGCAGACTCACTGAAGATGCACTCAGTTCTGTCATCCAGGTGGTTGATAAAGATAGGAAGCAGGACTGGCCCCAATACTGAGTCCTGGGGAACACCTACTTGCGACTGGTGCCAGCTGGATGTAACTGTTCACCGCCCTCCGGGCCCCCCCACCCAGCCAGTTTTTTACTGAGCACAGAATACACCTGTCCAAGCCATGGGCAGCCAGTTTCTCCAGGCACTGCTATGGAAAACGGGGTCAAAGGCTTTACTAGAGTCCAGATAAACAACAGCCATAGCCATTCTCTTATCCATTAGGCAGGTCACCTTGTCATAGAAGATCAGGGTAAAGGAAAACCAGTGAGATCACAAAGAGAACCCCTTAAGGGAGTTTAATGTCCTGGTTTGGGTGGAGTAGAGTTAATTTTCTTCACAGTACATAGTATGGAGATTTGTTTTGAAATTGGACTGAAAAGAGTGCCAATAACACAGGGATGTGCTACTGAGGGAGTGAGCAACAGCTGTGTGGTGCTTAGTTGCTGGCTGGGGTTAAACCATGACAGTCCTTTTTGGTGCCTGAACAGGGACTCAGTTGGAGATAATAACAGACTGACCAGAGCATATGTATTCGGGATAGAATAG
>VWZG01006216.1:32045-89581 GCA_013396735.1 Grallaria varia | reverse complement strand
GGGTGTCCATGGAGAAGACAGACTTATTCAAAAGCTATAGAAAATACCCTACTAGGAGAGACTTAAATACTTCAACATATCTAGCCCATTAAAACTAGAATTGAGACACTTGACTACAGTGCATAAGCACAGTTATGAAGAAAACAGAGGGCATTTCAGCAGTCAAGAAGGTACAATAAAGGTTAAATGCTGGAAATATTTACATAAGAAATTATCACTTTGGGTTTTCATACAAAATGAGTGATCAACCTCTGAAACAAGAGAAGTTTTGATATTTTTGTGGATTGAAATCCTCCTATCAAAGCTGTGTGTTTTTCTGAGGGGCATGATTTTGCTCTATGTGTGTGTGTGTGTATGCCTGTGTGTGTTATGATCTAAGGTTAGAACAAAGAAAACAGACGTCATTTTCTCAGGTAAACCAAAATACAGCACAGTTAGCCAAAGCTGAAAAACCGGGGAAAGCAGCACTTCAATTTTAGTTGCTTTCTTTATTTTTAAAACTTAATGAAGGTAGATTTGACCCAAAGCTATAAAGCTTCTGTCAAGCTGAATTGCAGCTTTTGTTTCATGTACTGCTTTACCAACATGTTTTGTCTAGCTCCATTCAGCTCAGAGGTAATACTGTGAGATTTAATGTCTTTGATTTACAGGTCTTATGAGACAATCAAATGATCTCACCAAATTTAAAGTCTATAAATCTATCAATTTATACTTATTAACAAAGGAACTTCGCAAGCTGATGTTTATCTACTGCAGTTTAATAACTGCCTCTTTTCCTAACAATAATCAATGAATATGTTCTCTCTTATATATCACTTCATTTAAAAAAAATTTCTTTATCTGCTTATCTGAACTGCTGGGAAAGCACATCCATTCATGCATAAACTATTCAACGAATTTGAAAATAAGGCTCTATGTTTAAATTAGCATCCGGCAGTCTGCTCTTGATGATTCCTTGTCTTCCCCACAAGTGACATGAATTGTAACACTGGATAGCGTGCACAAGTCTTTCAATGACACCACATCCTTTGAAGCAAAAATAGTTTGACAAAAGCGTCATCAGACTTGTGGGTACCCCGGCAGCAAACACTGATGCTTCTCATGAGAAATTTTCTTAGGAACCTGAAAAGCAACATGAAGAATTCAAAAGTTGGGAGAGGCAACACTGAGCACTTGGCAAAGTTCTTTTTTTATACTTAAATTCTGCTCTTCAAGATATCCCTCTATGAGACAATGCAGGTGTCAGACTTCACTGTCTGTTATTGGAAAACTGGGTTGCCTAATCTGTATAGGCGGAAGGCAGAGCAGAGTTGTGGAGTTTCTATGGAGATGGGAATTGGTTAGGAAGTGCATTTTCTCCTGTTTCATCCAGTCTTTCTGATCTTATAAGAGGCCATTATAGCCATTTATCTCTCTCTGAAGAAATAAGGATGTCTGTGGGAGCAATAGCAAAAGCAAGGTTAAGTTTGATCTGAAATGAGAATATCTGGTATATTTTCATAAGGTCCAGCATTTCAAAATATAATTCAGAACAAGTTTTGGTTCTTAGACCTGACAGTGTAAGCTAAATATAGATAAGCTTGTAGGCTGGTTTTGAAACTCACTAAGAGGTAACAGAGAACAAGAAGCATTTCTCAAGTAACAGTAATCTCATTAACACTAACCATGCTATCCAACAACTGTACCCTACTCAAGCTCCCTGCAGAGCAAGTCTGTTGAACACCACTGGATCTTTAACAAGTATGTGCAGAGACCAAAAATGTCTGAGTTACTAACTATGGCACACATGCAGGCAAATTGGAGGTGTTTTACAACTGTACACACTGGAGGGATGCCTAGAAAGTTCGAGTTAGATTTCTCCAGTTTCAGAATATATAGGTTTACTCAAACTCTTATTTTCCTGTCTTGTCTGCCTCTTCTAGGGAAGTTTATTTTAGGAACTGAAATTTATAACTGGAAAAGGAAATTGTTTGCAGGGAGATCTACAAAGCTGATTTTTTCTTTTTAAAGCCATTTGTTTGGCTGCTGTTACTGTGTATGGGTTTGAGGCTGCTCCCTTATCCACACATGTATCTTTTGAGAGACTAAAGGACTGGGGAGAGGAGTTAGAATATACCTTGATGGAGTCATCAAAGAGAAATATATGTCTGGCTTCAATTTAGCTCAGTTCAGGGACAAAATATATGTGGTGGACATAATATATGTGGTGGGTGACACTCATTTTCAAGGGCTTGCAAAGAAATATGTTTCCCAACTTGTATTCTTATGTAAAAGTTTTTCCTTTCCAATCTGTAAAGACCAGATGTTTTTACAGCCTTGTAGAGCACGCTGAGGGAGCCCTTTGCCTGCCTTCCCCCGTTCTCCCTCAGAGAGCAGCAGGGTGGGATGTGAAGCTGACCAGTTACCTGTCCTCCCCTCGGGGGGCACCAGTGCTGCCCCACACACCCACAGGCTCCTTTATTAGCACTCCCAGCTGTGCGAGCACATTTGATACACTTTTGAATCTAAGCTTGATTTATTTAATGAAATAGGCTTTCTAGAAGAAAAATGTGAATGTCCCAGGGGGAAGGAGGGAGGCAAAGGGAAGAAGCCCATAAGATTGCAAATTCTGGTCCACCCCTCTGAAAACTCTCACCAAAGCTCAGGAAAGGTAAAGGGCCATTACATAAAACAAGTTTCTCAAAAGCCAGAAGGAGCAAGGGTTAGGAATTTCCATAAAGCTATGTAAATCTTGAGGACAGGAATACATATGCATGTGTAGATACATATCTCAAAATGATAGATAACCTGATCACAGTAGTTTCTCCTCAGCTTAGTCTTAACTTGCATGTTTCCTTTGGTTTAAACTTTTGCTGTGTTGTTTAAATTCCAATAGAAGCAGGATTGTAAAATTAGTATTTGGATAATACAAAATAATCAACATATATTTCAAGGAATATAATTTCATATTTCACTTCATTATGCAGAAACAATAAAGTTATGGAACATTCAGCTCACATTAGTAGCAACTAATACTTCATTACTATTTCCAGTAAAACAGATCCTTTTCTCAATACAAAGAAACAATTATGTACTTAGGCATTTTTAAAAGCAGAAAAGAAACAAAATGTGTGACTAGTGATCTTATTACTAGTTCACAGATTCAGAAGATATTATTTGCAGTGTAATATTCTGGGTGTTTCATAACATATATAATAACTTATTATTTACTTATTAAAACAGTTTTCTTTTTGGTCCCATTTATTTCAGATCTGCAGAATTACGTAAAAAGGTTTTTAAGCTTTTCTAAATTAGATTGCTACCTCTCCATTCTTTTTAGTAAATCAAAGGTATTTCAGCTGTGGTAGACATAGAGTGATTGTTCACCTGATCCATTCTGTCTTCTTCCCCCCCTCCTCACAAGCCAGTTCCTCAGCTTGCTTACCAGGACAATTCAGGAGCCATGTTCTCCTTGGGCGTTGTGTATGACCTCAGCATCTTGTGGTTATACACATTGTACAAAATAAAAGATGCCACATAAGCCACCATTAGTTTTTTTGGGTTTTTTTTTGTTGTTTGTTTATTTGAATTTTTTCTATTGGGAAGCAGAAACAGCAGGCCTAAACTCATTAAAAGTTATAAAAAAGTCAGCAGGTCAGCAAGGGCAGAAAAAGTATGCAGAAAAATGTGGCCTCTAGTTGATACAGGCTAGAGCATTTTAATATTTTCCAACAAGGATATTTACAGTAAAATCACCTTTAAGGAACAGCATGGGGGTTTTCTTTAAAGAAAATAAGGTGTCGTTGTGGTCTTCAAACACTGCTTTTGCAACTGACATGCCTCACATTCATGGCACCTCTAGTTTCCTACAATGTGCCCAAACAAAGACTGATGGACAAGCACAGTGAATTTCCAGACCTGCCCTCTTACTCCTTATGGAGAGCTGCAGCTGTGGGCAGCACAATCTCCAGCTGGGGGCAGAAAATGGAGGCAGAAGATGAGGGAGGGGAAATCCAGAACAGGGGAGAAGGTGGGTATTGCAGATGACAGAGCTGGGTGATGGCACCTATTAATCTTAATATCCAATTATACCATACTATTTTAGAATCATGTTACATATAATATTAGTACATAATCAGTATACAGATGCATACACATTGCTGCCTTCTAGTTTTCACAAGACATTATGAAAAAAACCACCTAATGTTGCATCCTGATGCAGCAGCCAAAACACGTCACTAATCCAAATTTATAATCAGATTGAATGAGCTAGAAGGCGTAAAATTAATTATTACTTCCACTAATTTCTTCATGATGTGACTTCTCTCCAGAAAAGCCAAAGCAAAAACAATTCTTCTAGTCTACATGCAGGAACCATCAATGGAAAAAACCCAAACCAGTCAATGCTCCAGTCTGATTAAAGATGTATGACATGTGAAAACACACTGCAAATAAGCCATACTCTGCTATGCTGAGTGCAGCAAAAGTGACACGTCTCAACTATTCGTGTAAATATTTGTAACAGGAGCTAAATGTCATCACATTCTGCTTTTCTGCTAAGGTGTCAGTTTTAGAAAACAGAGTAGCTCATCCTTTTGTGATGAGCAAACTCTTCAGGCAGTTGCTGTCCTTTATGCCTTATTCATCTCTACCAGACTAAAGAAGTGTTTGCAAGAAGCAGCAAACACCAGCAAAAAAAGTAGATAAAAGAACAGACTACAGCTCTGGATGTGGCAGAGGCTGTTCCTGAGCCTCTGTGAAGTATTTCTGCTACTTGTGAGCAACAGGGTCCTCTTCAAGGAAGGTATCAGGGGAAACCCAGTAAGGGATATGCACTTTACAGCATCTTTCTACAGTTATGCCCAGGCTTTCCATCTCCCTTCTGATTGTCTCTTTCTTCCCTCTCTTTGTTCTCAGCTGGATCTTATAACAGTTTCCCCATCCATCCCTACTTTCTTATTTCTCCTTGCTTTTCTGTGTTCTCCCCCTCCTTCACCTTTCCATTGGTGTATTCTTACAATCTTTCACTCCGTTACTGTCCCTCCAAACACGACCAGTGAGTCATCTTTCTGTTCCCTTCACTCTTCCATTAAACCTCTGCTCTTGACACTTCTCTTGTCTTGTGCAGTTGGCAAGCTCTTCAGGAAAACCCACTGGATCTTCTGAAACCATGTCGCCACGAAGAGTAACAGTAGATCTGTGATCAGCGAAGTTTTGACCCAGAGGAGAGTCACACAACCACACTTTGGGAGCACCTGATCTGGGGTTGTATGCTGACTTTGTAGTGCTGGAAAAACAGGCTGTGGTTGGTTTGGTACCATGCTGGATGGCTGGGGGAAGCATTATTTCATACAGGATCAGCATTTTGTCTCATGTGGCTTTGGTGCTTTTGATCCAGTAGTGGGAGCCCTGAAGCAGGATTTATTGTGTTCTTGGATGACTGCCCAAAACTGTGGAGCACCTAGCAAGATGAAGTTTACCTTAGCTTGCTCCTTAGGCACTTTTGGAAGAAGCACTATTTTATTAATGGTAATAGTAGTAATAATACAAATAATTACTCTGTGCATTAAGCCAACAGCCATTTGGGTGGTGCCTAAGTTATTGAAAAAAACCTGTAAACCTAACCAACTTGAACCACTCTTTCCGCTTCCTGGAGGGGAAGGCTTTTATCTCCACCATGGTGCTAGAGAAAGTGGAGAAGTCTCTGTGCCTGAGCTGCTTTTATCTACCAAGTCCTTTTGAGGAAAGCAGGGCCAGCCTCACGTGGAAAACACCCAGGCCACGTATTTGTCCCAACACGCCTGGAAACTGCCAGGAAAATGAAGGTGAAAGATTGCTCCCTGTCCCTGGAGCTGCTTCACTACCTAGCAGTCTGTTGATTGAAATTTCACCATCATTTCTCTTCAACAAATACCAAAAAGCCTATAAAATGCTGCAAACATTGCATAACAGGAAACAAATGGACCCAAGAGCCCTGCAAGATTAGCTGGACTGAAAATGTGTTCAGAAAGAAAGTTTCTGACTAGGTGGCAGAACATCCTGTGGTTTCAACCTGTTAGGATTCAGTACTTGTTCAAAAACACAGCGGACCACCTACCTTACTGCTTTCACCTCTCCTTTCCTCTGCCCAGGGTTACCCAAAAGAGCTGTACCCATGTGTGCCCTGTGAGGTCTGTAGTGTACCCATGACACGCCAGCCACATGTTCCTTGCAATCTGCAGCTGGTCCACGATAAGCAATGGTATTAGCTAAGAGATCTTGACAGAAGTCCAAAGTCTCTTTTTTTCCATTCAAACAATTGTTCTACATGGGGGGAAAACAAAATAATACGCACAAAAAAATATCCAGAACCAAAAAAGAGTGTACACGGGGTAGCCTTAATTCTACAAGTCTAATCTGCTGTTGTGTCAAAGATGTCACACAGTACTGAAGGTGAGTTAGCTAGCTGTGCTCAGCATATAAAAATCAGACCTTTCCTATGACTCAGAAAGCAGTTGCTTAACCACAAACCCCAGAATCCATGACAGCTAAAGCACAGTCAGTTTTTGTATGTCTGAGTTCTTGGATGGCTGGGACTTGGCTGGGCTGTACTGTGGGTAAAATGAAATGTAATCCTTTGTCATATTACCTTTGCTGAGGGATAACATCCTCCTCAGAGGGCAGAACAGAAGCCTTGAGAGAATGAGCTGTGGCATAGCTGAGCCACAACAAATTCTTACTAACCATGGAGCTTTTCCTAGCAGGTACCTGCATCTGGACTGTGGTGCATAGTACAATGGGATTTAATAACTGCCATTAAAACTGGCAGACAGCTCTGATCCTAGAGAGGGGCCATATATTTAAGAACTATGCAAATTATGCAGTATGCATGTGACCAAATTCTTTGTAGAGGAAAATCCCTGGGACTGTGTTAAATTAAATAGGATTATGGCTTTCACTAATCTGTATCCAGTGTGACCATACAAGGGTATTAGTTTGATAATATTTAAGGACTTAGCTCTACAGCAGCAGCAATCAGCTGTCTAAGCTCAGTGACTGTGTTGTCAGTGAAAATATTAACCATTAAAGAGACTGTCATTTACATTGCCTGAATGAAACATGTGACACTCACCAGCTGGCAAATTAAGCACAAGAAAGTTATGCATAGGTCAAGCCATTTTTTCCTTTTGGAATAAGTAGAAAGAGAAAATTGTGGGATGTGACTCCTGTGAGCAGAACCACTGAGCCCTGCTCTTGTGAAGCCCTGGGTAATGCCCTCATCAGCTCAGTGGGAGTGGAGGCAAACCAGTGTGATACCACCAAAAACTTCATCCTTTCACCTGAAGCCTTTTCCTTGAGTGGCACAGATAGAATTTTACATAATAGCATGGCTCCTAACCTGAGAGCAGTCCTTGTCAACCTGGCATTTGTTTACCAGGAGTCACAATGCTACAGCTGTCTCCAGTAGCTGAAATCAGGGGTAACTGTGGCATACACTGACAAAAACTGGCATTGTAATGGCTGTCTCCAAAAAAGCAAACAGATAACTCTCCTCAAGCCTGTCTCTGCTCTATCACACACACACACATATATACATATGCACTCAAATGGTAAACATTAAGAGCCCTCTCAAATGTAAAACCTAGTAATGCAACACGAAAAACATTCAAAGCAGGAAAAAGATCTAAGCCACAGGTCATAGACATTTTCCCACTGATTTCAACAAAAAAAAGATTTTCATTACCTGTATTGAAAGCAGTATTATTTCAGTAAATGGATGACATAATCAGACTATTTTCCTTCTTTTTAAACCATATTTTATTGTGCTAAAGCTATAAAAAGTATTGCATCTTCAATTATCTTGTATGTATAGAATTTTTACCAAAAATAAAATAAAACTACTAATCAGCTCACTTGAAGAAGACACTTACTCCAAGAAAGAACTACAGGAAAACAACACTTTTTCCATTATCATTTGGTTCTTAAGGTGTCCAAATATCTGTATTTTTAATAGGAGAGAAAAACATTGTTAATACTTCTACTGCATGCTCTGCAGACAGTGCAGCTAAAATAAAACAGTATTTTTAGCATCATCTCTAACCATGCAAGACTCTATCTGAAGCTCGCATTTTTAAAAGAGACATCTATATAAATCCTATTAACTGTGTGATTATAGTGTGGCCTGCAGAATGATCACTCATAAAAATACAGAGCACGCGATGTAGTGGGTTGATTCTTAACTCCCAGACAAGCCTTGCAGGACAAAATATCCTTTGTGTTTAAATGGAACAGCCATGCAGCAGAGGTCAGTCAGGGACACAAGCATAGGAGAAGCCTAGAGCACCCTTCCAGTCCCTCAGATTGGGTTTGTTGTTTGCGTAGCTCTATCAAGACAGATTTAATCTGTCCCATCGTACTAAAATCCTCATGCACAAGCAGCTGGCTATGTCATATTAAAAGGAAAGATACAATGCCCAAAGTAGTCTTACTCATTTGGGCATTACAGGTGACTTCTTCAAGTTGAAAATTCCCTGCAATGTGGGATAATTTTTGATCACCTTGCTGTCATATCACCTCGCTTCTAACTGCATGTACATTTAGGTATTCATTGCACATATGGCTATGAGCCATCCAGTTACACTGCACATGCTTCACAAGTTTACAGTGAACATTTTATGATTAAAATCCAGTTTCTTAATATCGTTATTTATTCCACTTTTACTCTTATTTCCTTGAACGAGTTGATTGGTTTGCTATGGGATTGAGTGCCCCACATGAAATAGCTGGGAAATTTCTAAGCATACCCTAGCTGATTTTCCTTCTGGCTTATTCAACCAGCCAGCATTAAAAAAAATAAAAAAAGAAGTTAAAGAAATGAAAACATGAGTTGGAGTCTTACCAAATTTCCTTAGACAATTTTTCCCAAAATCATCAGGAATGCTGCTTATGCTTCCTTAAGCTTTCAGTATGCTTTCCAGATGAATGTTCTGGGATCCCAGCACTATAAGCAAAACCATCCAACTGAAATAAATGTTTGTCTGGACAGGTTCTTCATTGTACCCTGGAGCCACCTAAACTCATGGCAATTCCCAAGAATTCAAACAGCTATGCCAATGCTAGGGCTCTCCTCCAGAAGACACACAAGCTGTGTCTGCTCTTGTTTTATTTTTCATATTAAAACTCAGGGAAAATTCTAGCCTAGACAGCACAATTTTAAGCTAGAAAAATTTTATTATCACATTGATAACAACAATGTTAAACGGCTAAATGCTAAACTGCATTTCATTTAAAATAAGACTCAACAAGCCATTTGGAAATTCATTATTAGAGTTCACTGTTGGGAAATTTCTTGCAGAAAATGGACATGTGAGCGACCTCAGTGCTTTAGATGCAGTTATGCTGCGAGGCCTTTAAGACTGCAGTGAAAAGCTACTTTTAAGAAGCCTCTGTGGAGATCAACAAGGACCGGAATGTAAACTTAGAGAAGCTGCAGCAGAAGACTGAAAAACAACGGCCACAGAGAGAGATCATGAGAACTTTATTTTACACCAATAGAGTTGTGTGTTATTCGCACTAACCAATCATGGGGCGGTTTGCAGTGTGTGTGTAGTGTGTATGCTATCTGGGTTATTTAAGGGGTGTTTTCACAAACAATTAACGGCATTACCTTGATTATATTGGTCAGCTAGTGGTGTCCATGAGTTTCCCTCGCATTAGTTCACATCACTACATTTTATAAACATGAAGAGGCATTTTATAGAGGCCTCATTCTGACTTGTACCACAAAAGCATCTGACTTCTAAGTAAATTACAATACCATTGCAATGGCACGACAGTAATATTAGTGAGGGTGGTTTCCAGAGCTGTGTGCTGTAGGTGTGGAAAAGGGCTTTGGGCAGGATCATCTCTCCTGGTGAGAAGGGATTCCTAGATACTGAAAAATCCTCATGTTGCAAGAGTGACAGTGGATCTCAGTGTAATCAAATACCACAGAGACATAAAATGTTTCCTCATGTCAATATTTATGAAATTGTCTGAAATATGAGAAGAGAATTTGGATAACTCCAACTGATGTTGTGCATTGATGTATATTCTCTAGTAATTACTTTTTCTGGGAAAAGACAGCATTTATTTTGCTAAGACAAGTAGAAATTCCTCTACCTCCCTGCCTGAGAACCTAAACAGAAAAGCCTATTTACACAAAAAAATATTATCTACCAACTAATTTTCAGTACTGTCCCTTGCTTGAAGAGGAACAGGGCAGAAGTGATAACTGTATGTGTCTTTGTAATTGTTTTTGTACATCAAGCATGTTGCCAAGAAAGATCTATGTGTTTTGGCTTCATGTTTTAATCTTCAGGAGATTTTCAAATACCAAGAGAACAAGCAAACAAAAAAAGTTTCAAACATATCTGTGATCTCTCATCCAATGTAAAGCAAATTCTAAAGCCATAGTGGTAGCTCATAACTAACTTTGGACAGGGAAAGACTGGCATACAGTGGTATGCCAGGCACAAATGTATACTTTTAAAATGCAAGAATAGTCCCTGCAGTGCTTTCAGTCTGGGACAGCTTAAATTCTCCTGGCAGTTTTTGGACGGAATCTGGGAGCTGGCACAGTACAGAGACAGGCAGTTTGCAGGTGGTCTCTGTTCAGATAATCATGTAATCGGGTAGATGTGGGATGCTCCATGCCAGCCTCTTTAATGCCAAAGAGCATTTACTGGCACTTTTAAATTTACTAGAGTAACTATAGGCCATGCGTTCTCTTTTCTCTTTGTCAAAAGAATAGAATGAAGAAAGTAAAAAACAACTATCCCTGCCAACTGATCAATCTATACTGAGTTTTAAGGTGCAAGGGAAAAATAGGCTGCTAATCATATTGTTATAGACACAGTTTGAAGGCCAAATCCATCCTTGTTCTAAATTCACTGACCTTTATTTGTATGTCAGATCAATAATAATAAAATATTGCCAAGTAATATAAAATAAGTTCCTCACAGCCTTTGAGGAATGCTTTGTCATCCAAAAAGTCAGGTTAAAATTGAAGTGGTTTGAGAAGAATGAGTCCTCTTAAGATAGATAGGTATGTCAGGGTGCAGGCTCTCACAGTATAATATAGTTGCTTGCTTCATTTGTAAAAAGGCTACCATAAACTTTCCTGGTGAGAATTAATTCTCAAGACATTAAAAAAATCAATTACCAAGCACAAAGCTTCTTCCTAATGATGTTACATACTGAAAATTCAATCTGGATCTTGAAATTATGGTCAGGGCTTCTTCTAGATTTATATGTTTACCGTTTAAAGGTTTTGCACTGAAAATGGTACAGAACAGAACCTGTCTCTGTAAGCACAACTTGGGTGTGAAAAAGAAAATGGAGCCCACTCCATTTTTCAATTATCATATTCCTTCCCCACTGCCACATGTATCATTCATGTTACCAGCTGTAACCCCACAGAATGATAAAAACCTCCGTCAAAACGCCATTTAAAAATTGTCATTTTTCTGATTTAAACATTTTTCTACATAAGATTCTTATTCTAACTATGAGTTCCCAGCTATTTGAAGACAGTTTTATACCCAATTTGAATGTCATGTATTACTTATAGAATCTGTTAAATATTCAAAAGACCAAAACTGACTAGCAGTGATTTACAGGCACAGTATTTCTCATGCAAAATAACACCAAGAAACCACAAAATGTAACATGTTATTTAAACTTAATTCTTTTGCAGTGTGACTTTGGCTTTATGGATGTGCACATATGAATCAATTCTTCATAGGAATTCCATCAGAGCATAAACTAAAAGGACTCCAAAACTTGTCAAATGCAAGTCATTGTAATTAATTTTACCTTAACCATGAAGTTTGGTTTCACTGAGCTATCTCCACTGGCAGGATCTCTCTAAACCACAGCGTACTGGCTTTTTCCCTGGTGAAACAAAACAAAGTACCCAATGTTCCAGTGTGAACATGAGTCAAGCAGTTGTCTGGACCTAAGGACATGCTATCAAACTGACACAACAGGAAATGTGAAAAATTATCAGAGATCATAGCAAACAGCAGTATTTGTGAAACAATAAATTCTCCTTAGACAGTGTTTATAAACAATACATTGTTGATCTGAATACTTCAACAGTGACCATTTATGGAACAGACATACAAATTTATCTTTATGCTACAAAGTGCATCTTTTACCTATTGATCTTACTGAGATGAAGTTCTTGGGTCTCCCGTGCTCTCAAGTGGCTACAGATTTCGAAGGATGAAGGATAATAATGAGTGATTAAACACAGAAGTAAAAGATGGTATTTTTAGACAAATTTTGAAATTTAGGGGGGAAAAAAAAGATAGATTAAACTAAAAACAAAATCACTGCCTGAAACCCAAAAGGATTATTAGAAACAAAGTAATTGTACTAAGTCTCTGTAGCAGAAGATTGTAATAGTTCTGCTAAAAGTCAAATCCACTGTAGAGCAGTCCTAGTTGAGATTAAGAAGAACAATAATGTACCACCATTACATTATCAAATTCTATTAGAATAGTTAATTGCTCACATTCACAATGACTTCATAATCTGCCATTATGGCAGCTGCAGGGAGGAGAGAGAGCAGAGGGACGTGAATTCTTGGCACTGAAATCACAGAATCTATGTTAAAGGCTTATTAAGACTATTTAATCCCTTTCCCTGCTGATTCTGGATTGTCCTTCATTGTACACTTCCTAGTGTTTTGTCTAACTTAGTTTTAAATACCTCAAGCAATGGGAATGTCTTCAGTTCCCTTAGGAGATTACTTCAAGGCTAATGGATTTCAGTGGCAGAGATGCTTTTTGATCTCCTGCCTACATTTGCCCTTACTTTATTCCTTTTGATTAAGAAAGTTTCTTGCCTTCTCTTTTTCGTCGAAAGATGTGAGATACCCCATGAATATTAGAAATTCCACCCCCTCCCCCATTGTTACAGTGGCAGGCAGTTTTCAAGTGAGGGATCTAGAGGATTTCCATCCAGATAAAGCCAGCCAGCAGTGTTAACAGTTAGTATAGTCATACTTCTTTGGCTGCTGCTGTGCCACTAGAAGTGGTTTCCATATGCAACCCTCAGCCAGCTACTTGTCACCACCCTCTTCCTAGAGGTTATGCACACACTCCCACTCCTGATTTTCTGGCTGAACTATTGCTAGAATTGCTGCTCAAAATGAGTCAACTTACTTAAAGTCTCTTTAAACAGCGAATTATTGCTTATCCATCTCTTTCTGGCTACCACGGGCTAGACAATCCTCCCAGCCACAGCTCATCCAGCAACAGGAGAGTGGGTAACCCCCAGCAAGTTGGTGGTGACCTTTGATGCAGCAGAAAGGGAAATGCAAATGTCTCCCCTCTCCTAGTGTTTTGTGGAAACTGGGAATGACTGGTGATAAGAGAAAACTAGAGACTGCAAAGAGACAGGTGAACTTTTTCCAGACTGATGGTGCCTACCTGAGCTCTGCACAAAAGTCACTCTGGTTGTGTTTTTGTTTTGTCACCTATTTTGTAAAGATTACTTAAAGCAAAAATACTTTCTTTTGAAAAAAAAATCCCATTTTTGGTTCACTACAGGTGCTGACCATAACTCTGAAAAGGAGGATGCACACACAGTTGGGTTGTGTGATCCCAGCTACCATGGAAGTACAGGCTGTTCCTTCCAGCCTAGCCTGACTCAGGATGGGAGACCCGGACTCCAGCCCAATAGCAGATTCAGTCAGTCACTGGAAATGTTATGCTTCTGTAGAGCAATCAAACTGTATTTGGTTATTTAGATGTTTTATAAATAGTGTAGATGCTATCAACAGAGCTGTGAGACACCTCTGTGATAGAAATCACTAAGAATAAGGAAGCAGTGCATTTTTAATAAATATAACACACTATCCCTCTCACTGAAATTAGAATCTCTGTCTGTAAAGTATAGCTATTAACTGAAAGCTAAGTATTCAGGACTCTTCAATGCTTTGCAAATTGCTGAGGATGGAGTGATAAACATGTTTTTTTCCTAGGCCTGTTCTAAATTATAATGTTTTGCCAACATAGCTATGTCAGTTGCCGGTGTGTGAAAAATTCACGTCCCCGGCAGATATTGCTATGTTTGCAGAATTCCCTGTGTGGACGTAACTTTGCCAGAAGGAGGGAGCTTATATTGGCTCAACTTACATCACTTAGGGAGGTGGTGTAACTATGCCAGAAAAACTCTTTCTCTCAGTTTGAACGGTATGTGCTGTGGGGTGCTCTGCCAGCGACAGCAATGGCAGAGCTGTGGGATAGACAAGACCGTGATCTCTGTTGCTCCATACATTCACTTTTAATTAGAAGATTAATCAACATGCCACATTTGAGAAATGCATCTCATCAAAGACTGCTGCATTTATTGACATCCTTAGTCTGCATGTCTGCTAATATGTCAGAACTGTTACTTTGATGCCTGTCTTGAAACAAGAAACCATGTGCTACTCAAATGTGTATTCTTGGAAACCAGACAACTAAATTATGACCTCCCTAGGTGTGTTGGCACCTTTTCTGCAGTCATATAATTTTATGTTTTCTTGTTTCCCTGCTTGGCATCTACTAGCCTCGTAGACTTGTATTTTGGAAGTAAAGCTCATGCATCCAATCTATCCAATATATTCTGAGTCCATCAAAGATATTTTTGGATGTATTCTGATCTAAGCTAAGTTTAACTGAAAACATTTTTTACAAAAAAATAGAAAAAAAATTTGTTAGGGTAGATTCTCTGCAGTGTCTTTAATATGTCCTTCATGTCCTTTTCTCCAAAATATCACATGACCTGCTTTTCCAAGACTCTGAATGCTACTCATGCCTGAAATGTATATAGATAGATAGATACTGATTTCAGCAGTTGTTTTCAGTATCAGCTGGTTCCTTCCTCTAGCTTGAGCCATGTCTGACAGTTCTTTCCGGTGCTGTGTGACCCCTGTGTTTATGTCTAATATCCTGTCTCCATTTACCACAGAGCTGTAATATCATGCACACTTGGTAACATCTATGAAATGCATACAAGCAACAGGAGTATTACTTACGGAAGTAATAGAAAGTAAAACCTTCAAAGTATTGCTATGGGGATGTTCAGTGAAAGCTCGTTTGTACTAGCTCTACCTTCCATAATTAACTGGTTTGGCTTTACTTTCCATAACTGTGACAGAATGGCTTGCAATAATTCAACCTGAAGAGGGATATGTGTCTGTCTAGAAAATGGCAGTGGTACCCGGCCTTTAGGAGAACAGAAAGACATCTATCATTGTTACTATTATTACTGAATATGAAAGTTCAACATGTTTCTGGATAACATCTTAAGAGCAAGAGAGCTGATACCTATAATGGGAGGTAGAACCATCACCTCTTTAGATAATATCATACAGGTGGGTTTGAGCCAGCAGCTTTTCACTCCCCTTGCTTATCTTTTTCTAACTGCAGTGTCATCTGTGTGACACCACTGGTTGTGCTTGTTGAAAAAAATATAAAGGAGGACATCGCAGCCTCAAAGCATCACTGAATTTTGCATGTCTTAGCAACGAGTATACCAACAAGTGTGGAATCAGAACAAGTGGAGTAGAATTTAGTTGGAGTAAGGAAAATATGAAGATAAATGGCTTTCACAATTCTGACATCTGCCTGGAAAGCAAGCAAGAAAAGCAACACTACATTAGATATCTATGACATTAACACTAGCTATTGGCACGTGTAAAAGATGTTCGATTACCAGAGGATGCACTTGGAACAAACGGAAAATACTATGATATTTGTGATCAGCTGTCTGGAAAAGTTTTAGATATGACTTTTTTTCCATTCTCTAAACCACTCAAGGATCTACTGAATAGCACCCTTAAACCAGTATGTTTATATGCATTTAAACAGTAGCTAATTTCAAAATAAATTGTACAAATATTAATGAAGAGAGCAATTCTAGGTTATATTAACACCAAAGGAGACCCACACTGAAAGCAAACAGGGAGAAATCTTCCAAATTCACTGTGTGTGGACACCAGAGAAATGAGCCTATAGTTTCTTTATATTGTGTAAAGAAGCAAGATCGCTTTCACACTATTTCTTTACAGTCATTTCATTTCCTGAGAGTTCAGCTTACTTTAAAAGTTTGCTAATAACTTAATTAACTAACAAGCTTAGACTCTGAGGCGCTTACTCCTGCCAGTCTCTGCTTTACACAGATACAGTTGTATTAAACTGGCTTTGTCACAGAACTGTTCCCTCTTCCCCCATCCCTTTGGTGTGACATAATCTTAATTTACAGGCAAACTTGGAAAGGTCATTTAAAACTTGATCATGAGATGCCTCTCTATGTCTTAATTATGCAAAAAGGTACAGAGGGAGTTTAAGGAAGAAGACGTTTTTTAACCTACATAAAGGCTTCTAATATAGAAAATTAAGCAAACAGTAAAACTCTTTTACACACAGAAGACATGGCAGTGCAGGCAGGCCACCATCTTACTAAGCCACTCTCACTGAGCAGGACTGTTGCATTTCCTAGTACAAGGATATTTCAAAAGAATAGCTGGGATCAGCCAATTTGTTAACCTCTCTGCTAATACTGCCGGCTGTGGTAATGTTTGTAATGCGGGCACCTGTTCAAAAAAGAGCGGAACAGAGGCAACTCCCTTTACACAAACTTTTCCATTTTGCAAACCACATCTTAAAGGAGACCACATCCCTCCCATACAGACTGTGGGCCACCTCCCATCCCACCAGGAACCAGCTAATACTTCTGTAATAGCTACAGTAACCGAGTTTATGAACTCAGATGGAAAGTAAAAAGAAAAAATAATTAAAAAACCCACAATGGACCGGAATTGGAGGTTTTGATTTATTTTAATTCTATTTTCTGTCTAGAAATGAGACAGTTACTGCTCCCTTCTGCTGACAGGTATCTTCCTTGCACCAGCAATAACCACTCTCTGCAGAAGACAGGGGCATGAAGTGATGACAGCCAAGCTAGACGTCACCGGACATAACCTACAGCATCTGTGTTAGGGTGCTGGTTCCCTGTATCACCATCAAAGAGAGCAAACCACCTCCAGAACTAGATCTGTAGGGAAAGAGTACCTGTTGTTTCCACGGAATGCAGAGGAACCCAGTCATGCACCTTTACTGTTACTCATCTCCTGCATTTGGAACAAGTCAGGGGCCTGAAATGAAGCCAGCTTTACCTATTAGCCAGTACTGAGACCTCTGGGCCATAGGAAAAACACAAGGAACCATAAAAAAATGCTATGCAGAAGCCAAAGATGGTCTGGGAAACTGTCCCAAGGTGAACTTGCTGAGGGGACTGAACTTGCTGCCACTCCAGGGATTCCTGTTCCGACAGGCAAACAACATGTGATTTACTATATCTGTTCCAGTTCTAAGTTTAAAATGTTTACTGCAGTCCTAATGTTTTATCCATTCTGAAACACAAATATTTTCCAACAGTGTTGAGCCGTGGCTAACTTCATAAAATCTGTGGGTGACTTACTGGGAAATGAACAAATAAACAAACAAACAAAAAAACCCAAAAAACAACCCCAACCCCCAAACCAAAACAACCCCAAAAGACAAAAACAACAAACCACCAGAAACATTTAATTTCCTCCACAATGAAGATGAATTCCTTTGACTCTTTATAAGTTCCTCAGTGCTCACTCTTCCTTCTCCAACCCCTCTCTCGTCCCTGTAATGCGCTATTTTCAGCTCATTTTCAGTCGGGCAATTAATAAAGCCGAACTAACATCACTGGGGGGCGGGGGGTATCGCTTGATTATTTGGGGGGGGTTGTGCGTTTTACCTGGGAAATTTCTTAAGAACCAGGNCGCGGGGCCGGTCGCGGCGGGCAGGGCGGCGGCAGCGGGCGGGGGGCGCGGAGCAGGGGGATGCCAAAGGGATGCCAAGGGGATGCGCTTCCCGCAGCAGCGACGCGGAGCCGGGAGGGCGCTGGGCAGCCACCGCGAGGGTGAGAGAAGGGCTGCGCAGGGCCGTGCTGTGCCCGGCTGCCCCTGCCCGCAGCGCAGATCCCCGCCTCGCCCTGCCCGGCACCCGCGGCGCGGCCCGAGTCACGCTGTAACCTTGCTTGCTCCTTGTTTGTTTGGGTTTTTTTTTTTTTTTAAGGTTCCGTGGGGGATCGTGCCGAAACTCTGCAGGAATATGACAGCTCGCCTAAAATTACATACTTTCATATGAGTTGCTTTAATCTGAGCGAAATTTCAAGAGTATTGAAACAGATTTGTTTTCTAAATCTATTTTGTCCCGATACCTTCTTATCACCCTTGGGAAAATCCCTTGTAAAGTACAAGGCCTACCCCCGCCTCTAATGAATCTCTTAGAAAACGTCAGCGTGGCTAATACTGTTTGGTTTATCTTTCAGGCTTCAGGAGAGAGCACTCTGAACCAGATCTATCTCTAAACCAAGTACATTGCTTCTGGGAGGTTATAGTGGTGATGGAGGATGGACGTTTTGCTATAGAATTCAGTGTACAGCTGCACTATAGAAGCCAGAACCATTTAGCAAATATGTTTTTACAGTTGATTTGGTTTTATAAATAGCTTATATAGCTTTTCCAATTGCAAATCTCCACCAGTCTTGACATTTTATTTCAGCCATTGGAAGACAATATTCATTAAAAGAACAACAGCTGCTCTGCAGGCAGTCACAACTCATTATTTATAATTAATATCCTTCTATATTCAGACATATTAAAAAAAAAGTCTTTTCTCTTTGTCCTAGTGTTTATGGCAGTGATGTGTCAGACTACCAGTAAATTTGAAACCTGAGGAGTTTGTTTTTGGAGTTTCCAGTGGAGATCAAAGTTTCAATAGTCACTCTCTCACTGAAAACTTTTGCCAGCATCAGGCTTATTAGTAGAGTTGTTACTATGAGTACTGAGCAATATCTCTTTCATGAAGGTTTGACTTTTGTCACAGCAAAATAAATTATTGCCGTCCAAAAATAAGACAGAAAAATTTCCCGGAACTGGGGACCAATATAATTCAGCAAACACTGGCTGTAAACCAAAGAAATAGTCTCCTTCTCTAGCTCCCATAGACATGGTTTTCCTGTGATACCTTGGGAGGGAAGCTGAGCTACAGCTACTTCCTGACTTATAGGACTTTGGGGGGATCATTGTTCTTCAACAAGCTAAACCTTTCTGTAAAACACTTATTCACATATACAACTAACATGCAGTCATTAGCACAATATTTATCCATGACATTGCCTTGACTGTTAGTGTCACCCTTATATGGCCAGGAGCTTGATTTTCCATCTACATCAGTCTAACACTGCTGTACGTCACTGAGCCTCTTAATTTTGGGGAGACCATACAGAAAAGCACTAGAGATATTTAGAATATATCCAGTATGAACCATCATCCCCATTCTGAATGTGTGATTGCAACAATGCTTTGTAAAAAATTCAGTGTGGATAAAAAGGGACCCATTTGGAAGGACCCAAGCTTAGACTTTCTAATCATTCTTACTTAGTCCATGTAGTTCTAAGCCCTCCTCACTTTCTAAAGTTAAAGGACAAACACTGTTTGAAAGCCGTTCAGGCATATTTATATGATTTTTTCTAGTAAACATAATATAATGCTGATTGAAGCATAATAAAGTATCGTCCATATGTGCAAAGCATCTGCCCTTGGTCTGTGAAAGTCTTTCCTTCTGAAGATGTAAATACTTTCTTCTTTAATTTTTTCTTTGGATGTTTTTTGGCTAGAAGTTAATCAGATAATTGTGACAGTTTTATATGAATTTTTGACCTGTTCCAAAAACACTCCAGAGCACATCCCTCACTGTTGGGTGAAAATAGCTTGTATGACTTCGTTTCTTTTCCACCTTAACATTGACAGACTGATGATGAATAACAGTAACTCTCCAATTCTGATTTGGCTCACATGTGCAAAGCCTCTTGTCTGACATGCCTGCCTCCCAACCACAGCCCCTGCTGTAGTACAGTCCTGTGAGCTTCATCAAATACTTCCCAATATCATACTAGCTCATCCTGTGACTCTGAAACATCACTGGTGTTGGCAGAAGGCCACACTGCTTTCAAACCCTCTGTCTTCTCCCAAGCCTGGAAAAAATGTGCTTGAAAAAACAATATTAAGAGATGCAGTGTTTTCCATTGCAAACACTCAATCTCTGTATAAAGGAGTGTAAAATACCCCCAAGTCAATGTCCTCAACAGTTGACTCTTCTTGGGTTTCAGTTATGTCACTGGAGCCTGCAGGGCTGGGCACAAGCAGGAGCTGAGGAATGAATGAAACAGGCCTGCCAGGCCCCTTCCAAGCCTGGTTAGAAAGATGCAAAATATCCTGACACACTTTGTCCTCTGCTACTAGTCAAAGGACACGTAGGGTTCTCTACTGATGACAGCCTTTCCTACTATAAATCTTATAAAGCCTTTCTTATGACTTTATTTTTCACTACCAGCCTGGCCATCTTCTCACACTGATGCTGCCACATAATCCTATGGAATTGCTGGATTGATGTGGTGCTAAAAGAGCCTATAAGCAAGGTTATCAAATAAAAAAGCAGTGCTCAGCTATTTTTTCAGCCTTTTATTTTTTATTTTTTTTTAGAATAACTAGTCAAAAATGTAACAATCTGGAGAATTTAATTATATGTTGTAGGCAATCTGCTGAATATGATAGATCACATTGTGTATGGACACGAGCTTAGGAAATATGCGAAAGACTCCCCAGCCTGATGATTAAGAGGCTGTTCTTTAACTTACTTTCCCTACCTACCTGCCATAAAATGGGTTTGGGGGATTAAAATGAGCTTTAGTTAATTCTAACTTTTAACTGCAATTATGGAACATTTGACAGGGAAAAAGACTAGTGGACATACTGAATCTGTTTTTTCCCAGTGGGCTTAGGGTATGTAGCCATAACATAATGGAAAAAAAACTCTCTATAAGAATGAAACAAAGTTTGAAATATGCTTGGTGTTTGGTGAGGTTACACTAATTTATGATGGAAAAATGGTATCTTACTTCATTGTAATGCTCTTCTGGGTGGATTTTGCAGATTGCAGATATGACACAGCAGAATTTATAAATAAGATTAACTGCTTTTATAGCTTCACCTTGTCATTCTCCCACAGAAATATTGACTAGTAGAAATCAACTACAGATGGCCAAATTTCCAGACTTCATAAGATGAGGCTTTTCATTATTATGCCTGCAATGTTACCAGAGTGATCCCAGGTGACAATAAGGAAAAAAAAGCAATGTGTGTGCACATGTGTATGTGTGTGTACATTTGCATTAGGCATGTGTGCATATATAGAGGCATCTATACATTGCTACTGTAACTTCTATGACCTTAGAGCTTTCCTTCACCTGTTCAAAGGTACCCAACACTTAACAGTAACTATTCTTTTGCCTGTTACTTGCAGCTCCAAAACGTTTTCCTTTGATTTCTTCTATGAGTTCTCTCTACCTGTCAAGAAAATGTAAGTTTTTCTGTGATTTTAATGGTGTTCTTGATGTGGCCCTTGTAAGGCCCTGAGTGTTTTTGTGCTTATCTGTCTGAAACTGTTCCTTCTGCCAATAACTGTTCATTGCCCTATCCTGTGCCATTACTGGAATAGGAATATCCCCGTTAGGCTCCTTTCTCTATGTCTTTACTTGTCCTGAGGCATTGCTATGATTGGCCATGTTGACAAATTTCCATAAAGATTTAGAATTCACCCTTATTTTTTTTTAGTCTTTTCCCTTTTTATGGCTATAGGATATGGTTAAATGCCACTGGATCCAGTTAGTATTTTACATTTTACCATCATACCTGGGAGCATATTTAGTCCATTGGTGACTAACCTTTGCTCAAAACACTCACAAATGCCTTTTTGGTTCTACTTAGATTACAATCAAATATAAAAATTTTGCAATGAGGAAAAGAAACTGGCTTGTTCTGCGGTCTATTATGTAGATACTTCCGTTTTTTATGCTAAAGGTTTAAATATTTAAGAATAACTGTAATTTGAAGAAAATGCACAAGAAATTGCTTACAAGTCCTTTTACCAAGGAAATATCCATACAGAGTTGTACTCTGCTTTGCCCTTAAAATATTTCTCATATCTAAACCACCCATTTGATTTATGTCTTAAAGAAATGCATAACCCAAATTAAAGGCCAATATACTGTTTTATCATCTTTGAATATCTTGTTACATTACAATGACCAGGCAACTTTCCATCTGTAGTTTTACAAAGAGGTTCCTGGCTGACCCAAAAGCTATGTTTTATCTTTGTTGGTCTCCAAGAGCTTGGCCAGGTAGAGTACTGCAGCTTGAGTTACTTCATCCACAAGCCTCCTTCTGAAGTCATTCCAGCTGCCTCCTTTTGTTTGGAATGATTTAGCAGACATTAGGAAAAAATAAAACCTTGGCTATGCCATGAAACATGTCAACCTCTGCTTTGCTGAAAGAATGCTGTCCTTGTCACTCACGTTGGAGAAAATTGCTGTCACTGCACTTCTTATAAACTTGATGTGCTGAGATTTTCTGTGTGGTACTCAGTTAGCATTGCTGGCTGGGTCCATGAGGCAACCAGGTCAAAATAAAATCTGCTTAGAGTTTTAGAAAAACCCGGCCCTAGTCTTGCATTGGGTATTGAGATTATGTCTAACCTCTGTGACTTAATTTCTTTTGTTAACCTTGTATGATCTTGATAAAATAATCAGTGACATATATAAAGCCTGATCATAACAGCTTTTGTTTAAAAATGTTCATGAGCAGGATGAAAGAAAGCTGAAACAGGATAGGAATGGAAATCTGACAGGGATAGCAGACCATATACATAATGTTTGGAAATGCCATGCTCCAGTAGTTATCTACTGGCTACATCCCTACTGAGCAGAGAGATAGTAGGGGTAGGAAATGATAATCGGCAATGGCTGTACAGACCTCCGAGGTGATATTTGGGACAGAGAAAAACAAAACAGCAATGTCACCTGTCAAACACTGATGATGCTATATCAGTAATAAATTAGAAAAGGGAAGAGAAATTTCAAACTCTGAGATTAGTTTTTTTCCTAGTATCTTCTGCCCAGAGGTTAACTGTGCATGAAAATGGAGACAGCAGATGCTGTTGGATTCAGAAGAAGAAAAAGGCAAAATAGGAATAAAAGTGTAAACAAACAACAAAATCTGCATACAGATTTGTAAGTATGTTGGGATTATTTTTGGCTGATTTTACAAGCAAGTACCTAGGCACAAAATTTAGTCCTAGTTTAAATTTCCAATTCCCTAATTGTCCGTTGATATAAGTGCCTGATAGGAGATGTCAGAGGTGCAGAAAAAATTCCACATGAAGAGTAATTGAAACTATCCGAGATTTCATTTAGAAAGGAGAGAAATAGGAGACACTCAGTTGGAGAAGATTCAGAATAATGAACAGCTAAATGGAGACAGATAGAGCAGAGGCCATCCCTTGAAAATAAATAAGAGAAACCCCAAACCAATAAAAACAATTACATTTCTACAAGTCAAATTGTCAGCCACTAAAGCTTGTCACTGCAAGGTACCATTAAGCTAAAAAACTTGGGAGAATTCAAAAGAGAAGTGCAGATGAAAGATTTCCTGACTTAAATGCAGAAGAATGGGGAAAAAATAAGCCTACCCACTAGGGAAGAAACCTTCTGCTTGAAAACAGACACTAAACTTTAGCCTAATGTCTACAGGAAGAATATTTTCCTAAAACTGTATTATTTGGTAGCCATCAATCTGCCACAAGGTCCTTTGTTGCAGACAGCATGTGACATTAACTATGGTTAGGAACACAGATCTTGCTCAATGGACCACTGCATAACCTTGCTTGTGTTGCGCCTCCCAGGAAGATGAATTNTTTTTTTTTTTTTTTGGAAACTACTCATCCCATCTTTGCCTTGTGCTGGGAAAGGGATGTACAATTATGTGATATGGGAACAGTTTTTCTAATGGCGAGGTGTTGTTTCATCCCAATAAGTTTGCTATCTTTTAAGTGTGCTTGTCTTTACAGTCTTCCTATTGCTTTCAGGTAACGTCTTTCCTCTGCTTCTGCATTTCTCCTTCCTAATGACACCTTGAAAGAACCATTTCTGACACGCCACAGTCTAAAGAATTAATATTATATAAAACATTGTTTGATCTGTAATTCATCCCATATTTTAAAAATAGTAAGTTTTCATCTCTTTTTCTCACTCACCCAATCAGTGGTGGGCGAGCAACTCTTCGTGCAAGCTCAGAATGTCGACTGCTTGCCAAATGAAACAAATTAAATGTCTCACTAATAAGTGTTGGGTGTGGGAGCATGGGGGGAGTGTGTTTAACTATTGTTTTTTGCTACAGTCTAAAGAAACAGTAAAACTGTGCTGAATAACCATAAACAACCAGGTTGAAAAGAAAGTGCTATTCCTAAGCTTTCCTCTTCAGGTGAGAAATAGCAGATGGAGTGAGACTGAAAAAAGTAAGGAGCAAGTCCCTATTGTGTATGGGGAGCTTTTTGTGTATATGCAACTCTATCAACTGCAAAAATTACTTATAGGAAGCTGCTTATGACTTCAGATGATATGCAGATTTTGATTTCCTGTTTCTTATTTGTGCTCTATGACTAATTGCACAATAATTATTATCTTTGTTTAGCTTAATGAATACTAAGATTTATTATCTGAAAATCAGTGTCTGAATCTTAGGAAATTTTTCGGTAAAGTTAGAGCATAGGAGATGAAAAATATTTTCGAACAGAATGGAAAATACTGAGATAATAGTGTTTTGCAGGAATATTGTTCAAGGTTTCTTTCAGCTGATCACTAGATGCAACAGTGGGTAAGAACCAAAGAAAGTGAAGTTCAGAAAGTGTTCCAGTCAGAGAACAAAATCTCAGATATTTATGAAGCTGTATCATTTCCTCTTTCTCATATGTAGTCACCTGATAAATCATTGTCTCTCACTACAGAACATCACTTTGTATAGCTCCATTCTGTCTGATATCAGTGAGACAGCAATAAAAGAGTATGAGCAATACACTTTCTGCAGGAGAAAGACTTTTTGATTGACTTATAAAAAGTACAGAAAGTTCAACAATTTACCATTCAGTGAATAAGCTACTCTCATAGAGATTTATTCCTTTTTCAGTTCGTGCTATGTGGTAGTAAACATGCATGATCAGCAAAGCATAAAAATGCAAAGGATTTTTAAAAGCACAGTTTAAGCTTTTCTGAAATACCTTCTGCATTGTCCCATGAGAGCTGGGTCTACTGAACTGTGGAATTGTGAGCTGGCCATGATGTTTGTGATGGTTGTGAAAACGCTTTTCCCTCAGGGGGAAATGCTAATTAAATATCTACTGTATATATAGAAATGAATTGCTCTTTCTTTTCTGTTTTTTTCCTGGCTTCAACTATTAGTTATGATTGGGAAGAAAAGAACAAAACATTGGTGGGAGTTGTGAAGCAATATAAAACCCAACCAACCAAACAGAAAAAAAGCATTCATGAAGAAAAGCACGCAAGAAAAAGGAAGTGGCATTTATCAAGATCCATCTCTCAAAAAAACCTTCTAAAATGGCTCCAGTAAATCACCCAGTCTTTTCAAATACCGATTTTATGTTCATGGAAGGGAATGCCATGTATCAGTCCAGTGTTGTAAAGTATCTCTGTATCTGCACTGAAAAATATGAAAATGTGTCAGTGTCCAAGATAGGATTCTTTGAAGTGAAAGGACCAGAATCTAAGCATTCTTTTGGACACTATACACTGTATGTTTTGGAGAAGACTTGGAGAAGTAGAAAGGAGAAAAATCCTCTTAACAACAGAACTATATGCTTTATTAGATTTATTAGATTTGGGTACCTAACACCTCAGTGGGGAATTCTGCAGTGTTGTAAACCCAGATTCATTTATCTCACCTTTGAGATATAAAGTACAAAGACACTTCTAGGACTCATTTATTGCTTTAGGAATTGTAGCTTTTATCCGCAAGTTTCCTGGAAGATGTGAAGGCTGAAGAAGAACCAGGTGTCATTAAATAACAAAAAATACAGTTAAATAACATAAAATTAGGGGGAAAAAAAGCAAACAGAAAAAAAAAAAAAAGGAAGACTGGGAAAGTCTTTGTTTTAAGCTTCAGATGAATGCTTACTTGGCAGATGTGTGGTGTTAGAATTTGATGCTACAGGAATGCAAGTAGAAATGTTTTATGAGGGTTTTAGCTTGTATCACTACATAACTCCATGATGATAAAAATGAGTAGTTGATTATGATGCACTGCTGTAGTATCAGTCTTCTGAAGTTGGATTGTAAAAGTAATATGAGAAATTAATATAATTTTTAGCAGCTGCTTTGTAAATACTTAGAAAAATGCCAGTTTTCAAGGAACTTATTTTAGATGTTGTGTCAAGCACACTGCTAAATGAGGTATAGTTGAAGGAAGGAAAGTCTTGAATTTTAACAAAGAGAGAGCAATTAAAGACAATCTACCTGTGATTTTCTCCAAATTTTGCCTTTTGTCATTTGGAATCTAGTAGCATCTGGAAATCTCAGGTCACTCATGTTTCCTGTATTTCCCCTATGCTTGTCACATCTTAAATGGCCCCACCCTTTTAAGTGGGGCTTTAGGACTCATACAATTCTAATTTCTGTAAAAATTGTTTGTTTAAAGTTAGTGATGGATGACTTTGGAGGAGATGCAAAGAGCTCACTTCTCCGGAGCAACTGGTGAACAGTCAGCAGTGAATGTCTGAAGTATCCCCAACCTAAATTACTCTATTGGAGAGTAAAACACACAAAATTGCTGCAATGGCACCTTAAACCTTTTACATGTAATAAATTGATTGTTACTTGTAATAGCCACTCACATTTTTATTTTTTTTTCTGTAAGTGTCAACAGCCTTTAGTTTTGTGGTAATGCATTTTTTCTTTAGATTTAGTAGCAGAAATAAGTTCATTTGAAATTTTTCCAGTGCATAAAAACTAGCAACTTGCAAAGTATCTACATGGTTTAAAGTAAAAAATTAAATTATCAGGGACATGTTTTCCAGAAATAGCTGAATCTGAAATTCTTGCTTGAACAGTAATTTTGCCTAAAAGTTTCTATTTCTCTTACTTTTTCCTCCCGAAAGTCAATAGACAACTCAAGAAAAGTTCAAATTTAAGAGGCTTAAAGACTGAAATTTTGCATTATCCAAGGTATAGGGAGAGCACAGGACAAGACTCTACACGTGGTTTCATCAAAGTGTTTTAAATCTGACCCAAATGCTGTTAATCCAGACTGCCTCCATGTGCTTTTAGAACAGAGCATCTCTGTTTTAAGCAACATTGCCCTAAACCCCAGACATTTTAGGAGTTTGGCAAAACCCAATACATGCCGTCTTTTGGTGAAGATATTTATTGAAAGTGATGAAGAAGTGTCACAATGTCAGTGTCTCCTTGCATTCAGTCCCCCTTGATTTGTTTCTTATTGTCACAAATTGCAGTCTGACATCTTACACTGAGCTATAATATTCCTTTCTGACATCTTCCTACCTTCTACTGTTAAGCAAAATAGAGCAAAAAACCTCACATAATCTGATTCATATTTCTTTCCAATTATGAATAGGCACAACTGGACTGGTTTTATTAGTTTAGGTTATCTGGAACCCACTTGCAAAAATTAAGTTTTTCCCTCAAACTGTGATCATTTGTGATAATGAGTTTCTGGTCTTGAGGGCTTAATTTATGTTGATTCAGAAAAAGATTCCTAGCAGAACTGGGTGAAAATTTATGCCGAAATTACTTTGTTATTATATTATCTTCAAGAAATAGAAATTGACTCAACCTGAAATGTTTTATTAAATTGTCCCAGTATATTTCTGCAGTGAAGGAATATCAGTTTAATCATTGAATCTTACCTTACTAGTTTCTGTTGTAATTTCTTTTTTTTTTTCCCTGTTATTCAAGAATAAATTAATTTTATCTTAAAAATTTTCATCAGCTTCAATTTTTAACCTAATTACTTGAGTCAGAAGCAAAGCATTCTGGTTCTGCCAGGAAGAAGATGTGCTTAACTGGAACAGAACACAGAAATTATGTGTTATAAATAGCAGCTACACAACAACCACCAAAACTAGTAATATCAAAACAAGAACAATCATCTTTTCCAGTTAAGCTAGATGTAATTATTTCCTTTAACTGTCAGTGACTCTGATGTGAGGAGTCACAAAGCAGTGATTCAGAAACTTTTAATTCTTGGTATTGGACTGTAAACACTGGCGTTTCCTCACACTATCTCAGTATCAAAGCCAGTCTCAAAGATCCTAAGACACAACTTAATTGTCCAGGCTGTTTTCTTGAAGAATGTAGGACACCCTCCAGAAACTAGTTCTTACCCCCGAGTCATAGAAAACATCTAAGACAAATTAATGCATGAGGAACATGCCCATTGGATAAATCATATTTGGTAACATAATGCAAAGGAAATTTTTAGTGCTATCTTTAGTAGTAGGATTTTGATGTCATGAAGTAACCTTGGATGTAGTGAATTAATCGTAGCTAATTATCTTCCCTTTTACAGTAAATAGTAAAGTACAGTAACTACTTTCAGATTTTGTGGTAAGTGGTCTACAGTAATTTTAAGTGACAATAAGCTAGCAAAAAGAATGTGTTAGATGTTTTACTGGTATCTGTGGCACCTCAATGATTATTGGACCTGCATAACACTTTGTCACATAATTAATCCCAACATTTAAGAATGTTGACCGTGCTCTGAGGATAAACATGAAAAAATTGCTAACATGCAACATTTAGACTTTTTTAGATTTCTTAAATCTTAGATTCATGTGTCTCTGAACCAATGCCTCATGGTCAGTCACTGTTGATTTGTTTTTTGAACTGTTGCGATTTCATAGACTAGTAGACTACAAAAAAAGATTATGTTTTAGAGTCTGGTCTTAAGCCAGTGAACTCACTGAATTCCCCTTTGTTTAAACTAGGTTTAGGTTGAAGCCTCAAATCTAGTAAAAAACAGTACTATCAAAAAATCTTAATCTTGTCTAATGCTTGACACCTTATTTTCTCAATGCTCTTTATTGCAAATTAAATCCCCACATCTCTTCTCACTCACTTTAAGCTATGGGTCAATATAATTGAAATCAATGTGAAGGAAGGACATTTTGACATCGTACCATTCCTAATGCTGCCAAAACAATTACGCTAATCCTAGGAGATACAAATACATGGGTCTACTAGATCATGGTAGACTCAGTGGGAATCTTACACTGGGAAGACAAGAGTACATTGAAGGAAGTACACATGGGCCAATTAGTGAAAGCCAGGACTACTGTGATAAGAGGGTGGTGATATGATAGGCATAGAATCATAGAATCATAGAATTGATTGGGTTGGAAAAGACCTCAGAGATCATCAAGTCCAACCCTTGGTCCAACTCCAGTCAGTTTACTAGATCATGGCACTCAGTGCCACGTCCAATCTCAGTTTAAAAACCTCCAGGGACGGTGAATCCACCACCTCTCTGGGCAGGCCATTCCAATGCCTGATTACTCTCTCTGTAAAGAATTTTTTTCTAATAGCCAACTTAAATTTGCCCTGGCAGAGCTTAAGCCCATGCCCCCTTGTCCTATTGCTGACTGCCTGGGAGAAGAGACCAACCTCCACCTGGCTATAACCTCCCTTCAGGTAGTTATAGAGAGTGATGAGGTCACCTCTAAGCCTCCTCTTCTCCAGACTAAACAAGCCCAGCTCCCTCAGCCTCTCCCCATAGGACTTGTGTTCCAGTCCCTTCACCAGCCTCGTTGCTCTTCTCTGGACCCGCTCCAGCACCTCAATATCTGTCCTCAACTGAAGGGCCCAGAACTGAACACAATACTCAAGGTGTGGCCTCACCAACGCAGAGTACAGGGGAAGGATCACTTCCCTGGTCCTGCTGGCCATGCTATTTTGGATACAGGACAGGATACCATTGGCCTTCTTGGCCACCTGGGCACACTGTTGGCTCATGGTGAGCTTCCTGTCAATTAGACAGTCGGACAATTGCTGAACTAAAGACAGAGGAGAAGTCTTGTGTCTGAAATGTCCTGACTCCCTCAGCACCATTCTCCCTTGTCTGGACTTCTGTGCTGCCTCTGGAGGCTGTCAGAATTAAGATGAATTTCTGAATTTTCCTTGAGGACATCCTGTCTAGTCCTGCAAATGGATTTAATTAGGACAATAACACAGTTCTTCCCATTATATCCTATGCGAATGAACTTCTGCCTGTAGAGGTATTTTTCAAGTGTCTTACCCAACTGGGTGGACACCTCTCATTGTATTGTTTTGTTGACTGTAAATAAATTTTTATATGCTATGGAAATGTGCCTTTTCCTGGCAGGCATAATGATGGGGCCAATGTGCACTGCCTCTGCGTGGTTATGAGCCCAAGCACATAACTCGGAACAACACGGCTTCTGAAATGTCATCATAAAACATAAGTGAGAACAACAAATGGGACTCATTAGCTTGTCTTAGAAGAAAATACTTTAAAAAAAGAGGTTCCTGCAACTGGGCATATGATCCTGGGTATACTGGACACAAATCAAATACCTTTAGTTTTGCTGACTTCAAAGGAATGTGTTTGGAAAAGAAAGTAAACAAAGTTTCTCTTGGATACACTGAATTCTCATGTCAAGATAATTTAAGAAAATGCTTGTTTATTTTTCTTGCTAGATCTTTTTGTTCTGCTTATATAGTAAAGACACTTAGGTACAATAAAATGCACTTTGCCTATAGATTAATCCACACCTTGTATTTTCATGCTTGAAAAGTAGCCAGTGTGAAGGACAGTTTGTGTAGTCCAGTAAAAATGAAAGAAGATGGATACCCATAATACCAGAAAGTCTATTTAATCTCTCTTTTTTGTGGCTAGGATCAATCAGATACAGCTGGAATAACCCCTTGACGTTTGTGCCAAGTTGTTGAACAAGGCATTAGGTTTGTTAAAGTAGTTAGCAATCTCCTCTCTGGAAAAAAAAAAAAAAGTAAAAGAAAACAAAATAAAATAAAATAAAACAAAACAAAATAAAATAAAACCTTCTACCTCCTCTGATCCTCTGGAGTAGTGCCCATTATAAGCAATAAAAATCACCGACTTCTGTTAGCACCTCCCTGAGCAATACAAAAAAAGGTGTCATCTCATGTGAAGACTTTCATATGATATTTGGATTCAATATTTTCATTTAGGAGTTCCTGCTGAAGTAGAACAGTCAACACATACTAAAATAAAGATAAATGTAAACAAATTAAGAAAAACAGGGATGATGAAATACCTATCGTTTAGGCACGAGGTCTCCTTGAAAGAAAGAACAGATACTGTGTCCAAAGGACACCATATTGTGTTTTTCTACTACAGAGGATGTTTATATTTTTTATAACTCCCATGCCTGTATGGAATTTGGTCAGACATAGTGCCTTCACTGTTAAACTATCACAAAATGCATTTCAAAAAGGACTGAATGAACTGTGCTTCCTGAAACATCTGACAGTAAGAGAGCAACTATTACATGACCTCATTAGCAGCTTATGCATAACCTTGGCCATTACAACATGTTTTACTAAGAGAGGGAATCCGTAGATTTTTAGCAAAAGTACAGTACATATGCCTTGCTGGACAGCCATCAAGGATAAGGAAAAGAGACCATAACTTCAATCCTTATGCCAATGACTGTTCCCCTAATACAGGTCTCTGCTCTGTGAGTATGCACAAGAAAAATCTCCACTTAGAAAAGCTACAGGAAGTTTTTATTATTTTTTTTTTTAATTTGTTTTAAGCTGCCAGCAAACGATGGCAAGTGGCTGGTTTAATTTTTTTTTTCATTTGTATCACATTGTCTGATAAAAATGTCGATGCGATCAAGTTTTGAGACACTTTACTGTGAGTTATGCTCAATCTGGATTTAAGAACAATATATATCTCCCTTCATATACTTGTGTGAAAAATAAGATTCCATGATGAGTTATATAAGTCCCAAACGTGGGCAGTGTCATTAATAAATTACCACACGGATGGGATGTTGTACCTCCCTTCTTCCAGATGGTGACAACACACCAACATCCAATTGCAGTAACCAGTACAAGGAGTAGCAGCTTCTCTGGGAGCACAGTTTGGTGGTGGTCTTGTTAAGCCATCTGCTAGTTTTTAGTTTTATACCATTAAAAAACCATTTCAGTCTTCAGACTTGAAAGAAGGGTGATGTAGGAGTGTGGTGCTTATTCTGCTAGTGTAAGGAATTTCTCTGGATTTACTTTTCTGCTGGGACAGTGGTTGGGTAGTTGCTGAGGACTGCTACTTAATGACTACAGCTGTTTAAAAAATTATCAAGGATGACCAAAGCTTGGAAAGAAAGATGGTATGAAAGAACAAATCAATAATTAAATAACAAGTTTGGTGGGATTTTTTTTTTCTTGGAAGTTTTTCAGTTCTCCTTCTGAACACATCTGCCCATGGATTTATGTTGGCTCAGTGAATTCCCTGTAAATATGGCCCTCCAGACACAGATCTGAAATCGTGTACGTCATTGAATTAATATTTGATTTTTCAGTGTAATTTCATTTATAGACTAAATTTTAAAAACTGGAAAAAATTAACACTTGTCTCAAAGTTTTTGTATTTGAGTAGTGAGTTGGAATAAATCTCAAAAGATATTATTTTTTAAATCAACTAACAAAAGCTACAGAATGGCAAAATATAACCAAATTATCCAGAATGTCAAAAACTCTCCTCCATGATCAGAGGAAATAACTATCCATTCAGCTTTTCTCTGAGAAGAAATCCGAGTAAATACATGGCCTTTGTAACATGGCCAAAAGTCAACAACATTCAAGCTCTCTCCCGAACCACCAGTGATTGTGCCTAGGAGGGCATCTTTAGGGCAATTACTTGATTAAACAGCCAGTCTATTTTGTTTGTTTGTTACACCACTCAAAGGAGCACAGTTCACTCTCACGGGAGCACTTGTGTATCCAGTAAATAGAAACAGGTTCATTACATGCCTTAAAATCACAGGAGAGAAAATCCTATCCCTTTGTCTTCTGCTAACCCTCAAGCAGGAGCACAGTTGGGGACAGACAAGACATGTCTTGTCTGCCACGTTGTAGGCCCTCCGAGGTTCTCAAGGTGCATAGATCTGCTGAGGATACAGCTCTCTTTCCTTGCACAGTTTTAGACAGATTTACACTGTATGAATATTTCGAGACAGGTACAGTGTTTATTCATGATGGTTAAACATTTTTACTGCTTATTGCTTTGAGAGATGGCATTAAGAAGCGTTTATTGTATCTCAAAACATCTGCCACTCTTACTGGTATTTACACACCTTTTTTTCCCCCTGGCCTCAGATCAATTTGCTTTAAAAGAAGATTTTCTTTCATTTCAGATTATTTTGTCCATATATCTTTACTTTTAAAAATCCCTTATAATTTAAACCAAATATCTGGCAATCAGCAGACAACACGAATAGTTTCACTAGAGGGGTTTGGAGTTCTTTTCAGGATCACGTTACCAGTCTTTGGCTTTGTCAATATCATTCTTACAGTGGAGTCTCGAAGAAGCCAGAAGCATAGCATATTTCCAGCTGCACTTGCCTCCAGTTTATACAGATAACTCCTAGGCAGCAACTATGCTGATTGCAGAAATGCTTGCAGGCAGCCTATAGATACAGTATGGAGGTGTGCCTGAGAGCATCCAAACTGCCCGATGCTGAACTAATAGCATGTCAGCAGTACACTGAACCACTGACTATGCTGGTGACTATGGTGGTGTCGCATTTTGTTATGGAAGCAATACCCCAGCTATGTTTCCATGCTCACTATCTGGGCATCTCTGAAAGCAGAACATAAAGATATCTACTGTGGTTTGGGGATTTTTTTTTTTCTGTCTTCTTTCTTTCATGTCTCTTACACTCATCTTCTTCCTCTCTTGCATATCTAGAAAATCAGCCAGAAAAGGCCTCTGCTGAACTACTCTTGTCTCCTGAGCAGGCTTATAATATACCTGTATGACTTGAGATTTTGACAGGAGTATCACTACTATCATATAACTGAATTGAGAGTAACTATCTGTTCTTGGTCTCACTTCAACTATAACAACACTATGACTACCATTTTATATATACATATATGACTAACATGTTTCTAATATAAAGTCCTAGAAAAATTAAATTTTTTTAACTTAATTTTTCCTAGATCTTCCATTGAAGTAGCCAGTATCAAAAACATAATAGATAGTGGTATTAAAATATTGGTATTTACCCAAAATTACATATCCCAAAGTCTAAAGGTGTATGGTTAGTGTAAATCCATAAATCACTGAAGTATTTGGAAGAAAAGCAGACTTTCTAAATAATTTTATGTGTGACTGTGCTATATTTCTATTTTGCTGTTCAAAGTTTTATTTTCAGAGATATTGAAAAAGGAAATATATAATTCCTTTCTCTAGTATAGACTCTAGATCCTCTTCTCCAAGTAAGAAAAGAGTGCCTCGAGGAGATTCATTCCTGATCTGTTGATTAGATGCTGGAGTTGCAATGCTGGAGTGGTTCATAGAATCATAGAATGGTTTGGATTGGAAGGGATCTTAAGGATGATTCAGTTCCAACCCCCTGCCCTGGTCAGGGACACCTTCCACTGGAGCAGGTTGCTCAGAGCTCCACTCAACCTGGCCTTGAACATTTCCAGGCATAGGACATCCACAACTTCTCTGGGCAACCTGTTCAGTACCTCACTGCCCTCCCAGAGAAAACTTTCATTCCTATATCTAATCCAAACCTATCCTCTTTCAGTTTAAAGCCATCAACCCTTTTCCTATCACTTACATGTGCTTGTAAAAAAGTCCCACTCCAGCTCCTTTGTAGCTCCCTTTAGATACTGGAAGGTTGCTATAAGGCCTCACCAGACCCTTCTCTTCTCCAGGCTGAAGAACTCCTGCTCACTCAGCCTGTCTTCATAGAAGAGGTGTTCTAGCTGACTGAGCATATTCATGACCCTCCTCTGGACTCAGTCCTACAGCCCATGTTTTCAAATGCTGAGGACCCCAGAACTCAATGCACAGGTGGGATATCACAAGAGTGGACTAGAAGACAAGGCGGAATTACCTCTTTTGATCTGCTGGTCTTCATTCCATATGAGATGAATTTTAAGATATATCACGCAGTCTTACTGTGTTCTTTGCCTATGCTAAACAAATCTTATTCTTTGATCTGATCTTTTGGTATTTCATATATAGAGTGAGAGGTTCATGTATAATATATTCAATGTGATCCACATGTGTTTTAGTGTGGAGGATCTTTCTAACTGGGTTCACACTGAAGACAGCAAAGTGTTTAGCTTACTTACTCAACCTGACTACAAGATAAAGAAGGAAGAAAGCAGGAGTGTGTCTTCATTTAGATAAATGTCCCAGGGTGCTGCCTACATACAGGGGGCTGGAATGTTACTTTTGGTAAACTTAGAACAGTGAGGAGAGAATTAGGTTAACACATTTTGCTTATATTTTGCTGCTTTGCTGTGAACTAAAAATCCCTTAGCTTAATTTATATTTCGTCATTCACACTTTTTCTTTCCTTTTTTTTTTTTTTTCCCCTGTTAGGGATTTGCTCATATTTCATTAGCTGAAACGTGACTCTGATGTCCTTCTACCCCAATATTTCTTCATGGTTGTGGTACTTTGGCTGCAGTAACAATATATGCTCTGTTCTTACACTTGAGATTTCAATGATTCATTAATTATTCAACATAACTATGCGATTTACTTAATAGCATATGATATCAGTCTTTTCTGATTGCAATAAATCATGCTGAAAGTGAATCTTCTACTTTATCCGTGTGGTGTCATATCTAAACTGGTAGAAGCAAGCTAATGCTTAGAATAAAAAGCAGTGCAAAAAGCATGACAAATATGTTTGTATTTACTCTATTCTTTTCATCCTGTGTTCAGCTTTATCTTTCTAGAACCTTGAAACCCTTTCCTTCCCTAGTCCTTTCAGCCTTTCCAATTTAGGAGATATATTTTTCTCTTGGAAAAGAGTGGAAAGGAAACCAAAATGAATGACAAGTCGCGAAACAACAAAAAAGTACATGAACTGGTAGACCAGTAGCTCTGCAGAACAGCACTGAATAGTTGTAAAATTTCAACACATCGCTGTGTATCCAGTTGTTCAGATGCATTGATCAAAAAGGAGAAAATCCTCATAGTGTATCTTGTGTTTTAAACAAGATAACAAGAAAAAATAGAAATGGTTGATGATGAATTGAAGAACAAGTATGAATTAAGTCAGTAAATTAAAAGCTATTGGGCCTTTTGAAACAGGTATATTCTCATTCAAGTTGTTGGCAGACACTCAATTCCAATACAACATGTTTCCCCAAGGATAAGCATCTTTGTAGGAGACAAGAGGTTCTCAAATCTCATGCCAGACAGTGAAATGAACTCCCACAGGAGCCAGAAGCCATAATTTCTTTGACCTTGCTCTGTTCAACACTAACACTTTACAGCAAATATGTATGATGAAGTAAAATCTACCAGAGAAAACAATTTTACTTCATGAACGATTTCTGCCATGGGGAGAGTATAAGAAGATAAAAACCTCATGTGGCAGATGCCACTCATGTCTCCCAGAGTACAGCTAGCAGGCACAAAGAAATCATGCTAAGAAAGCAGAATTGTAACCCTTATAAAGGTCTAGGCAAGAAATACCTGCCTGATAATAAAAGGTAGTAGACTCCAAAGCAACTGATTGCCAGTGCCTTAAAAATATAATTGTAGTATTAGAGCCTGAAGTAATCAAACTCATTTTATGGTGTTTAAGAGAAGATGAAAACCAGCATAATGTGAGCACAGTGGAACAAATCATCTTGAGTACCACCACGTGGCACACAGGAGTGTTGGACTACTGGAAAGCAGGAAAGCTCTGCAGAGGGATCTGGACAGGCTGGATCGATGGGCAAAGGCCTCATGCAGCAGTTGTTGTGACACTACAGGCTTAGGGCAGAGTGGCTGGAAAGCTGCGTGGTGTCCTTGAAAAGGACCTGGGGATGCTGGTCAAGAACCAGCTGATCATGAGGCAACAGTGTGCCCAGGTGGCCAAGAAGGCCAGTGGCATCCTGGCTTGTATCAAAAATAGTGTGGCCAGCAGGACCAGGACAGTGATCATCCATCTGTATTTGGCTCTGGTGAGGTTGCACCTGAAATCCTGTGTTCAGTTCTGGGCCCCTCGCTGCAAGGAGAGCATTGAGGTGCTGGAGCGTGTCCAGAGAAGGGCAACAGGGCTGGGGAAGGGTCTGGAGCACAAGCCTTATGAGGAGCAGCTGAGGGAGCTGGAGTTGTTCAGCCTGGAGAAAAGGCGGCTCAGGGAGGACCTTATCACTCTCTACGACTACCTGAAAAGAGGTTGTGGACAGGTGGGGGGTTGGTCTCTTCTCCCAGGTAAGAAGCAGTAGGATAAGAGGAAGTGGCCTGAAGTTGTGCCAGGGGAGGTTTAGATTGGATATTAGGAAAAATTTCTTCACAGAAAGGGTTATCAAGCTTTGGAACAGTCTGCCCAGGGAAGTGGTTGAATCATCATCCCTGGAGGTATTGACAAGACATGTGGATGTGGGACTCAGGGACGTGGTTTATCACTGGACTTATCAGTGCTAGAGGAACAGTTAGACTTGATGATCTTAAATGTCTTTTCCAGTCTGAACTATCCTCTGATTCTGTGATTCTACAACCTGCTCACCTGCCCCTTTGTGTCCTTTTTGATAGAACTGCCGCATTGTTAATCGTTGGCTAATGCTTTCTGTATTTTAGTGTATCTATCAAACAGATCTCTTGGATGAAGTAGCTGCTGTTATTTAGTCTAAAGACTTAGGTTTGTGACCCTCTGTTTTCCATACAGAAGCTGTTGGCCTTGAAGATGTTTTGGAGTTGATTCTTGGGCTTCTCGTCTTCTCTGGAGGTCATGTTTCTGAAACATTCCCCGTGTTTAACAGTAAAAATTAAACTCTGCTTAACTGTGCCTCTCATTGGTGCTTTGATGCTGTGTAAAAAAGTTGTTGCTAACTCTTGTTGTTTCTTTAAAATCTTTGGTGTTTTGGAGACTTCTGCAAATGAGGTGGGAGCAGATGTACCCTCACGCTGCTGGCTACCAGACCAGCCATTTAGCATTTGTTTCTCTCCCTACAGTCGTGATACCTGAAATTCTGTGTTTACTGTTGAAATTTCGGCTTCTCCCAGCTGGAAAGTGCTAAAATGCACTTTAAAGGAATGAGACCAAGGTGGCAGAAAAGGAGTTAACTTGTGCACCCAGTTTCTGCAGTATTCCCTGTTGCTGTTGGGCTCTGGCTGCAGGTCATGTTTGCATTGCAGCATTACAAGCATTCCTGACTCTGCCTTTTTTCCTTCCCATTCAATACACTGGTATTAATGACCATCCTGTTGTCCCTTGACATCTTCATGGAAATATTTCATGTCTTTCTTGAGAACAATAAAGTCTTTAAACATACAAAAATCCCTCCATCTGTGAATGGTCTTTGACATTTGCAAACATGGCAGTAAGTAATGTTAAGTTCTTTTCAATCTCCGTGTTTTCCTTATTACTCCAGAGCACATGTCTCTCCAGTTTTACTTCACTTTAAACTGAAGAAAGCTTCTTTTAATTTAGTGCTAGCCATGTGGTATTCCAGGAAAGGCTGAGGTACAGAAAAAAGACATGTACTGCCATTATGATCTACACACATTCAAAAGTTTAGAGAAATCATGCAAAGATGACATCTCCATTCCATACCTGAGAATGACCCCCTAACTGCGAGAAAGTTGTGCATTTAGGATTTTCAAAACAGAAAGAGTGAGATGACTCTAAGTCTTCCAGAAAATCACATTTATTTTTTTCAGATTAAACAATTAGATATTGTAAGTGTTACAATCCTTGGTAAAAGTGAAAAAAAGAACTTCTCATATAAGTTATGTATGTTATTTTTCTGGTGTCCCTTGTAGCATTTTTTCATATACTTGGAACTGTCAAATGGACAAATCTTCTCTTATCCATATACCCCTAAAAGTATGACTGTATAGAGTTATGAAATTGTGTGAAACTTTGCAATGTGAAGACTGTCTGGATTGTACTTTTCTCCCCTGTAATTCTTGCAGAAAGCATTTTGCATGTGAAATGAGTTACTCTTATAGCCTTAGATAAACATGTACACAAGAAATACACATACACCCACTATTCATCATTAACAAATTTAAACATGGATGTTAATTGTATTTCCAAAGAGAAAAAACAGCATCTCAGAAAGCACTGTTAAAAGATGCCTTGTTAATGATTCCTGCTACTTTAAAATCCTGACGCTTGCCTATCTTCTAAATCTTTTCTTTGAAAAAATGCTGTTAGGAGTAAGTCAAGGGCAGTAAAACTGACTGAAATGAAGATTTTGGCAACAGTTACTACTAAGCCTTCAACAGTCTGTGGAAAACTTCACAAATATGAAATTAATTTTATCCAAACATTTTTTGGGAAAGCTTTATACGTGCTCTGGATTTTCTTTACCCTCATCACTGATTTCTAAGGAATATGTGTGTAAAATTAAACAAGTCTGTTTCTTCTCTTGCTTTAGCTATTTCCTGGTGCTGCATTGGCTCTGTTTCATGATGAGCTGTTGAGATTGCAAAATCTGGCTTGTGGTGCACAAAATAATTCAGTTAAAGAAGCTAAATGATTCAAATATCCCAATACTCAGCAAAGTGGAGGAAACTAAGAGACCTGTTTAAAATAACTTGCTGAAGTTTCAGAAAGTTGGTACTTGTTGAAGTTCCCTGACCTTTTTTTTTGTGATGATCTGAGTTATTAAGAAGAACCGGTAACACTTCAGCTTTAAGAAAACAGTATTTTGTCTTCAGTTTTTAGAAGTCTTTCAGTTTTTGATGTAGTTATAAAAGGCAAGTATTTTAAAAAGAAGTGTTTGCTTTTCTTAATTATCTTTTGCTAAGAATATGGTCTCAATGGGAATGGGAGAGTATTTTTTCACATCATCAGAAGCTATAAGATGACCCTGGAAAAACCATGGTGCTCTCCTTGGAGGTCCTATTTGATAGTATTATAATATCCTAAGTCTTAGGATTCGTTCTAATGTGGGCAAAATTAAAACTCTGTCTCTGTTTAGATGTTTTGATAATTTGGTAATGGACAGAATTGCCATCTAGAAAGTTTGCTGTGTTAGGAAAGAGAGAATAAAGCTGTCCTGTGTTTCATACATTTCATAAGAATAAACAGATTTTCAGTGAAAGTCAGGAAGGGAAATTATTAGATCCATCTAAACAAATGAAAGGAAACTCTTCAATTTGAAAAAGGTAAATGATTTTTGTTTTCAAAATGGCAGCAGGTCATAATATAGAACATAAAACGTCAACAGCGGTGTTCCCTCTGGCCATAATCAACTAATCTGAGTTACCCATTTTCCATTGGAAGAGTGTGAAGAAGAGTTCATGGTGAATTGTCTGGAGAAGCCAGAGGCTGGGAATTAAAGTCCAGGCCATGCTTCATTGCAGCTAGAATTTTATGACAATGAAGAAGCCAACACATTGGCTAGTTAGCAATATATTTACTGTTACATGATATAAACACTATTTAGCTATAGTATATGCCTTTAATGGTTCATTTCTAGGAATGGAAACATGTAATTCTTCATTTTTGCTTTCCAAAGTGGTTATGTATTTCTGTATAAGTAAAATATTGCGGTATTTTAGACTTATTGGAATTAGACTATCCAAGTGACACCGTGTAAATATTTTTTGGGCTGAGTGAGAGAAAATGTAAGAGTTAAATCTTGGTAAAATGAGCATGCATTTGACTTAATTGTCACTGATTTATTACAAAACAAGCCTTGCAAGACAAAATACACTCAAAATTGGGTTGTGTGGAAGTTGATGAGATACAGTTAGTAATTTCCTCCTTTACTGAACACAATATTTGACCAATAACTTTCAACTGACTGCAATACATGTGTGTACACAGCTGCCCAAAAAGGGGAGGAATACAACTAGCTTGGTTAGTGTTACTGTAATTCTAAAAGACTCCACAGCACCATAATCTAGCAAAAGCATTTTAAGACATCAGTGGTCAATAGTCTGCACGGGCATTCACTTAACATAAACACTGTACTTACCAGCTTGTGGAGGAAATACGTGTGTTCTATCTGATAGTGATTAAAAGTGAAGCTACACCGGAGATGGATAGAAGACATTGTTACTTTAGGATTACAACATATGTCTGTTGGGACTGTCCTGGTGGCTATATTCATGTTTTTTAGTTCTGAAGTTATTATTGCAACTCAGGCTCAAATGAATAAATTATTTTGGCTACTTAAGATAAAACATGACCACTTAAAAAACATCAACAACATAGATTTTACATATATTGCTTTTTTTAGATTATTTCTATAATAATGGTAAACATTCTTAGGCATGAATTTTCTGCCATCTGCAACATGGAATTTCTATTTGCCTTTGATATTTGTCATTTCTATGATAAATCATTTGCTTTTGTTGTCTTTGTCCATGATTTATGCTGCACCTTAATTATAAATAAAATGATATTTAGAATGACAGAACAGGGTATGTCCACAAATATTTATGTTTAAAAAGATCAAGAAGTTTGAGAGAGTCAGCATCAGCTCCCAGACTGTGAAAAGTACTATGAGGAAAATTCAATCCAGAATAAGAATTAATTTTATTCTGAATTTTCTGCACTTTCCTTTATAACAAAATGATCTACGGGTTTGGAACCATAGTGATGAAAAAAAACCCAGCCCTTGGGAGTCTCTTTAGTAATTTGCCAGTAGAGATGCTGTATCACTAAACTTCCAATTAGAATTGGAAATTCTATCACTTTGTGTAAGAGAGCTGCTCTCTTGTTACAAAGCAAAAAAATAACATCTGTTTAGCACTAAGACAGTTAGGATTGGGGGTAGGTAGACCCATGTAAGAGACTAACACAAGAGGATTGTCACAAGAAGTGACAGAAGAGACTTCAAAGGCTAATTAATTCTAACCTCAACTGGGCAACAAGAAGAGTATACAGAAAAGATGCTATGTCAAGGATGTAGTTTGTGTGACAGAAACAGGCCTATGAAGAATACAATTATTTGCATTATCTTCCTGTAAAGGGTGTACTCTACTTTGCTCCGTGCATTTCTATATGGTTCCTGAATGCAAAAGATCTTTTTTTATTTTTCCAGAGCAAAGGGAGTAAGAAATACAAAGGACACAGGTAGGTTGCTCTCTTGGCTGTCCGTGTGCCACCAACTGAACCTCAGCTTTGAGAGTTTACGGACCAATGCCATTTTTCTCTCTACAGGAAGAGCTCATGTTAATTTAAAGTGACTGCAAGTGAAAACAGGGAACAAAGTTTTGAATAGACCTTGATGCAGCAATAGGTGGGACCAAGGACAACAGAGCAAAGCATGGAGTTCTTTGAGAAAAGCCCTAAGCCAGCCTCCCAAAACGAAGATGTGAGATGACTGCCTTGTGAGAAAGCAGAAGATAGCAAGTGTCAGGTGACAAATATGCACATTTGATTTGTTGTTTACTTCAAGGACTAGAAATACAAAGCATCTCAGTCTAAAATCAAGTGCTGTTTTGAAAAAACAGCTGTGTTATTGGGAACACCTATTGACCTTAAAGCTTCCAAGAAAGTAACCTCGAAAGGATATAGGCTCATGTGGTCTTATTGCAAAAGCCATCATGAGCACCACATGTTAAAGTCAGCGACACAGACTTCATCCCACTCTGCCACCAAGGTGCAGAAATTATCTCAGATATCTTTAGCTGGTGATTGAAAGACAAGGTTTTTTGACAATTTACCTGGGAATGACATTGGGATGGGACTGTAAGTCAAGTCCTTCCCTCTGTGTTTACAGAAAAATGGATTGGTATAACAACTCTCTGCACTGCAGTGAGACTGAAAGTCTTGTCCAAAATGCAAACAAGGTGTCTATATAGAAAAAGGCACATCATCCCCACCTTTCTGCTTCCCTATGTCCCAGCAATAAAAGTTCTATGTTCAGATTTGTTCACGTCTCTGAGTGGTCAGAGGAATCCAACAGGAGCTGTAAAATGCCCAAAGCTTAGTCATGTTCTCAAGGAAGCTCCTTTGCCTCCTTTGTGAAACTAAAGCATAGCTTAGAACTGCTGTGGAATTAGGGTCTGGTCATGAGGAAGGATAAGAAGGTATGCTGAAGCACCTTCGGATGAAGGGAGATAAATCCCAGAAGACTGTAAATCAGCCTGTGAGATTAAAGTGGAAATCATGCCTGTATGACTAGATGTAAAGGCGTGTCAGAGAAGTCAAAAACGGCCTCAGTTTGATCTATCCTGTGGGGCTACCCTGCCTCTAGTAAAAGCTGTGAGATCCACAGATTTACTTGATTTGATGCTCCATTCCTTGTGGGTCCTTCAGAAGCAAAGGCCAGTCTGGCCACATACCCATGTGGCTTTACCTGACGCTGTGCCACAGGTCAGGTGTCAGTCTGGTACAGCCACTCGCAAATGCCCTGGTTATGAAAGTCCTCTGCATAAGAAAAAATTTTGGGGGTGTACTTTGGTTTGCCTTTAGGCTTCATTCTCTTGCCAGAGTGATTTAAGCAGGTTTAAGAGTAAGTGAGGAAAAGATATGCACCCTTTAATTTATGCTTCCTCGTATGTTCTTAATCCTTCTTCCTGGGGTTAAGATTTCATGTATAAGACATTGCATGTGCATTTAACAAAATGTGGTTTACACCAGCTGACAGTGTATCTGAAGTTGGCTCCAGATATGACACCCGTTTTACACTTAATCTCCGCAGTATTCAGTTCATTCTAAGAAACAATTCAGGAACAGCTCTATTTCTTGGTGTCAGGTAACACAGTAACATCCTTGGTTAATTAAATAAAACAAATATTGGAAAAGTTCCATTTTGCCCTTAACAAAATACTGTCAAAATACAAAATAAATTTGTGAAGATAGATAATCTTCTTGTATTCTCACTTTGGATACCTTCCATTGACTTCTTACAAAACAACAGCTTTTCGTTGCTGCTAATCAGTACCGGCGAGTATGTGAGAAGCAGGACCTGGAGAAAAGGTTTGATTAAAATTCAATTTCTTATTTCTCATGAATGACAGGGTACGTATCGTGATCATGTCTGTTCTGCACACATATCAGCAAAGGTGACAGAGAAATAGATGTATCCCATTGTCTGTTAGATGAAACCTAAGCAAACTAGATTTCACATTCTGTGCTTCCCACAGAAATATTTTTTTTATCTTCTTGAGTTCTTCTAAACACCCCAGCTTCAATTACACATATTATTCAGTTAGTAGATTCATAAATACTACCATTATTCATTAAAATGAAACAAGCTCTGTAAAAATGATTGATAAAGTTTTTGTTTGAAAAACAAACAAAATGTACCATTTTAGAGAAATGGAAAAACATAATGTAATTTCTAAAAGAATACAACAATTAAGTGTTTTAATCGAGCTTCTTTTTCTTTTAAGGCAGAACAATTTAAGCCAAGGAAAAATTTTGTTTGGAGAAATGTCATGCTAGAATGCATTTCTGCGAATGAAGAACAATTTTACTACTTAGAGGTAACACGCTGGGTGTATTAAATGAATGAATGTGATCTGGAAATGTTATTGTTAACATAAGCAGATTTTAAAATAGCTGTCAATTTTAAGTACTTTATTTCTCAGTGTATTCAGAAATATGTGTCATACTCCTGTGTTGCCTGAATTGTACTGTCAGTTTGGGGTTTTTTGTTTAGTTTTTTTTTTTACTTATAAGTCTTAATAAAAACCAATAATACTTGTTTTTTTAAAAGGAAAAAAAACCCTGAAAGAGTAAAGGTGAACATCCAATAGCTGCATTGTATATTCTCATTCAACCTGTCAAGGAGGAAATGAATGAATGCCACAATGTGTAAGGTTTACTGGAGTGTAAAGAGTTTTTAATTAATCAGTTAAAAAGCCAGTGCTTGAAATTAAGTTCTCAATATCCTTCTCCACATAGTTGTATCACAGCAGGTTAAACTTTTGCATTAAATAGTAAGAATGTTTTATTTCTTCACTGAGTCTTCTAGGCAAGATGACATGATGAAGACCTTCTAAATTAACATTGTTCATTCTGCTTTTGCTAAAATGCAGTTATAAAAAAGTCCTCTAAAACCCATTAAATAATGGTATTCCTCAATCAATTATGGGTGCTAGAATTACTTTTCCTGCCCTATCATCTGCCAAAATAGAGTTGAATGCTATTTCCTCTGAAATGGCAAATGTAAGAAACCATTAAAAATAGTTTCAAAAATCACTTGCTATGTTTGACCTTCCAAAATAAGTACTTAATCAGGTTTTAAAAATATGTATTTGTTCTTAGTGATCCCAAATTGCATTTTATAATCCAATACTAGAAGTCAGCCATGCTTTTCCACCTAAATCCCAATGATCGTGTCTATTTTCATACTACATACTAAGGAAAAAGAGAAGGCATATTTATCTTTCCATTAGAGCATGAAGGCAAACCAAGTGAGCTTTTAACCTGTTGAATGAACAATTTTTTTTCAGAAACATAGAAAACGGCAGAATCAGTAAATAGCAGGCTGCCAAAGGGGGTCAAAAGAATCATTTCACTGTGTTTTTGTACCAAACAACCAAGTGTTTTTTTGTCTGAGAGCTTTCTTCCCCCCTTTTCCTAGACAATGTAATGCAGACCGCAGGAAATGAAAAAATGTTCATTAAGCTGTCTTCAACATCAACTAGATCCTTCCAAGGAAGGTATAAATCCCCATATTCACTGAGGGAGGAGGAGAAAGGTAATACTTTTCTATCCCCGGGCAAAGTACAAAAACAATAAGAGAAGAGTCCCTCTTAAGCTATTCCTGATGCAGTGAAATAATGCAGTGCTACCAAAACTGAGTTTTGGAACTTCTCACACCAGGATTGCCAGTACATTTAGTTCTAGCAAAATTTTACACAAAACTGAGTATATTGGCAAAGAGTCACAGGTTCAGAACAAATGTCAGGGATGCACCATGAATCCAGACACAACCCAATTCCCAATTGCCTCTCTGATAAGCTAGGATATTTCTGCCTCCAAGTAGGAATTCCACTTCTTTCTGCTATATGGTGGATTCCTGTCCATTTGAAGACAAAGCAAGGTGCTGTGAAGTACTTCAGACAGTTGTTCTGCCCACAAAGAATGATTTAGAGCTAAAGTGAATGGCAAATCCATATAGAGGGACTGAGAATTTGCAATTAATTGCTGTACCAAACAATATAACTTGCATGCCTACATGTCTTCAATCTGCATATGTCCTCACAGAGAAGTGAGATCACATTTAGAAGGTGCTACTTCAGGTGTGCTGTTGCTTAATGATTTGCCAGGGCAGATAAAGGAACAGGAACCTCACCTAGCCTGAAATGTTAGTTACAGAAAGATGAGGAATAGGTCAAGCAAGGATCTGCCTTAGGGCTTGCATGTTTTTCCAGAGCCCTCTGGTTCATCTGTGCCCTTTTAAGAGCAAAGGAACTATGGTTAAGAATTTGTATGACTATATTCATTGATTGCTTGCCAAATTATTCTTGAAGATGTTAAGCCAGAGGCCAGAGTTCCTAGAGTGGGATGGAAATCAGAGGAAAATATCTGAGCCACTGCAAGACCTGAGAAACCTGAGGCACTGGCTGGGGTCCTGTGTCTCAAGGAGAAGATTGAAAATTACCACTCTGTTTAGTACCCTGCAGACCTCACTACTGAGAAAAGGTGGCAGGATCCTTGGTGAAAAAATGTGATACACTATCATAGAATGGCCTGGGTTGAAAGGGACCTTAAAGATGATCTAGTTCCAATCCTGCTGTGGACAGGGACGCCTTTCACTAGATCAGTTTGCTCAAAGCCCCACCCAACATGGTCATAAACACTTGCAGGGATGGGGCATCCACAACTTTTTTGGGCAACCTGTTCCACTATCGCACCATCCTCACTGTAAAGAATTTTTTCCTAGTATCTAATCTAAACCTATGCTCTTTCACTTTGAGTCCATTCCCCCTTGTCCTGTCACTATGTGCTCTTGTAAAGTCTCTCTCCATCTTTCTTGTAGACTCCCTTCAGGTATTGCAAGTCTGCAGGTAGGTCACCCTGAAGCTTTCTGCTTTCCAAGCTGAATAAACACAATTCTTTCAGCCTTTCCATGTAGAAGAGGTGCTCTATCCCTCTAATCATCTTGGTGGCCTCCTCTGGACTCGCTACAACAGATCATTGTCCTTCCTGTGCTGGGACCCCAGAGCTGGAATATGGCACTCCCGGTGGGATCTCATGAGAGCGGAGTAGAGGGGCAGAATCACCTCCTTTGACCTGGTGGCCATGCTGCTTTGGATGCAGCCCAGGATATAATTTGCTCTCTGGGCTATAGGCACACATTGCTGGTTTATGTACAGCCTCTCATCCACCAGCACCCCAAAGTCCTTCTCAGCAGGGCTGCTCTTGATCTGTTCATCCCCCAGTATGTATTGATACTGGGAGTTGCCCTGACCCGGAAGCAACATAGTGCAGTTGGTCTTCTTAAACCTCATTAAATTCCCGTTGGCCCACTTCTTGAACTTGTCCAGGTCCCACTGGATGGCATCCCATCCCTCAGGTGTGACAGCTGCACCACTCAGCCTCGTGTCATCTGCAAAATTGCTGAGGATGCACTCAATCCCTTCATGTATATTGTTAAAGGAGATATTAATTAACACTGGTCCCAAAATGGACCCCTGAGGGACACCACTTGTCGCTGATGTCCATCAGGATTCTGAGCCATTGATGTCTAGTCTCTGAATACAACCGTCCAAACACTTTCTTATTCATCTGACAGTCCACCAACCAAATCCCTCTCTTTCCAATTTAGAGAGAAGAATGTTGTGGGAAACCGTGTCAAAGGCTTTGCAGAAATCCACATAAATGAAATCTGGAACTCTTCCCTTGTCCATTTGATGTAATCATCCATCATAGAAAGCCACTGGGTTGGTGAGGCAGGACTTGCCCTTGATGAAGCTGTGCTGACTGTTTTGAGTCACCTCCCTGTCCTTCAAGTGCCTTAGCAGAGCTTTTAGAAGGACCTGTTCCAAGATCTTCCCAGGCACAGAGGTGAGGCTGACGGCTTGGTAGGTCCCAGGATCCTCCTTTCTACCCTTTTTAAAAATGGGTACTATATTTCAACTTTTTCAATCACCTGGTACTTCACCTGACTGCCATGACTTTCCAAATATCACAGTGTGTCTTGGCAACTACATCACCCAATTCCCTCAGGACTCTGGAATGCATCTCATTGGACCCCATCGACTTAGGTACATTCAGGTTCCTCAGATGGTCATGAACATGATCATTCCCTAAAGTGGGAGGGACTTTGCTCCCACTGTCTCCATCCTGCTGTCCGTCCACTTAAGAGGTGTGAGAAGAGAAGATGCCACTGAAGACTGAGTCAAAAAATTTGTTGAGTACCTCAGCCTTCTCCTCATCCATTGTTACCGGTTTTCCAGTGCTGTTTGTCAGGGATACACTTTCTTTGACCTTCCTTTTTGGCTTAAAATACTTGTAGAAGCCTTTCTTGTTATTCTTTGCCGTCTCACTTTCTTTTTTACTGAGAGAAAGAGGTATTCTCTGTCTTTGCTGAGGAAATACTTAACAACAGCACACTGGACCCTCGGACCATTAAAGGAAAGAACTGATGGAGCTCTGAGTTTATTGTCTCGTCCTACATCCTGTTTCAGTCATTTGCCTTCTTCCTACAATGTAGTAGGAGTCCCACGCAGCAGGAACAAAAGACAACTCTGTCTTTGGAAACAGGATCTGTGCAGATACATCTGCAGGGGTGTCTTAGGAGTACTCAGTCCGCTTTACAGAGGTCTATTGGACAGCTGTCATTTAGTTCTTTGTTTCCTACTCCAGCAGATCTGCATTGCAGGCCTCTACACTTTGGGCAAGAGCAGGTTTACCAGGTCTCTGTTCAGAGACTTTTAGCCCCAGCTGGAAAGAGCAGAGCAGCATTGTTAAAAGGCAGCATGCAGCCTGCCAAGGACCATCTTTATCTCTCCACCACACTGAGTGACACTTATTTGGGTCCAAGTCAAAGACTCATATTCAGGTCCCCAAACCTGCAGTGTGTACTGATTCTTCCCAATTCTCCTAGTTGTAACCATTCCATACCAATGATCCCACAGTGTGTTCTTCCAGCTATTGGCATGCCTGATTTTGCCATTTGTAACTGCTAAATTCTTTGCATAAATATTAAAAAGCAGGAGTGTTGCAAGACATCAAAGTGATATGTGATTCGCTAAATCATTTTCCTATGAAATACTTTATAAATGATGCATTAATTCCATCAGAATGCAGCCCTTCAGTATGGCTCATTAAGTCTGGCAGTTGCCTACTTTTCTTTTGATCTTTTGCGTAGGGAAAGGAAATAAAAGTCATTTTTATCTCTTCAAGAGCATCCCCTACCACCTGGCCTGAAAAAGAACAAACAACATTTTCAATTTCATGGGGACTTTTTTCCCTGTCAGCTGAGTTCTCTCATCAGAGAGTTTACATGAAGTATATTTACAAATGTGTAGGCTTTTGGCATTACTCTTTCTCTAAATCAAATTGCATTCTGAGCCATAAAGATGATCTGTAGGCCTGAAGAACACTTAAAATTATCCCAAACAGGTAGCTGGTATTTTTTCCAAAAGACCACAGTCTGGTTAATGTGAAGGTCAGTCTTCACTTGATAAGTCTTTCACAGCAAGTGAGGACGTGAACCATCTGATTAGAATTTCATTTTGCACTCTTGACAAGAAGGGCAAGAGGATATGAATAAGTGCAGTTAGTTACTTCTTACATGATAGGTCAGTTGTCAATGCTGTTGTGCAGAAACTATTAAAACGTCATATGCATTTTAATTTCAAAGGGCTTTCACTTCAAACTTGGTCAAATGAATTTTCTGTGTATAACATTCTATATCTCTAAAATCATTCTATTATTTTTCTGCACTGCCCTTTGATAAGGCCTTGACAAGCGGTGGTCGAAATGACAGCAGCCAAAAGCTGAACGGATCTCTGGTTTGTGTGGTCAGGTGGGGCAGGTGGATGGCCAGTGGATGCAGGTGTCAGAAATGTGTCAGCATCTCAGAGTGCCTCCCCAGTGGACTAGTTGGATTTCATGCAACTGTCTCCACATTGGCTCATCAAATCCCCTCTCCAAGTGATAGACCAAATACCAAGGGTAGGAGAATGACAGCAAGGTTTATAAGCATCTCTCTTCTCTGTTGTAGGGGTGTAATGCTGCATGGCAGTTTGTAAATCTCTTGAGGGGGGTTCCTCTTTTAGTCACAGAGACTGATGTGATGGTATGTTTGGTTCTAGTGAAGGGGGGCTGAGTACACTGCATGCTACAGTGCATTAATGAACACATCAGGGATGTTGACATTGGGGATTAAGTCAAATGTCAGATTTTAGACTCCCAAAATTGTAAATGAAGCTTGTTGACACAATGAGGGAAAAAAGCCACAGAAACAGAAAACTGAGAAAAGTAGCTTACAAATTGCCAAGTAATGAACATAAGCAGCTATGCCTAGAGTAGGCCAGAGAGAGCCAATACTAGATTTGAGTTCTCAAAATATTATGTATAATTATTGCAGTATAATATGTTTATAGTATGATAAGAGAAAGGGTAACTGCTTTAACCTGAAAGATGGTGGGTTTAGATCAGATATTAGGAAGAAATTCTTTACTGTGAGGGTAATGAGGTGCTGGAACCAGTTGATCTGTAAAGTTCTGAATGTCCCCTCCCTGGAAGTGTTCAAAGCCAGGCTGGATGGGGTTTGGAGCAACCTAGTGTAGCAGAAGGTGTCCCTGCTCATGGCAGGGAGGCTGGAACAAGATGATCTCTAATGTCTTTTCCAGTCAGTCATTATTTTTATGATTATAAAGACTCATTCAGAGGTATAAAAATAGTGATATTATTGACAAACATGACAGTCTAAACCACATCAGTTTCCTGCTAAAAATCATGTTTTCAATATTACTAATATTGTTTTCAGATTTCCACAAGATTCTAATTCTCATGTTTGCCTTTTTTTTTCATTATTTCTCACATATAAGTACAACTGGTTGTATAGATCCAGAAAAAATTATAAATTAATCTAAATGAAGGGTCACCAGTAAAATAGATCAAAGGAGTCCATCCTAGTGTTCTCAAAAATGAAAAACATGTTGAAAAAACCTTAGAAATACTGCAGTACTGCAAATTACTCTTACACTTGAGTAAATTTGGACTCAAAATTTATTACAGAATACTCAATTAGCCACAATTGATGAATTTCAGCTACAGGCAGCTGTGGATTATAGACAAGGAATATATAACATTATTATCTAATGAAGATGTCAGCAAATAGTAGATTTAGCTAACTAAATGAGTTATTTAAAAATGTGAAGGATCTATTTTTAACATTGTTCTATCCTACCTACCATTTTTCTGCTACATGCCAGCAACAGTAGGTAATGAAGATTTGATTTTTTGAATTTTACCATTATATATTGCTTCCACTAGCTAATGAGTACAGAAAAATTATGATCCTTGCATTTGCCTGAAAATTTGTAGTTCTTTTCTTCCTGTTTGATTTTCTTAGAAGCTCTTTGCATCTTATACCAGCTCTATTTTAGGATCTTTTTAACAGATGTTGTCTATCCTACACTGTGATGAAAAGAGTATATTTTCTGACAGCTATAACACAATCATTATGTGAAGAATAATCGTGCTTAAGTAATGTTTCTGCTGCATATATGCAAATGTGGCACCCAAATATGACTCCAGCACAGTTATCCCCAGTGTTCAAAACATCCACACTGGAATGCGCTGCCATACTTCGTCTACTGTTCACATCACAAGTATTTTCCACCATGGACAACCACAGGTGTTCCCTTCATAGGTGAAGCGAGATATTGTGTAGTTCTCATTGAATGATTTTCTCTTTGTAGTGTACCAGTACAGGCAATAAACATAAAATATATTTTCATTTTCCTGTAGCTTAATAGGTGAATATATTCATTAAAAGAAGTTACCAGGTAGGCTCTGCAATCACAGAATTTTAATAAAAACACTCTTAACATGGAAAAGACCTACATGAATTATAACATACTGTCTTGGGAGAAGTTTTTATTTGCCTGTTAAAACAAACTAACATTTTTGCAAAAAAACAACTAAGAGATCAGAACCATCTCTCAGTGTAGTTGAATGTTTTGGATTTTTTTTTCCCTAGGGTGAAGAAAAACACTTTTTCCTGTCATGAAAAAGACAAATCACGATCAGTCTGTCAGATATAATTTGACAATTTGCGATGCTTGAACAGCAGGAGAGGAAGGCACATATTTCAAACATTGCTATTGATAGAAGAGTTTTACAGTAGTTCCCAATTTCTATGCTGGATAAATGTCCTGGTTAAAAACAGTTGTATAACAGATATCCATGAAGGCTTGGTGCACTGGAACCAAAGCAGTTGCCTGATTAGTTTTGGTTTTCAAGCTGGTAATTTTTTAAGCATGCATGGGAAATCAACTACTATGTTCCAAGGATCAAGCAAACGAACAGGTGTACATCCTGGCACCTATGAATGCTATGACAAAGAAAGAGGAACCTTCCTGCATTAATTATAAGCTATGGTTTTAAATAAGTGGGTAGCAATTTGTGTCTGGTGTTTGGATGCTAAAGCTTGCATCTTCTTTTGAAATTTCTCAAAGAAACTTAACAAAGTCTCACTTCTTGGAGATAATGACCATCTTCAAAGTCAAAACTGTCAAATACTATTGAAACTGCATTTATTTGACCTATGGGATGACATGTCATAAATAAACATCTTTCCACTGAGTCACAGTTTTATATTGCTTGATATACAGAAAAGATTAGAAGAAAAAGGAGATGAAGAAGATCAAAACTCTTCCTACTTACATAATGTCAAAAACACCCCAAAACAAAACAAACCCAAACCCAAGTGCATCATAAATCCTGCAGCTTAAAAATACTGAGAAAGCAGTAAGAGTATTGCCATTAAAGAGAGTAAGGCACAAGGTACTGCCAACTTTCTCCTTCCTAATTACATTGTGGCTTTATTCTGAAAACCATGGCATGGGATTTCACACTGATTATCTCCCCATAATTTCCACATAAAGTATGTTCAGCTTGCAAGTAAACAGATCATTTTTTTTCTCTTCCTACAAAGCACTGGAAGCACAGACTGCCCTCTGAAATCCAAGCCAAGTCTGCTGTTTCTTGTGAATAATCTTCAGTTAAAGGCTAAACCTGCTCTGTCACACGTATTCACCAGCATTGCATGTGAGAAGCTGAGTGGAACAATTCTATTTGTAATGAGATAGGAGGACAAATTGAATCTCCTTTGTTTCCTTCCAATTAGCTGCAGTGCTGCTCCCTCTTAACTTGGTTTTGTGGGCTTGAGAGATAGAGAAAGCAAGAATTAGAACTGATTCTCATGCAGAAGGAAGGAGCTGAGACCACTGAGCTTATTTTAAAGGATTTTTGCAAAAATGGGAGCATATTTGAAAAAAGATGAAACCTTGGTTGGTCATTGCTCCTGTCGAAATGCCCAGAAATATTCTCTTGACCATTTTCTGAATTTACCAAAATTATTTTGAAAAGAGACTATGTTGCTGGGTTTGTGCTGTACTTTCACATATCTTCAGCTGGCTGCCTGTGAGGCATTCAGAAAAGAAATAATCCTCAATTTTCTTGATGTGCAGCTTGCAGAAGACCTGTGGTCACATCGGTACGCAAACTTGGTGGGGATCAGACACGAGTATAATTCCTCTTCAAGCTCCAAAGCTCATCTGCCCTTTTCAGCTTCCTGCAGACTTAATATAAGAGAGAAGTGTCAGGTTAAAAGAAAACCACTCCTCCCAGTTCATACTGGCAGCAGCGAAGGCTGGAAAAGTGTAATGGCAGGTCAAGCTTTAATGATACTTCTCCAGGATACTGGCTTGTCTCCAGCAGCAGACAGATCAGAGGTTTTCTGAGCCAGGTCTGGCAGCTTCCTGAGGCAAGGAGTTACACATCTTGACTGCATGCTACTTGCAAACAGGCCTCCCTCGTTTCTGTGTAGAACCTGTCCCATTCTAACTTCATTTAATATCCTTCTTCTTTTCTTTTTACTGGAAGAAGGGGTAAGCAATTGATCCACGCTGACTCTCCCTGTATTTCATACATATCTGTGACATATTTCCTTAGTCATCTCTTGCCAGGCTGAATAGTCCTATCCTAATTTATCATGTCTTGCATGGATAGATGCCTTTTCAAATCCATGAGCATCATTCCCCAAGCATTTACTTATTGCTACATTATCCTTCTTGACACGGGGGAGGGGGAAACAGAATGGCACACAAGTGTTCAAAATGCGTGCACATTAGAGATTTATGGAGAGGTATAAAAAAAGCTTTCTAAGTTGTCCATTCCTTGTCATCATAAGGTCTCAGGGAAGAACTGCCTGACCAAAGCCTCTTGGCCCTTCTGACCGTGTAGAACTGTCTGGGGTTGGTGGTGTTATCATAAGCCAGAATTCTAATTCTTAGACCATGGAGTACTGTTATGATTTGAGAAATGAAAATTTTATTAGAAAATAAATAGGATTGCAGCCGTCAAACTTTGGAAAGCTTGTATGAGAACAAAATAGATCTCGAGAGCAGTAAGAAATGCAAAAGTTGCTTTTTTTAATTTTTTTTTTTATTATTTTTAAAGTTAGATGGATTATGACTTGGCCAGTTTTTGAGTAAGTACAAGACTGATGGGTGAATAGTGGATTCCATTTTCCAGGCTGTACTTACAGTCATAATACATACATAATCACTTATTATTCTCCTTAATAGATTTACTAAGTTGTATCTTGATACCACATGGGTGCTTTAAATACCCATTAATAATAAAAGGAGACTGAGCAAGAAATCCTCTGATGATTAAGAAGCTTTCATCCTACATAAATTGTCAGCCATTTTACACACAAGTATTTTGATACCAGCTGCATCCTTCACTTCACACAGCTTTTTTTTTTGACTGATAGAGAAAAATATGCTTTCTCATTGGTCATTGCCCTGATCTAAAAAAATAAGCCAGGCTTTGTTTGTTTGACCCTTCAGTATTTTGCTCTACTGGTAGCTTTCCTCAGCTCCTATTCCGGCTTGAATTAATCTATAGACAGAAAAGCAGAATAGTGCACGGATCTGCCAGTCTGGGACACTCTTCTGAAGTTCCCCTTACTCAAAAAGCTCTCTGATAATGGTATTACAATGAGAAATCTACTAGAAACATTTCACAAGATACCACCTAAGATCACAAGCTGTTTTATTAAATTTCCTAGCTTCAGAATACTTCTTAATACAGGCACATATTCATCTTATGATCAATTAGTTCTCCGAGATTAATCCCCTTCTCATTTGTTTCAGTCAGTTCATCTTATAGCAGAAATTCCTCTTAGTTCACCAGTACTCATTTTTTCACTATTATGCTGTTACTTTCATTATGCAGGAGTTTTTGTGTACTGAGAATTATTCAGTCCTCCATAAGGTATTCCAGTCCTTCTCTGTATAAAAAGACTTTTTAACTCTGTTAGTAAAAATCATTGCATACTCCTACTTTTTGTGTCAAGACCATTAGTGGAACCACTCAATGAACCATTGAATAAAAATACTTTGGTTCAGGCATGTCTGACAATTCTTAAATGAATTAATTTTTCTCTACCTTAACTAAATACGTTTTTTTTTACAGGAAGTCACATAAAATTCTTTACTAAGAATTTTTTTTCTAAGAAATTATACTGATTTTTATCGCCTTGTCTTTGAAAATCAGTCATCTAAAAAAGACATATTGTTTTGGCAAAATGTGAATTAGGTAAATCTGTGCTGCATCCTGTTTTCATTTACCTTTACTTTTTTTAAGGTGTTCTTGAAGTGTTCTAAAGCCTTGCTGATAACGAACATACTATATAATTATATAGACCATTATTTACTTTCTATTTTGTAAATGCTTAGCCTGTGTTGACTGTTTTCCAGTTATACATTTCCCAGTTTAAGTGATTTATTAAAAAGTTCTGATGCTGGATCTACAACTTCAGGTGTGAGTTCATGCAGTCCTGCAAGGAGATTATCTAGTACCCCTAACTTGAGTACATTAAGTTGTCTGACTTTTTGTTTCGCCTTGTCATTTCCATTTCCACATTCTCACTGGTATCATGTCTCTCTTCCATTTTCAGTATCACAATTTAATAGAAAATTGATCAAAAGCTTTTAGAAACACAGCTAGTGAGCCACAATTGACCCACTGGGATAAAAAAATCCAGAATTTTATAATCACAAGCAGAGGCCTAATTAAAAAAAAAAAAAAGTTTGAAGGATTTCTATGCCAAATACTGCTTTTTTATATCTGATAACTGAAGACTTAGAGTATAGAAGTGAGAAATAAATCGAGCTGTAGTAGTCCATGGGGAAACAAACAGGAGAAACGAGACCATTGACAATGCCAAAGGACCTTGCGGTGGGAATGAATGTAGTTTTGGTTGTGCTGCTGGACTTGAAGAGATTTTTATTATTAAGAAATCATTTTGCCCCATGCAACATGCTTGAAGTATGGCAAGTTTCTGAACCTATAAAAGCAGGTCGCTAGTTGCTGCTTATTCCATTTGTTCTCTCTCCCTTATAAAGCGAGAGAATAACATCTTCTTGGTTCCTGCTGCAGATCCAGGAAAAGTCTGAAGTCTTGGATTAATAAAATATATAGATAATAAGAAATATTCAGTTGAGAGTAATCTTCTTATCTTTTTAGAAGACTTTTAAAATCTCTGTTCCAGGTACAATGTAGGGCAAAGACCACACATTCTCCTCTTGTTTTTTAATTTATGTTTGTGCTGAAGACTGAGACCTAATTACAAGAAGCCTGGTTCTTATTACATACTAATGTGCCTTTCTATCCACAGAATACCATCATAAAATATTTACACTATCCAAATTTGTCTCAGATAAGCCCTCAGACCATAAAAAGTTTTAGGACCTTGACTGTGTGAGATGTTGTCTTCTCTGGAGACAGAATAAAAGCTGCACTAGATGACTCTTCATGTCCCTTTTTGTTCTTAATAATGGAAACTGGGTTTAGTCCAAGGAAAGAACAAACGCTAAGATACTGCTAAAAGATCTGTCCAGTAATATTTGTGATATTTCATACGGTCAGCTTTGCCACCCTCTATTTTGGTAGGTTATCACACTTAATTGAGAGATTATTTAAGACACTTTGAATTCAGATATTCAATGATAATTATTTTTTTTATATATACAGGTATAATTTTTTCAGATTCCTCTGAGTTTGTATTAGATAACTTTACAGTATTTTACTTGTCCTGGAATGACTTTTAATTGTATTTACTAGAATTGCTTCTGACACCCACTGCATACATTTGAGGGGACCATGAATGGAAAACACGTCAGAAAAATTACTCCTTGTGAACTAGGAGGAAAGTAA
>VWZG01006216.1:0-32004 GCA_013396735.1 Grallaria varia | reverse complement strand
AAAAAAAATTTTTTAATGTGGTTATCCATATATTATGTTTGGAGTTTGTTTTATAGCACCTTTGGTATTTGCTCTCTCTGCTTTCTCTGGGTGTTTAGAACATCACCTTCATCACTGAATTAAGCTGATTTAATTGGAATTTTATCTCACTTATTTTCTCACTCCTGTCAGGAACACTTGGTGCTGGCATGTATGGCAACATATGGGAGGAAAGGGTTGTTTTAACAACATCATTGACTTTTCAGTCTCTCTGTTACCATAGCCATCAAATTCCAATTTACTCTTCTAGGGGCCCTCATCATTCCACAGTCCAAGGAGGACAAAAAGAAAAATAATTTGGTCACTTAAGAGTGAGAAAGTCTATACTCCCAAAACAAAGCAGTCAGACAGCTATCTCAAAATTTACAGGCTATGTTGACTGGCTCCTTACCTCTCTTCCCTAACTCCAGTCTTCCTACTGCCTCCCCTTGCTTCCCCCCTTACTACCATCCTGCACTTCCCTGGTTGGTTTTCAACAATCCAGTGACAGAATCATGTGAATACAGATAAATGAGAGGTCAAACAACACTTTATTTTTTAAATTCCTGCTTTTTTAATTTATTTCAGGATTATTTTGCCCACAGATCAAAAACTGAGGATGGAAAGTAGTATTTGAGACCAGCCTGTAAGAAAACAAGAGGAAGAGAGGAGCAATAAAAGCTCATTCTCACAGTCCCTCCCTTCTAAAAGGTTAACACTCTCCTTAACCTACATAATTTGTCTACCGAAAAAAGTACAAACCCAAAGAAATTACTGGGCAACCAAAATTATTAATTCAAATACTAAAAGATTGTTAAGTCATAAAGTTGACCCGCCATGCTTTACAAGGATAGCTCATAGCTGCATAGTTAATTCCTATAAAGATTTTTAAAGGATATAGAAGTGTAAATGAATGAACAGCTTTTGCTAAGGGTGTCATGCAGCTATTTTTTTTAGGGAAGAAACAAACCCACTCTTTTAAAAGATTTGTTTCTAACACGGGTTTTTTTCAGCCAAGCCCAGACTTTCAGAGATAAATTCATTCCCCACATTTCCGTCTTTGTAAACAGACTTTCCCTTCTGTTTGCTTTTCCCTCTTTTGCTTTTTTGTAAGTGGGAGAAAAATGTCCCAGCTGACTGGAAGCTGGTGAAGGTTGCCCCAATTTTCAAAGAAGGCAAGAAGCAGAACCTTGAAAGCTACAGGCCTGTCAGTCTCACTGCGGTGCCTGGTAAAGTTATGGAGAAGATTATTCTGGGAAGGACTGAAAAACACTGAAAGACAACACAGTCATCTGTCACCGCCTGCACAGTGTCGTGAAAGTCCTGCTTATCCAACCAGATTTCCTTTTATGACCAGGTAACCCACCTGGCAGATCAAGGGAAGCCAGCTGATGTAATCTTTTTGGATTTCAGTGGAGCTTTCGGTACTGTCTCTCCCAGGATCCTTCTGGACAAAATGTCCAGCACAGCTGGATAAACATATCATGTGATGGGTGAGCAATTGGCTCAAGGGTCAGCACAGAGAGTGATGGTGGATGGGGTGACATCAGACTGGTGACCTGTCAGTACTGGGGTTCCACAGTGGTTCCTGTCTTGGGCCCTGTGCTCTTCAACACAGGCTTCCCAGGGCAGTGGTCTCAGCACCAAGCCTGACAGAGCTCAGGAAGCATTTGGACAATACTCTCAGGCACATGGCGTGACTCTTGGGGATGGTCCTTTGCAAGGCTAAGAGTTGGACTCGATCCTTTTGGGTCTCTTCCTATTTGGCATATTCTGTGATTCTGCAAATTTTATTTTTTTCTGTCACTGGATAGTATTAAATAACACTACATGTTTTCTTTTACTAGCTATAATAAATACATGGTAGAAAAGTGTATTTAAAAATGAATAATGTTCATATTTCAACAGAAGAAGAAATCATGAAATTCAGATTTAATTTGGAACTTTCTTAATCTACAGTCTTGTAGTTTAATACCTCGTAAGTCTTTGCCAGTTTAGGAGATTAAAAAATCATATGTGTAACAAGACCTACGTACAAAATATTCCTAAGATAAGAAAGAAATTCCACTCATTTATTTTAATAAATTTCCAACTTTCTCTAAATACCCCATTCCAAAACTTTACTGTCACTTAAAAAAAATAAATCGAAAAAACACCTCCACTGATCAAGAAAAGTCTTGGTTTTTAAGGTAAAAGAAGTCGACATATTATATCTTGGTGACTTTCTATGATGTGTGTTTTCTTTAAGTAATGAAAATACACCTTTAAAAATATGTAAAACATATGCATGATAAATTGATGAGCTAAAATCTCCCAAAGACATATTTTGGTTTTGTATCATCCTGTCCTATATTAAGCAATTATGGAAAAGCACAGTGACTACACCACAGATGTTTCCTAATTAAGTGGATCAAGGGAGACTCAGATGCTAATGACAATTTTTTTGTGTGGGTGCTGTTTATAGTCTGCTGTGCTATATATATATATATATATATACACACTATGACAATAAAGTACAAATCTAAATTCAACTCCCTGAAAAAACAGTTTCTTTATTAAGAAATTGCTTAAAACTCTATTGTTTCAGAACTGTATTTTATTATAGACTACTTTTGTGCTTTTAGGAATCAGCTCCTGAGGTTCACTTCTGTGTTCCTTCTATACTGTTTTACTTTTTTCAAATCAATATTGAATGTTTTGGGGTTTTTTTTTCCTAGACTCTTCCTTTCTCACTGTTTTGATTTATCTAGTGTCTTAGGTTCCACTTCGTAAAGTAAAAGTATTTCAATATGGCAGTAGTTTTTCACTTGTGCCATTCAGGTAAATACTACAAACTTTTGCTTCAGTTTAATGTTATCTGCATTCATCTTTTGGCAATATTTGCTAAACCTTCATATAAAACTCCTTTTGATATCCTCAGACCTTTTCCTGACCCAAATAATGAAGTTAAGGGTGCATTTCAGTTCGAACCAGAGTGTACTTTGAAATTGACGTCATTGCTGAGTCATTTTGGAGTGCGCATTTTGAATACCTTTGCATGAAAGTAAGCCGGAAGACCAGCAGTGCATTTAATTTGTTCCAACCCCAAAATACCACTGGATATACATGACCAGACTAGCACTAGCACAAAATGAATACCCAAATCTTATACAGTGGTGCATTAACTCCTCAGCATCATTGCATTGCATTGCATTAACCCACTCTTCTGGGCCTCCCTGCCTGCCGGTGTGAAGCTGAACTGTGTCACACAACAAATGCTGGTGATGGAGTTGTTTTTTGTTCTACTACCATCTTCTGGGTTTGAATTAACATTCATGGTAAATGTCACATAAAGAAAGTTCTTGGTTTTGGATGACATTATGCAAAAACTCTGAAATGACTGCAGGTGAACCATTTAATCAGTGCAACAAGGTGGGAAAACCCCAGGTGGAATTTTGAAAACTTCACCCAATGAGGCATGAAAGGCAGATGAATCAGAGATGAAAGAGAAGCTCCAAGGAAAGCAGTATGGTTCCACAGGAAAAATGAAAGGACTCCCTTTGAATAAACCCTAAATATGACCTGGGGTGTCTTTGAGGACAATAGAGGATTGACATTCACAGAAAACTGTAACGTACTTAAATTCTGAGGGCTTTCTTTTTTCAGATACAGAAGAAGTCATTAGAAAAGCTCCCCCATAGTTTAATTAGGTTTGAACCAAAACCTGTTTTTCATTCTAGTGTCCAAAGGACTGCACATGCAATTTGTTGTAAAGGCTGACTCATAGTTAGGAGTTGTCATGCCAGCCCTTCTGAATACCCTTGAATTTATGCAGTTGGTTCCAATGTATCCATAAACTTCTGTCATGTTGATGATATCTAAATTAGGAAATTAAACAATATCAAGGTGCTGATAGGAAAATTGATTATATTTCTAGAGTGGTCACTGTTATTCTTTTTACCTGGGCCATCTTTTACTAGCCTGAATATGTCCCAAAGAGAGTTTGGGAATAAGACCAGTCCTAGAAGTATTGGCAACTGTCAACTGCCCACTCCTTATTGCAGTAGCATTATTACAGTGTGATCATGACCAGAATATCCCAGTGGTCCAGGCTGGGAAAATGGACCCTGGCAGCATTTAATTTCCTAATATAGATTAGCTGCTGAATTGAAGAATGTGCTTTATGCTTTAACTGGTTCACTATAATGGAGTGTCCCCGGAGGAATAGGGTATAGGAATTAACCCTTCCAGTCTTTTAAGTACTATCATTTCAACTGGGAGAACAAATGAGTAACAAAAGGGAATATCTCGCCTCATATAGATTAGAGTAACTAAAAGGTCAACAAAATTTCACAGTTTATACAAAAGCTAGGCTTTTTTTTTTTTTTTAACAAAGGAATTCCTATGTTTAGAGATTTTAAAAGCCAAGAGAGCAGCTTTACTCAGAATAACTCAACTTGTTACTAGAGTAATGAACTTAAAATCAGCAACAAAAGCAACGTGCCATTCACAAAGTAGTATGCTGTCTAGGGAGATGGAGACTAGTAGTATGTTTCTTTAAATATGTTTCCATATTTAAAAGAAGTTCAGATATATTTACAATCAGAAGTTTGGTGAACACTGATTGTAATTATTTTTCTGTCTTTCATAATCTAGGATATTGTATTTTCAAACTCATAGTGATGAATGCTATTAAAGAAGTCACTTGGTATTTATCAAGAATAGTGAATTGCTGATGCTTATAAAATAGCAAAGATAAAATAAACAATCCCAGAATATAGTCATATCCTCATATCCACATGGATGGGCAGATAACTACGAAAGTGAAGTGTCTGGACTACCATGGCACAAACTTAATTCCTTTAAAATTTTAATTAAAATTAAAAGCTACTTTGAAGAATGCAGACAGTTTAGAAAGTTTATATGCCCACACATCTGTTTCAATTTAAAAAGCCAAAAGATTTTGAATATATAAAAATTATACACTGATAGGTAAGTTCCTGCTCCGAAACCTTGACAGTGCAGCTGAATGAGGTGTATCACATGCTAATGACAGAGGAAAACAAATTTAACAGGAAGAGGTGGATTTTACAGAAGAGAGTGGAGCTAAATAGCTCTGGAGGTCATAGAAAAACACTGAATGTGCTTGAAGATGTAAGAAACTAGTGCAAAAAAGCAGGGCCATATGTGCAGGAATCTCAGAAGGGAGTTCATGGAGACCCCAAAGTCCTAGGTTGTCTCCCCTTTTTTTATTTCCTGGAAACAAGAAAAAAGACTCAGGTTGATGCTGAAAGAATCATTTTTCCACAATCCTCTGTGTAAATCTTTGGTGTTTGAAGATGGGTGACCAGGGAATTAGTAGGAACTCACAGCTCAGTGGTGAAGTTGCAGTCTTTGAATCATGGAACCTCCATACTCAAATGAATGGGATGTCTAGCAAATCCGATCCATGAATTCTGTAAAGAGTTTAAGGTAAAATGATATATTTACTGAAAGTGCAGATGGATGTTAGAACAGCATCATAAAGGAAAACAGATTCTTAAGTTTGCACTTAAAAGCAAGAATCCTCAGTAGCAGATGCAGTTTCTCCAGTAGTCTCTGAGGCTACCTAACAAGGCTCTGCAATCTTCTCCATGATGAAGAGTGCCCAGAACTGCTCATAGCTGTTTCCCTCGATCATGTCTGCCCCTGTGCTACAGCCACCTTAATATGCACGTCTACTTGCCACCCCCAGCAAGTTTTGTGTTTGGTCGTAGAAAATCTAAAGGAAGAATCCCATTTTATTCTCTCCAACATTATGCTTCAATGTCTTGACTTTTACAGAACATCTTGGTTACTGTGTCCTCAACTGTTGCCTTGCTTTTTTTTTTTAAATGCAATACCATGAGAAGCATCAATTCTAAAAGCTCCTTTTGATTTATATTTACCTTGCTATATGCTTCGCAGAGTAGCTGTGCATGACAGAAGACCAACCTGAGAAAGAATATGACTTTCCCTTCCCCAAGCACATAGTTTGTTAGATTTACAGAAATCTTGCAGAGCCTTGTCACCAGAATAACAACAAGGAATGCCCACTACAAGTCTACTAGTGGGCAGCATCCAAAGAGGGTTGAGACATGCTATTTCATTATAGGGACATAAGCTGCCCTTCTGGTGCAACAAACTCAGTATGGGATTCAGTACAAGGTATATTCCTGTAACACTAATGCCCTATTGGCAACTAATCATTGATGGATATTTGAAGCAGTGTGAGCAAAACAGTAATGTGTAAAGCAGTAGTAGTGCCACTATACAAGCAGAAGGCAGTAATTCTGAGCATCTACATCTAAGAGAATTAATTCTCAGAAGATTTTCTGAAAAGAAATAGGGAACATTGAACATACAACTTCTTGAGCAGGAGGAGGAGCCTGGCTTATTTTGTTTAGCTCAATATTTCTCAATCTCTGAAGACACAAAATTTCAAAAGAGGTCTCAGAACATTAGAAGTAGCCAGCAGCAGTTCAGTCATCTGCAGGGCACTACCGGTGTCAATAATTATGACATTAATTATTGACTGAAACAAACTGTGCTATGTTAGGAACCGATCATTTGGTTGCTGGTAGCACCAAGTGCACATTGCGCTCAGAGAAATCAGGTTATGAAGCAGGGAAAGAAGGGAACAAAAGAAAATTCAATATAGGTACCTGTAATCTCGATTATAAGAATTTTCCCTATATATACATGATAGCCACGTGACAAGGAGACTGCTCTGGTGACCCAGGAGGCCTTATGTTATAATATGTCAATAACAAAACCTTTATCTTCTACTGTAATGCATAGCTTAGCTCTGCCAGAGCTACATATATCAATATATTTATATATCTATATCTTATTTTAGCTATTCCTTTTTTTTTTTTTTTGAGATGTCATGTACATCTAATGTAATCACAAGAAGCAACAGAGTTAAACTGGTTTTAAGCCATTAGAAGTAAAGGCAAATGAGGCACATAGACTGCACCGCTGCTGCAGTGGATGCAACAAGATAATACCACATGTCATCTTGCTTTGCTTAAATTGAAGCAAAAGCCACTGTATTAAAAAACCCACAACAGATAATAGTACAAATAGACCCTTACTCCAGTGCATTCCTGTGTTTGATGACCACTACACATTTTTTATAAAGAACAATTTGATACTGCTGTGTTGTGGGAATGTGCAATGCCTTTATCTTCTGCTTAGAATATTCTTTCTGATGCTCAAGGATCAAGCACTTAATGAGTCTTTCAATATTATCTATTCACTGTAAGTGGTAGAGTAAAAGCTTCATGGAAAAGAGTCTATTTGATCTAATACATATATTTTTATATGCTATTATGAATTCCATATTTTGGCTTTTGATGTAAATTCCCATATGTGGTCCTTATGGAGCCCTTTATAATTATTTCATTATGGTGCTAAATCATGCCTAATCAACAGACAGGAATTATTATTTCAAAAATATGACAGGCATTTCAGAATCTGTGGAAGAAAAATATTGAAATCAAAGAACTATGTTTATTTTCATGCACAATGACAAAGTTTTTCTCAAAATATCAGATTATTAAAGTTTAATAAATGAGAGAGAGGAAAATATAGATTTTGAAGCAGTTGGGAATTTCAGCACCCCTTTTCACTGATGCAAATGAGCTATGATCAAATGCCTTGCTAGTGCAGAACTGAAAGTATTTAGTTTTGTATTGTAAGCCTGAAATAACTCAGACAAGTAGAAATAATCTGTTCAAACATGATTTGAAAATTGCTGTCATAGTACCTCTGGATGTTGTATTTTCTTCTTGCCTTGAAAAATTACTATTTACACACACAAACACATTCAAAGATTATAACTCCAAGGGATTAGTTCTGCTCCTAGGTACAGATCAGTAACAGTGGTTTGAAATATATATTTAAGCAATTGTGTATAAAATGTTCATTTCCTTTACCTAAGAAGTGGACTGATGCCCTGACCAATTAATCATAATATTCCTTGGCCCATTCCAGTCTGTATGCAATATAATAATTATTGCATCTCTGAATTATACAAGATAACAGAAGACATATGTCTTTTTTTATCTTACAACCTTTCGAGAGGAAACTTTGCATTGTCATAATGGATATCAGCTTTATTATGGGGGCAATGTGTTTTGTGAAAATGCTTGACTGGAGAACAGATTTTTTTTACATTTTGTTCTCTGACAGTCCTGTGAGGAGACTAGTGTAAACCTTCTTGCAAGAAATTTGCCAGGGGATCTTCAACACCCTGTACATCCTTAATGTTTTTGTGTTTAATGGAATTTCAGGGGGAGTGGCATTGATTGCTTCAGCCATTCCTGTGGAAGTCTTTGAAAACAAAAACTGACAGCAGGACTTCTGTTGCACTGAAAACATTAGAAAACAACTTGACTGTTAAGCTTTCCACTAACCATAGAGTCTGAGAAGGAATGTTACATTAAGGTATTTTTTGAGATTTCATATCTAATAAAAAATAATTACTGCAATTTCATCTGGCATAATGGCTAATCTGCAAGGCCAAGGAAAGGGATTCTTACAGTGGAAAGCAAGACTTTTGGCAGTTGTGGTGATTTGAATATTCAAGAAGCAGAAAGGTGTCCATATGGGTCTTCCCAAGGAGGATGTACTCTTACAGAGAGGATGCTGCAGGGGGTAACTTTGTAACCATTTCATTCTTTCTGCCAACATCACCTGAATCATCCCAAAGTTACTTTCAGCCATATGTTCTTTATGCAAGTGTTGACCCCAGTCAAGCATTAGAACATCTGGGAGACCATTCTGTCTACAATGAACCTGCATGTGCTGAACAGCAAGTAATTTTATGATATTGTTGATGTTTTAGTCCACAATGAATTTTCTACTATAATTTCAAATAAATTTGAACAGAGAAGAAGAAAGGATTATTTGATTGATGAACCTTTGGAGGTATAAATAGAACCCCCTGAAACTGAGTTCTGTTTGTTCTGAATGACCAAGGCCATGTCCTCTGAGTTTATTAATCTTTCCCATACACTCAAAGACTGACTGATGGCTGCAAAATAGCACTTATAGGTCTATTACTGGGAGTATGAGTATGACCATAAGAAATGTTACAGATTTGACAGTCTCCTTAGCTTCCTGCGCTTGAATAAATAACTGAATGAGTGTTTCAGGCATCCATGCCAGTGAGTCTGGAAAGCCTCCAATCTGTTCAGACTCCAGAATTTGAACAGATTGTTTCTGGTCCCTTGTCTCAGGCTTTCAGACTCTCTATTTAAACTGTCTCAATTCCTGAAACTACCACTTGACTGGACAACTCTGTTTCCTATGAGACCAGAATTTCATCTCTAGGAACAAACTGAATTCCTGTCTAGACCTTTGAGACCATGAGATATGCTTCATAAGGGACAACCTCAATATGAATTTTTAGACTTTTGTGGGGAAATTATTTTAGAATGATAGCCATTTTCAGTGCCCAGGTACAGAAGTGTCACAGATCTTTCAATGGACACTCTTTCAAGCTATGATCATCTTGTCTTTTGTGAGTAATTAGCTTCAATCTACCTGTCATCATGAAAAAGCATTGCTGATTCCCTATTTTTCATCATCTTCTGATTGCCTGTCTTGTTTGAGGCACAAGAAAGCACAGCAAACTGAGGGCAGATAGGTAAATTCTTTTGTGAGCCACTGATCAGCTTCACATCTTAGTCAGAGAAACTTGATTTAGTTTAGCTGCTTTGTCTGGAAACTTGGCTTCTGAGCAGCCAGTTTAAATGCCCCTGCATCACAATTCCCAGTTCCTGTGGTAGCAGGGATAGATCCTGATGAGACACTTCTGCCCCAGAATCTTGGGTTTTACATTTGAGTGACTTCTTGGCCATCAGCTGTTCTAGTATTCACAGCCCTATTAAAATCACACAAAGAAACCAAAGTTGTTTGTTGAACACATGTAGTGCACCCCACCTACCTTCAATTCAGTTTCTTAATAGTGGTTCTTAAGATACCTGGGGAAAGATCCTTTTTAATCCTGCCACTAATAGTGGCAGAGTGAGTGCTGAACGTTGCTCTGTCAAAGTTTTAATCAGGATGCAGCATTGTTGGAGGACCTGAAGATGACTTGACATGTGGTTACAGGGATCTTTGAGGCTTCAAGTTGCTGGCTTTGGTAAGGGTGCTTACATATTCTCTCTTAACTTGAAACTTTCCTGTCTGGTTATGTCCAGTATTATTACTCATTCCTTTCATTATTACAGAAGACTTAAATATGTTATTAGAACTATGAAGAATGTTACACTACTCAGGTACCTGTAACAATAATGATAGTGAAGGAAAGCATGTCTTCAGGACTCTGAGGCTGCAGTCTGACCTAAGTCCCTCAATGTCCAAGCTAACACATGCCCAAAAAGTAAACTCTGTATTTCACTGAAGACTCCATAATTGAGTAGAATGATACTGAAATAATTCTAAAAATCCTCAAAATCAATTAAGGAATGCATCTCCAAAATAAACAGGCATCTTTTAACTACACAACAGACGACTCCCTAACAAATAAGACTGTCCAAAAACTGCCTGCAAGGCTGTTGAAGTTCTATTCAGCACAGGGTTCCAGCATGAAAAAATCAAGTGTCAATGTTAATGGTTTCTTTCAGCTCTATTAAGTGGAACGATTTGAGTCCTGGATGATTGATGATTCTTCTATTAGTCACAAAACTCTTCCTAGAAATTACCTGTTTAATTTAAATCAACTACTTAGTTTTAGCTTGTTCCAAAGGCACAAAGTATTTGATATATAGTTGCTTTTGTAGCACACCAATTTTGCAACACAAACAATTTGCTCTGGAAATTTCTTTTGGATTCTAAATATCCATGACAGAAAATGTATGTTGGTTTCTTGATACATGCCAAAAACTAAAATTTTCATTTATTGAATTTTGACTTAAAAAATTATGATGCTGTTTTATAGAAAAATGAAGGTAAATACTTCTACATTTTTAAGTGTGTGTGAACAATCAAGTAGGGATGTAATGGGTATTGCTTTTTCAAGTGCCATATCTGAACTTAGTAGGTTAATGTGTTGATTTTGGCTTTCCTTTCGTGTGTGTAAAAGGAGTACATATTAAAAAATTATGTTACTGGTGCTACAATGGTATTTCAAATTCCTCTAGAACCTTTGAACTGATTAGATCCCTATTTATTGAACTATTTTCTTTGAGAACTTTACAAAACCTACAATTTAGGCAAATTTTTAAAAGTATAATCCTTTTTATAAAGAATATGACATTTTTGTTCTATATAGTAGCTTTTAAAAATCAAATTAATGAGTAAATGTCAGAAAATTTACTTTGTAGTTTTATTTTAGCCTTAAAAGAGTTGCACTTAAGTTTGAAAATCAAATTAGATAAGTTTTGTAGTTGCCATAATAATGTTATCTATGGTCTTCACAGAGACATGTGCATTTTTCTTAGATGAATTCTTGAAAAACTGATTGACAACTTATGAATAAGATCAAATTAGAACAAAATCACTGTGAATTACACTCTATGTTAACTAACATGTATTCAATTTTTATATTAGTAAGCTGACCACAGGACCGTATATGTGTGTCTGTGTGTTTATATATGTGTATGTATGTACGGATATGTTAAGTATATGCATATGGATGTGGATATGCATGCACACACATAATTGCATATACATACAGACACACTTCTGAAATTATTTCTATTTTCTGGTTAATTTCTTTTCTTCTGAATTTTTACAGTGAATACCAATACCTGTTAGTGTATTTGGGTGCTGCCTAAAGAACACCAAGATCACAATAAACCACACATAGGATGTCCTCCTGTTGCTTTGCAGCTCTTCCCATTGTACTCTCACTAACATGAGCATCAGAAATTGTCACCAATTCCATGTTAATCTGCATAATAGAGTAAACAAATAATCCTCTTGTTTAGTTGGCCAAAAGTTCTGGCAATCTGTGATGTTATGTATTTTTCACCTAAATGAAAATATAGCATATATGAAAACTTGTTGTGGACTTGAGACCTTCCTTGGAGAATTCTGGATACATAAACCAATGAATGGACTATACTCATTAATATACATGCAATTCTTAGGTGACACTTTAAATATGAATAAGTTTAAGCAGATGAGTTACAATCAATGTTGAAAACATTCCCTATTTTACCTTTTTCTCCATGTTTAGTGAATGAACAAAACTGAAAGGAATTTGTGCTTGCCAAATGGAAGAGAGATTTCCAGCATTTGGAAGCACACCCCAGAGTATTTATGGCCCTAAGTAGCCACAACATGCCTTTCTTATCACTTACCCACAGGCTGTGTGAAACTCTACCTGGTTCCTTTTGGCATTTAACCCATTAGTGAAACACAGAAATAATGGCATGTTTTGAGGTTTGCTACACAATGCCTGGGATTCTTCCAACAAGTGGCTGTACACCAGAAAAAAAGGGCTATTCTAAACTTTAACAGGTAAGAGAGGTAGGTGAGGTTGGAGGAGAGGTGATGCGACAGCTTTGGGCTAGAGCAAAGGGAGAACAGCATATGGAGAATAATTACGAAGGCTGAAGTGTGACTTAATATAAATCCCTCCTGCTCTGGATTACAGCTAGAACTCTGTGTGCCAAAATTGACAGGTTCTGAAATCCACCTGTGAGAGAAAATAATTTGGTGATATTATGGTCATTTTATAAGAAGTAACGAGGCAGGAAGTCAGACGTCATGAGAACAGCAACAGTAATTGCAAGGAAAGAAGCTGGCTAACCAACATAGTGCCACCAGCTGCAGTTGGCTAATCCAGAACAAGGAAGACAAAGCAGAAGAAACAATAAGAATCATGGGAGAGGTTTTACAGGAAAGAGCTTTTTCATCTCTTTGAAAAAGTGAGGTTTATATCACAGTTAAAGGAGAATTGCTTACGACCTCTTAGGTTAGCACAGTTTCCTAGTAAGCAAAGGAAGGAACAAGTCCTTCCAAGCCCAGCTTTGAGAATGTTGTCTTCCTAGACATTTTGAAAAAGCACAAAGTTTTCTTTTGTTTCTGAAGCAGAATTGAAGCTCATCATTAGTTTTTGTGCCCCTTGAATCTTTTACCAGCCATTCTGAAAATATCACAAAAATAGGAGGAACCGCTGTTGTAGTGATTACTCCATTTAGTGTAATCTTAGTTCACTAACTGCCTACTGCAATGTAAATGAGCTCTTATCACTTTTAATACTTTGGCTGTTTGCTAACAGGAGGAAACAATATAATTTCATCTTTTATCCTTTCATACACCATTTAAAAGAGCAGTTACTTTGTTCTTTCAACCATGAGCAAAAGAGTCTATCCCTCCCCTTGCTGAACTCCTCTCCTCCTCCTTGCTGGACAAGCCTGGCTTAAAAAACCCTATATATAGCTACAACAGTTCAGTAAAAGACAATATAGGGAAAAGTAGAAAAGTTAGAACAGATATCTTGAAGCTTGACTGAAAAAAACCAAACAACAGTGTGTCATGAGAGTCACAACAATATCCAGAGTGGATGTAGTCTGCCAAGTGTTTCACCTCTGAGGAGTTTATTATAGAGATGGAGGTTACATTTGTTGTCTTGGAACAGAACAAGTATTGATTTATCTAGGTTGAAATGCATTCTAGTTCTCCCCACTTTATTCTAAAAGTAATCTGGGCCCCTCGGTCAGTCTGAAGAGATGTAAGTAATTCCAGAGGGCAATACATTCCATCCTAAAATCCCTAAAATAAGCAGAATATTGTTGTGCACAGAGGGACTCTAAATGCTAAATACCCCATAAAGTTTAAAAAATCCTGCAGAGCCATCCCTGATACTTAAAAACTTAATCCTCTTTTTACAAAACTAGAAGAAAAAAAAAAAACAAACAAGAAAATAGACATTATTTACCAGGACAAATACCAATAGAGTCATTATGAAATGCTTATAACTATGGTTCTAGACTAATTGTGAATAAACCACACAGCAATGTTTAGTTCCACAATGCACATTTCACTTTACCTGAAAGAGAAATCTGAAGCACAGAATGGTTGTTTTCATCCAGATATTTCTTTTACTACTGTAGTGATTTTAATATTAAGAAATTATGCTCCACCTCAATTAACAACCAGACACCATGTCTTCCTAGGTATGTTGGCATGAAGCTCAACCGCAGTATACCTGCCCCTCTATTCTACTCTAATAATCAGGTAGGTAACTAGCAGGCAGCTGCCACACAGGAAGCTGTTATCCACATTTCTCTCAGCCTGAGTCTCCATTAACATGCTTCCCTTGTTGCTTTTGCTTCTGGTTTTTATATTATCTCAAACTGAAATTTTTTGCGGTGTAGTAGGTGACTAACCCAAAATGCATATTTAAAACATTCACATTGTAGTGTAAATCTCTGTGGTTTTGATTCAGAACTTTTTAAAGAGACTTTTTCTCTGTAATGGTCCTAGATGGCATGCACACAGGGCCCTATAACTCAAGTCTTCAGATTAAAAACAAAAAATCTTAATCTGAAGTAATCTCAAAAGCTTGTTTTCATTTGTTCTTATAAAGAAAAGGAAATTTTCTCATAGGAAAAGTATATTTGCCACAAACCACCCAAGTGCAGGACCCACATGCACTTGAAGACCTGGGCATCCCTTGAGAGCTGTTTTGTGTTTTGGGTCAATTGACTTTTCTTTCTTCTTTGTCTCTAACACTCATCCTTTCTCCTTATCCTGGCCATCTTTCCTTTTCCTACATTTCTGTCTTACACCTGTTGTACTGTCCTGTCCAAAACTGAGCTTGTGTATGAGAGAGATAATCACTTAACTCTGACCCCTCTTTATTCTGAAGGCGAGAGTCAAATGCATTAATATACACTATTCTATCTATATATCGTTGCTCTGGAAGTTTACACAAAAGTTTTTTAGGAGTGTATCTGGCACTGTGAGAAAGAATTGTTTGTAGTGTGGGTGAAAGAAGAGAATTTCTCTAAACAGTAACATAAAATGACAACATGCTTACTTTTATCTGATGTTATGTTCAGTGGGGAAGTGGCCTAAGGAAGATTTTCTTTAGTAGAAGATCCAGTTCCATAAACTCACATTTCACAGTGTCCTAGTGGGAGATGACATCAACATTGGCCCCTGGGCATACATATTCTCAAGGGCAGTTGCAACAATCCTGCAGTTTACGGGAAAGACATCAGGCACAAAGTGTGGGGGTTTGTCACAGAACAGAGGCACCACTGACTGCACACAGGAGACACTTGTGCTCCCCCTCCACAGACAAGATTGCTACAGGGCCACTGCCAGACACGTTCCAAACAGTAAATAATATGTAAAACTGGTGAATACACATGACTTTCTCAATTCCATCAGTTAGGCATCCAATAAAAGAAACATTGTTATTACTCCACTAAATTTGTAGCTGAATTCTGTTGTAGAAAAGCAAGAAAAACTGAAGGGGTAGTGAAAAGCTTTATAAGAAATAGGATATCTAGCTGTCACAAAAGAGGACTTAGAGACATATTTCAAATCTTTCCTATACAGTATTTTAGTGCACAGCAGTTTTCTTTTCTTTGCTTGTTTCCTTTTCACTCTTTTTTTCTGTCTTTAATAAATTTTTCTCTCTGTTCATTTTTGCAACTAGACGTCACAATTCAGTGAGTGAGCTGCTGAAAATACTTCAGATCTATCCAAGTTCAGATTAAATTGACCATCTCAAGGAGAGTAGCCTCATATAGCTTAGTCTTGCCTCAGCTTTGAACTCAGCTGAAGGAAAGCAACAAAGGCTTATAACCCATTTTGTTCTCTTAAATTAACAATGCGTGGCTAAAACACCAGCATTTTTATAAAAGGTTGCAAAACCTAAAGCTCCATTTTCTGTGCATTCTGTGTTAAAAGTTTGCTAAATATAATAAAAAAACTTCACTGGAGTATAATCTTTTACTGTATTTTTTTTTTATAGTGCCATATTACCTTGTTATATGATGTAGTGTTCTATACTTACATATACTCACATCTGTGCTCACAATAGGTTTGAAAACCTTTTCATAAGAAGAAATGGTTGGTTATCAAAAGTTCACATTTCTCTGTATCTCATCCAGTTAGTTCCCATAAGTACATTCTGTCTCCATTTGAAGACCACACATGAAAAATGTCATACTCAATACTTTTGCTTCTCAAAACTGATATACAGAAGGGTTTGGGCTTTCAAAATTGAATGTGAAAGCAGATTATAGCTATAACCATGGAATTGCTACCACAGTACCATAAAATAGTATAAATGGCTGTCAAACTTTCAGCACTTGAAAAGAAAGCCTTATTAAAAAAATATTTCCATATGTTAATCAGATGTTCACACTACTTTACATATTTTGATGTTAAATCTACCCAGAGACAGATATTATTATACTCAACCACCATCAAGTGGCATCATCTTTCTGGAAAAAAGCTGAAAGGATGCAAATGAGTCCTTATTGTGTATGTACTAAATGGAGCTTTGCTTTGTTAAACTGGCCTGGAACAGCTACAGTGCTGTGAGAGCCACACAAAGGTGGATGCATGTGAACAAAAATAAGGAAAAAAATTAAACCTAGTTCAGAGACCTTTCAGAGGTGTTTTCAAATCTTCCAGGATGTCATCTATTGGAAGTTTTCTCAGGAAAATACCTAAGAAAAGTTAATTCCCTGTTTAAAAATGTATCGATGAGGGAGAAGTACAAAGAGGATGTAATAGACATGAAAATAAAATAAAGACCGGTAATATAATTCCATTTTTCCTGTGGCACCTCAAACTTAATGCTATTCCATACATATCTTTCTGGAAGTCCACCTGTCTATGAATATAAGAACACTTAATGTACGTGAGTATCATCCCCGACATACACACTTAAACATCCAAATTATATAATCATTGTGATTCCCGTGTAGCACAGTTTAGTTAAGATCCTTTAGTTAGTCATTCAATAGGCTCTTTTTCTCGATTATAGCACGTTTTTTTCTGATAATCCTGACATGGGTAATTTTGTGTGAAGATTTTCATAGTAGAATTCTCTGTTGAAACTGTCCACCAGTTTAAGCTTATCCTTTTCATAGCTCCTATCTTCTTGGTGCTTTAACTTAAAATTCTCTTTTCAAGAGGCATGTAGTCAAGGTCTACAGATAGAGAGTTTGTACATCTTCAAGTAGAAAAATTTTATTCAGACCAGTAGAGTATTCTTCATGCAGAATGAGATATTCACAGGCATGGACAAAACAAAAAACACTTGCATCCTTACTTCATCATCTTCTCCTGACCACTTTCAAGCAATAAATGGTTTAGGGTCCTTTCGCTGTCTTTTTGTTGGGCTTAATTTCTTCAAAAATGAAGCTTCTCTCATCTTGGCATTTTCTCCAACTTCTCTGAAGTTGGTGGAGTCCCTTTGATTTATAATTAGAAGTGCTTTCCTTCCCCTTTCTGTCCCCAAAGACCTTTTATGTGTGACTAACTCAGTCAATACGTTGTTAAAGTGTTTTACTTTCCTGAAGAATGTAACTGGGACAAACCCTACACTCCTGAAGACAAACTACAGAAAAAAATCAGCTTCTTGAGGTACTCCTCTTTTTGACATCAGCTCAGTACATATACCTACTAATGTAATTTCCTGATAAATATACAGACATGGAGGGCACTCTTCAGCTATATTCATGACACAAGAATTTTGGGGAGAAAGCACAGCAGCCACTGTAGCAGTCATTAAAGATGCCTTAGTCTCACGCCTTAGTCTCTGCTGTTCAAAAGCTCTGGGCATAAGGATTTCACAGGCTGAAGCATCATGTGCTACAAATTTGAAGCCATTGTTGCAGTCTATTGCTTGGATCAGTGATAACATTTTTCCATACTCTCCCTGATCCAATATTACATGCTTAAAATAGTACTCCACGTAGTAGTTTCTCCAGCTTTTCCTCACCGTTTTCATGTAGGACTCATGCCATAGAGGAGAACCTGGTAAAGGAGTGGAAGATAACACGGAGCAGAGCACTGCTTCCTAAGGAAGTGAGCACCATGGAGGAATTGTAAAGTGACTTGCTTAAGGACTGGAGCTGGTCTGGCTAAGAACAAAATCCACTGATGCAAGGTTTTTTTCAGTTACCACTAAGAAGCAAACACCTACTTTGGGCAAAGTGATGTGTGCTCTCTTGGACCTGAAAAGTTTTGAAAGTGTTGTAGGTAAGTTCGTTGGGCAGATTTAGCTTAACTGACTTGCTGGGAATTTCCCATTTCTAAAGTCTGGCTGGGCTACCACTGTGCTACAGCTCTATCCAGCTGTCAGAATAGCTCTTTGTGACTATTGGGTGATATCAGAGGGAAATTAACTGTGAAATGAAAAAGACCTTTCCTGGCAACTTGTCTGGTCCAAAACAAGAGGTGGTGATTAAAAAGGTTGCTAAGAAAAGCAAAAATACCACACCCCAAAGTATTTGCTTGCACTTTGAACCAGAGCATTACAGAGCAAATGCATGACTTATGTTGTAGATTCATGTTGTTTCTAGGAAACCTTTCATAAAGTTAATGGATACAGCTGTCACCCTTTGAGACAAAGTGATCTTCTGGGTTTAGCAGGAAAGCTGCAGCTATTGCACTCAGCTTGCATTCAGATTCTTAGAACAGTTCGAGGATCTTCTTCCCACATCAGCTTTGCTGGGCAGTAACATAGCAGAAAGTAAGAAACAGCTTCTGGGATAATGTCCAGATTTGCACTGTAATACAGCTAAAACCACAGAGAAACATGGGTTCCAAACCCCAGTACATCAGGGACAAACTAGGAGAGCAGCCCTGTGCTGTGCCTAAGTTAGTGTATTTCTCTTAGGGAGTGTGAACTACAAACTCATGTTCTGAATGCCAGAATATTTATCATAATAACACCAACATCATAAGGAATAACACTAATGTCTTGAGTGATCCTTTCCTTTCCTTTCCTTTCCTTTCCTTTCCTTTCCTTTCCTTTCCTTTCCTTTCCTTTCCTTTCCTTTCCTTTCCTTTCCTTTCCTTTCCTTTCCTTTCCTTTCCTTTCCTTTCCTTTCCTTTCCTTTCCTTTCCTTTCCTTTCCTTTCCTTTCCTTTCCTTTCCTTTCCTTTCCTTTCCTTTCCTTTCCTTTCCTTTCCTTTCCTTTCCTTTCCTTTCCTTTCCTTTCCTTTCCTTTCCTTTCCTTTCCTTTCCTTTCCTTTCCTTTNCCCTTCCCTTCCCTTCCCTTCCCTTTCCCTTTCCCTTTCCTTTCCCTTTGCTTTCCTTTGCTTTTTTCTTCTTAATTTCAGCTAGTTTAACATGCAATATTATTTCTTAGAAAAGCTTGCCTCACAACTAAAAAATTGGACCAAGCAGGCTTATCTCTCAGATCTTCACAGTTGTAGTGTCTTTACCAAGAGCATGATTTGTAACTGTAATGCTGCCTTTAACAGAGAGGAGAAATTTCAGTTCACTGGACTTAATATGGTTAGGAAGACTAGTGAGAATGGAAAAACAAAAAAATTATGACTGTCCCCACCCTCAAGACACACAATTATATCAGCTTCTAAATCTAAGTCTCTTTGCAAGTCTCAGTTCTGACTTTAGGGCTTGTTGCTGTTTGGATTCTTTTTTCTTTGCAGAATTTCTGATCCTTATCAACATCCAACATTTCTGAGCAAGAGGCATTTCTCTCATACGGCTCATGCACCTTCACAGCTGCTTGTCAACGTGACAACAAGTGGAAATCCGGAATATTCTCTTTTCTCTCCATTATAATCTAAATGGTGAAAGAAGGAATAGAGCTCATTGCCAGTAAATGTGCAGTGGAACATACACATCACCTTGTCCCACAAATGAGTTAGAGCCATGTGGGTTTTTTATTCATAAAATCAGAAAGATCTTAATTTAGATCAAACTAATTCAATTTTCATTTATGAATGAACAATAATGTTCTTAAAAGGCTTGGTTCACTATCACAGAGTATTATTCAGATAAGGTAGGTCTGAGAGAATGAAGAAGCAGATGGACAATAGAAAGGGGAAATACTATTCACGGGGCTGAGTCAGGGTGGCAAAAAGAATAAGGTGACAACTCTGTAGTGGAAATGGCAGCTAAATTATGCTGCTGGTGTACAATTTAACTTGGAAACCCTCTGTCTAACATCTTTTTATTATTGTGTTAAATTTTGTAAATAAAGTAGGATTGTGCAGTTAGAGAATTCTTATCTGATCAGATAAATGTACTGAAAAAATAACCATAAACTGAGCAAATTGACAGCTGCTATTGTGGTCGCTGGAACTTGTGAGTTATTTCCTCTTGTGGGGCAATGTATTTTCATAGCATATAAACTAAAATTACACACACAAAAAGGATATCAAGTTGAAGTTAGCTATTACAATAGCTGTTCTATTTCTGAGCAAACGTGGTAGCACAATTTTGCTTTAAATACTTACTTGTGTTTTGTTCATCAACAATATCACTATGGATTAATCTCTAAGAATTAGGAATAATTGCTGGGATTGCATGGTCTCTTAAATTCGTCCTTAACAGTAGTTGATTGTGTCATAGTGACTGAATTGGAGGAGCTCATCCTGCTAATGTAAATCTAATTCCATCCAATTAATCCTACCATGTACTTAAAAGCCACAGCTGACATAATCTCATCTAAAACGTCTCTTCATCTTCACAGTCTCAGACTTTTCTTGGTATTTGTCCTCTTTTCTTTTTAGATTTCTGTAGGGNTTATTCTTTCCCTCCTTCAGTGTACAAAGTCTAAAGGCACTTGATATTCTTCTCTAACACCAGCAACAGATGAGGGCAGCTGCAGATAAACTGACTTGCTGAAACATCAGCTGTAGCCAGCAGTTCCAGCTAGTTGGAACACCACCATCTATATGCTTGAGAGACTTTCTGGAACCATACAGCACTAGGGATGACTGCTAGGGGAGTCATAACATCAGACATGCAGATGTTCCTACTTACTCCACCCAGTCCTAGTTTATTTAACACACTGAATTAGCCTAGCTTCTTAAGGAAACAAAAAATGCTGAAGGCCTCTCTCCCTCTCTCCTGCTCTGGCATTGTGAATGCTTGCATATTCTCAGAGCTGCAGCTTGGGAGGAATAGATAGGAAGCAAACAAAAATATGGAAAAAATTATCTCCTGTGTGCTTTTTATAGAGGACACAAGATCCAAAGGCACAATAGAGAAAATCTCATGTTATAAGGGAGGTCTAGAAAGCCTGTGTCTGTGTGAAGTTTTCCTTTTTGAAGTGCCCCAAATTAGATGATGAATGAAGCTCTAGACCAGCAGTTCCCAGATTCAGCAAAAGTAGGTGGAATGTAGGGCTGTCCAGTTCTACCATGCTCCTCAACCTTCAATTACATATGGCTTTCCAGGAGGGAAGAAAATTATTTATTGCAATAAACGACAGTAAGAGGCCCAAAACCTTTCCCTCTTAGCATTACTAAGTATTTGGGAAGAGTCATGATGTAAGAATCTCAGGAGTACACAAGTAAAACCCAAAGGAGCTGAGACATCTGAAAGAGTTCTCATTTCATCACAAGACTCACCCACTGACTTCCATTATTAAAATATGTCTATTTATCTTTCAACTATTCCCTGCTTCAGGTAGTAATTAGTTATGTGAGACAGATAAAAAGAAAAATCACAAACGTCTGAAATATCAGAAATAGAGCACCAAGTGTCAAAACTGGAGCTTGAACCTATCTAATCAAGTGCTACCTCATCTACCTTTACTTCATGAGCACCTCACTGTGACCTTAAAGTACTCAAGAAGCTCATAGTGACAGACACCATTATGGCATCCTAAAAGGGTTCAGTGGCTGGAGTGTGTTCTCCTCAATGTCTCTTCCATTGTCACTTGAAAGCTGCTCAGGAGGTATTCTCAGGACCTTTGTAGTTGATCCTGTCTTTCTAAAAGGGCCCATGGGGATTTCTTCTCCCTCTCTTTTTTTCACACAATAGACAGTTGTAATTAGGAAGCTGAAGTGCAATATCCTCCTGTCATGCAGGCAGGCAACGATACATTTCCTGGGAAGCTCTTTAACCACAAGACTATAAACATCAGGCCATAAACAATGCACCAGGGTGGGGTAGAAGGGGGGAAGTTCCCCCTTTGAAGATAAGTCATTGTGCAGGCCTCGCTTCTACATTCATCATGCTAGACAGAGAGGGTGGCAGGGAGCAGGACTGGGTGTGTAGCATCAGAAAGAGCATGGCACGGTCTCACACTTCATGGAGACAACTGTGTATACCAGACTAGAGCTTCATGTGACAAAAAGAAAAAGTAGTTCTGGATAACTTTTGCCAGGGCTTGATCTGTTCGTAAAGCACTTATTAATTCTTACATTTTGGATAAAGATCTTCCAGAAGGATTTATGTCCATCAGTTATTAAGTAACTACTAACATCAGATATTAAGTGCCTGCAATTACTTCTTTACATCATGGAGCCACACAAAAGGGCAAGGTCTCAGACAAATATGGCTAGCCTTAGACAGCCTTAGACAGCTATGTTATATACTTCTAACATGCTGGATTCCTCATCTTTGTGCCAGACCTACCTCCTACATTAAATCTAGCCTGATGTTTCCTGTGAGCATGAGGTCAAGTGTTCATAAGCAGAGTCATAAACTGTTATAAACTGCAGAATACATTGTGACTGACAAATTAGTTGTCTGACTCACTGTGCTCCATAGTGCAACAATACTGAAATTCGCGCAGGTACTTTTTAACTGTCCTGTAATTAGAGGATTATCTGGAAGAAGGACATGGGAATGTTAGCAATCAAGACATCTGCCATCATAAAACCAAAAATATTCAATTGCCTGGGTTCTTCTGTATAAAGTATTTTTGATAGAGTCTGCTCCCACCAAACAATGGGCATCATGCCATTCACTTCGAAGTGTGATCTGGGCTCAAATGTTTAGTAGGAACTGGATCAATTGTTTTACTTCCCAAAAGACCATGGAAGACAGAAGTGCCTGATAGACAGACTTGTTAAGACATACTAGTCTTAACCAAAATGTTTTCATTGACAGTTCAGTTGTACACAATACCCAATAGAAATAAAATAAATGAATAACAAACTTCCAGGATGGTTTTCAGTAGTTAGAACAAATGCTAAACCTATTTCAGATTGCTGACACACACATGTCCTGACAAAACACAGGCCATAAGTGAATAGTTCAGAAGAATATGGTGTGTTTGACCCTACCACAAGTGCAGGGATGTAAATGTATACAGTACTGCTGACAGTCTTTATAGAACGAGTGCCAGCACACTTGGTTGACCGGTGTTCCCTCATGACCTACGGTTACCAGATGTGCAATAATTGTCTCATGATAACCTTCCATCTCTGCTTTTCAAACTGTAATTAAGGAAAACTTTATTTTGGAAAGATAGTCAGAAGTATAGGAGATAGACAGGTTTCTCTTTAAGGATCAGCTAACCACATGGAGATGTCTCTGCCAAATGCCTTCTCCCTTTCACAAAAAAGATACTTATTCATTCCTAGCCTAGGAATCTAATCATGTTATTCCTCCACTGCCACCTCCAATGGTACTTTTACCTCCCTAACCCTTTCAGTCAGTGCCTTAAACTACTTCCATCACAGACCAAGGCCAAATGTTGGAGCAAAAATAACTCTTAGGCAAAGTCTGTTTTTTTCACAAAGGCACCAGTGTCACTTAACTCTCTTTCCAAATGGTATGTAAATCCCTCTCAGATACAGACCTAGCATTCATTAAGTGCTGCTAACTGTTGGACAGGCCTGAATCTAAGGGTACCTTTACCTGACTTCTCTCTTTTGGTAACATTGTACCAAAATCTGAAAGTATTGAGTTTCTTTTCTTGCCTTAACTCCTTTGGGCTTGAGCACAGAAGTGGCCTCCATCACTAACAGGAACCAGATGATCTTCCCCTTTCACAGGTCTCTTACTGAGTTACACCTTTTCAGTCAAATCTCCATAGAAGTGGCTGAAAAGACTTATTTATAAATAAGAGCTATCTAGTAAGTAGTGCCTAGTCCATACATACAAGCTAGTCCAGCCCTGCATGGCTTTGCAGGTTCTGATCTAACAAAATTCACATCATTTTGCTAGATTCATTCAAGGCCTCAGCTTGAAGAAACTTTCCTTAGTAGGTGGATATTCTTTTTGTTGTGCTTTAGAATGAAAGACATCCAGCTCCATCCAGCTGTGGTCATTCTTTTCATCTTCTCATCTGGATAGTGTTTTACAGCTCAGGACAATGTGGTAGTTAATTTTCTGCATTTCAGTACTATGAACACACAAGAGTGTGAGGATCTCCCTCTTGCAACTTTTTTTCCTGTTCCATGAACATGATCTATACCTGCATACCCAGTAATGACACTGTGTTTCCAAAGAAAGAATACAAAGACATTCCAAAAAAGCATAACTGAAAACACTGGAAAAAACTTTTCTGAGTAAAGCTGTAATTTATGCAAATGAAACTTAAGAAGTAATTTTCCCTTTCCCTACAGATTAGTGTTTTTCTCTTGAAGCCTTCTGGCTTTGGGGCTTATATTTTAGTGTCAACATTCTGGGCTCTGAAAGAGCTGAATGGTTTCAGAGCTTCAGTCAGGAGAAAAACAAACCCAAATGTCAACCTCACACTTATTAAAAGAATAAAAGCAATGATAATGCAGAAATAAAGTGTTTACAGATTGCTTGCTGTATTACATTACTAGCCTTAAACATAAGCCTTTAATGAAGGAATGCCACATTAACAGGGCATCAGGAACCACTGAGGGATCAAAATGATGCAAGAACTCCTGACATGGTTGAAAATTCCTTTAGAAAAGCAGGCAGTTTTCCCCAGTAGCTTAAATCTTGCAACCCTTCTCTTCACAGCCCGTCATAGGTCCCATAATAAGTGTACACAACCAGCCACACAGCCACAGCAGCGGGGAGACTGTGGGAGCTGAGGGGAGGATTCAGTCTGTTGGGTGGGTTAAGTAGATGTCGTGTAAAACCACACACAAAGGTTGTGGTTTCACATGCCCTAAGTGATTTTCTATGAACAGCAAATTAGAGAATACACAAGAGGAGAAGCAATTCCTGAGTTCATCCTGAAATATATGTGACTTGGTCTAATACATAATTATAAAACTACTAGAAGCTTTATTAATGGAAATTTATTAGGAATAGCCAAATGTTATAGAGACATATGACAACAGTCTTTGAATAAACATTCTATCATCCCAAATAACCTTGAAAGGAACAATACACAGTCAACTAGGTTAAACATCAGAAGAAGGCTAATACAACAGTCAGCCCACAGAAATAGAAGCCATGTCCAACTAGAATGAAAAGAAATTAGTGAGGTCTAAAACCATAACTATTAAAAAAGTAATAAAAGAAGAAAAGCATGGACACTAGTAACAAAACTTTACATCCTCATTCTCCTTTGATGGTGAGTTTTCATTTTCTAATAGATTTTAAGGTGCCTTGAAAACAGACAAAAACAATATGAAAAAAATACATCATTTGCATTGTTGTTCATTCTGTAATAAAACTTTCATGTGATGCAAAACAAATCAGGGTAGTTCAAAACTGTTCTGACTGAAAGAACTGCAAGAGAAGTTAACAATATTAGACATTTAACAACAGATGAATATCTGGGTCAATGAGCCAAACCAGATTTAACTGTATATACAAAATGATGAGTTTTAAATTTGCTGTAACCATTTGATAGGTCTTAATTTACCCACAGCCATTGGATTAATGTATATAATACTCTGAAAATCTCAACTCCATAGTGAGATTCAGTCAAAAAGGCAAATAGACTAGGAAAACAATACTTCTGAGGCACTAAGGAACAGAGCACTGAACACCTTCAGTGCACACTCTCGTGAAAAGCCTGTACAGTTCTGGTTGCCTTGTATCAAAAAGGACACAATAAAGGGTAGAGAAGCAACAAAAATGTTCAAAGATAGCCAATGGTCTGTGTGAGGAAGGCCTTTCTGTTTGGAAAAGAGAAAACTAGCAGGCGGTACAACACAAGATCATAGGAAAACTCAGCTTGAAAGAGACCTCAGGAGGGCTCTAGTTCAACCACCCATTAAAACAGGGTGACCTCTGGGGTTTATATAGTTGGGTCTGGAAAAACTTCCAAAGATGGAAACTGCACAGCCTCCCTGGGCATCCCCTTATACTGCTCCGCAATCCTCATGGTGTAAAAGCTTTTCTTCGTGACTCATCTAACAATATCTTGTTTCAACATGTGTCCGTCGTCTCGTGTCCACCCACTGTGAAGAGCCTGGCTTTGTCTTCTTGATGACCTCATATTAGGTATTGGAAGGTTGCTATTTACATCTACATGAAATCTTTTCTTCCATGTTGGGTCAGTAAAAGGTGACATTCATGGGAAAGACAGATAATGATAATTTGATGTTTCCCATAACACAAAAGGCAGCAAATAAAAACTTTAATCAAAAAGTTTATTAAAAAAAAAGAGTATAACCATATTTTTCTTTAGAAAATGTATAGTTGTAGATGATGCATAAATGTGGACAATTTCAGACTTTGCAGAATTAATTGCCATGTGATTTTGTCTCCTAGAAACAGGCTTTTGTGAAGAAATTTGTGAAGAAAGAAAAGCCTTTTTCAAAGACTATTAAAATCTGTGAAAGTTTGCAGGAAGAAGTACCACCCTAAATGTTCCTGATCTGTTGTATACTTTCCTGTATTATCTGCTATTTGTTGTTGTTAAAAACAGGGTGGTGATCTAATGCCGGACAGCAGGTCTCATGATACTCCATGACTTTGCTCAGAGACTTAAGAAAAATTGGCGAAGGCCCATGGGCTGGGTGCATGCTCTGCTCCACACTGAGTCCCTGTCACTGCTTGTAGGTTATTTACTCTTCTTTCTACTGCAGTAACTTCTGGCTACTGCTGGATTTTCCCGCAAATACACACCCTTGACCAGCTTAATGGGAGTATGATAAACAACAACAGCTTGACTGTGTAAATAGGGAAATGAATGTTTAAAGAACACATCACTGCATCGGACCAACGCAATGAAAATGCAGGGGTGAGCAGGAAACAAACTCATTTTGTGAGCTTTTGTTATCGTCATGGATGCAGGGGAATACTCAAAGAGAGAATGCTTCTCTGAAAGTTGTTATATTTCCATATATAGTTGTATTTATCCTTTTGTCCTTAAGCCACCCACAGGAGCTTTTCAAAACAGGTATCTGTTTCCATTCATGCTTCGGTGTTGTCTGCAGACAGCAGTGGAGTTACAATTCATGACAGGCAATCTTCAAAAGGTTTGGAGGTTCTAAGCTTGTATGGGCTTATCTGAATTTTTCAGGTCTGCAAGTCTCATGGTATCAGCCTACAGCTAGCTACTTGAAGCACTTCCTGGTGAAATCCCAGATGGAAACAGAGACACAGTTTGACTTCAGAGGGCCCAGACTGGGATATGCATTCAAGGTCCTGATAGGTTTAAGAGGGGGCTGGAGACACAGTGCCTGTTGGTAAAATATGCACAGATGTTTTTGTGTGTGCCAGACATGCCTAGACTTTTTTGATTCTTCATGAGGATACTACAGCTGAAAAACGTAGAAAGTTAACTTCCACACATCAAAAAAGAGGCATTTTATGTTTCTTTTATGATTCTAATCCACTACAAAATTCAGCAGTTTCCACAGATACTATTTGCAGGTTTGTTTTTTTTTTAACACATAGAAAAGTCAGCAGTCAACTCTCATAAAACTAATGCACTTTATTACTATCATGAGTGACCAGTATTTTGGTCTTTCCTTATGTTGTGAGATACATTTTGCCAAAGACATCTCTGCTTTCTCTCCATCTTTTTATATCATACTCATTCATTCTGCAGCTGTTCTCTGGTATGTGCCTACCTGCAACATCCTAAACAACACAGCAATCTAGTAATGACCTACTGAAATGCCACTGCTTTAGCTTCTGGGAACTTCTCAAAAGCAGCATAAAATTTGCAGGAAGTAAAAGTAAAATTTGTGGGAAAGTAAAACCAATTAGGATGACTATTTTGTTGAATGCAATCATTTCCATACCAACAGCTCAGTAAATGAAATATGCCTGTCTCACTAAAGTGTTTTAAAGCTTTCTCTTTGCTGAATAGCAGCATAGAAAGTTTGACTTACTAATTCATGGTCATTTCTGACTTTTCAGTTTTATAATTTTAACATGGATAAATAACTTGCTGTAGCAAAAAGGATCATTTATATAGGAACTATGGCTAATTGAAAATTGATTGCAATGTATCATCTAACATACCAGCTGCTTTAAGTGGATCTGGTTTTATAAATGACACCTAACATTCAGATGAAGCTTGTTTCAGTTTTTATCTGTCATGTAGTAAGTGCCATAGGAATTTCTCCCTAGTATCATATTACTACTCACTTAGTGGTCACCTAGTGGCAAAACATGAATTAAGCATGCCGTAAGAACATTTCTGTAGTGCTAGGGAGAAGAGGTAATTTGTCTGTAATAGGGGACTAGTATTTGGGTATATGGAAGAAGACAAACTTATGAAATAACTTAGTCACAAGCTAAAAAAACCAGAGTTTTGCAAATAGGCATCCCTGAACCAGTCTATCTCAACAAGTCTAGTATGCTCAGGTGATACAGTGTGCTTTTCATACTTCCAGAAAAAAGTATGGCTTTTAATTTGACAGATTTGTCTGGAGTCCTCTTACGCTATGACTACTTACCAGCAAATAGCTACAGAAAGGACAGCAGATTTAGTACACATTTTGTCTTAAACTCAGGGACCACAGCACAGAATGCCTTCATTTAGCTCATTTTCCAAGGACTGTGCATAATATGCAGTTCATCTGAATCTCAGTAAAACACGATTTTGAGAGCTTGCCAGCTTCAGAATGTTCCTGGGAATAGTTTGTCACTGATGTTCTCCACTTCCTTTCTTGATCCTCTCCTTGAGAGTCAGCCAAGCAAATGTGGATAAATATATCTGATAGTTTCTAAAATGTCTCAGCAACGAATTAGAAATAACTGAATCAGCTTTTGCAGAAGTAAAACTGATTATTTGGCTCTTATGTGTGGTTCTTAAATGTAGGACCTTATCTTTAATAAACAGGCCAAGGGAATGTTTTTGTAGTCCCTTTAGAGTACTCTCACTGTTTTTTATAAACATACATGTAATTAAGAACATCTATATTAGTTGCCTTTCCCCCCCCGCTAAACATTAATCTCCTTATTCCATAAAGGAAAGTCAGTCTTTAATATATAACTTTTAAATTTTTTACAAACTTAGGATGCCTTCTATTCTGAAGAGCAATGGAAATAGTAGGGAAAAAAGCTGAACAAAAAACCCCTGTTTCATATTTAATGCCTTAATAAATCCCAGATTTTGACTATGTAGAGGATGAAGCCAAAAGAATTCTTTCTTTCCATTAAAATATATTTAAAAATCCAAATCCAGGTTGCATTCTGTTATTTACTTTGGCTATCATCATTTGTACCAATGCAAGCTGCATTCCCTGTCTGGCAAGGGCTTTGAAATATAAATGTACTCTTGCGAGGTACACTAACTATCCTGGAAAGTAAAGTGTGTTATTTCTCCATTAAACAGTTACAACAGCATTGGAGACACCAACAGTCAGTGTGTCCTCATGACCACCAAGAACAGGAAACAAATAAAAGGCGTTTTCTGAAGCTGCTGTCTATTAAGCTGTTACAAGACCAAACTTTCTGACTTTTCCTGAAGCGAATGGCCTGCACTAAAGATGTCTTTGGTTAAATTCACTGACATAGTATAAAAATGCTGCTATCTCAGAGTCTCTTCTGTTGATCACAACTTCAATGCCTTTCCTCAAGAGTTAAAGCCATGTACCCCCCAGAAATGTTTCTTCAGGGATCCTCCCCTCGTAGCACTTGTCCTCCAGAGAAGAGAGAGAAAGAAACAGGTTTTTTTGTGTCCCCCTAAAAAAAAGAATCACTGAATGAACTCTTTTTTTTAAGTTACTTGTGAGTACTATAAATATGTAGTAGATCTATTAGCCCTTTGTCCTTCAACTCTCTAGAAGCCATCTCACAGAAGAACTTACAATTGTAACACCAATTAAATTATCCTCTTCCTCACAGTAGTAAAGCCTGTGATTTAGTACTAGCGATCTCAAGTGCTGCTTGCCACACTTTACAGTGAAGGCATCCTAGAGAAATTTTGCACATTTACACGCCCGTGGTTTTTAGCTTGGTGAGAGAGATTCTGCCTGGCCATAACTTCTTACTGAGGTGAGAGGGAGGTGATCAAGTGTGGAGTCTCTTACTCTTTAGGATCTTGTGGCTAGTGATGCTAGGTAATACATCTGGTGGTAAAAACATGCTTTCCTCATTCTGCTCCACTGTCAAAAACTGTTGTCCATACCCACCCTACACCTCCACTCCTGCCTCAACCCCCTGGTTATGTTATTTAACAGTGATGTGAACAGGTATTTTATTTTTAAGTTTTCCTTCTTGGACTGAAATGTGTTTACTAAAGCATATAATGAACTCAACATGCTTTTCAAATATTCGTGTAACAAAAAAGCTCAATTTAAAAAAAAAAGTCAACAAAAGCTCACTGCATGCCTCTGTGGATTTCCTTGTGGTTACATTACATTCAGAGCCCTGGCAGAATTGTGGGCACTATGATAAAATGGAAATTTACTGAAAATGACAACTAAATGTTGAGTACATCCCACTCTCTTGGCAATTTCTTGTAGTGTGATTTCTAAATATTTCATTAACCAGAATCATTTACAGAGATTTCAATGGGATCTGGCAAGGGTCAGAGAGGAAGAGTTTGTGAATCAGTAATACTAATGCTGAGTGTCTAGTTTTTCTTTCACTATGTGCTCTTAATATATGTGTCAATTTGATTAAGTCTCTTTTCTTTGGGCTTGAGAAGAACAAGTGACATGATAAAGGGAAGTTGCAGAGGTTTAATTTGAAGAGACAGTAAAATAAAAGGAAAAGACAGCTAATCCCAGGCATATAACATATCATATTACATATTGCCTTGACTGTCCAATCAAGTCATCAAGCATGAATAAGTTTCCACTGACTACCATTGACCAGACTAATTTTACCCTCAGCTGTGTTCAGAAGTTATTTGATTTTTTGATACAACATGTCCCTGCTTGCAGCGGGTTTAACACCAGCCTTGAAGATGGTATCATCACGCTTTAAAAAGTGGAATGTATAAATGGAAAACCATATCTCCCACAAGTGGTGCTGAAAGCTTTAAAATTTTATGCAAAGTTTCAATATTTCACTATTTAACTTAAGTCCTTGCTCTGAGATTCTTGGATTTCTATAAGAATTTTGTCTTTTTGGATGGAGTTTTAAGTCTGTAATGGTTGCACAGAAAAAATTCAAATGTATCCTGTTCTTAATAATCACAGAAACTATAAAAACCCAAACTTCACCAAATCCTATATATCTTTAGAAATACATTGTGCATTTCAAATCAAATTTAAAACAGTCTTTCTGAGAATTTGTGTTTGGCAATTTTGCAAATATCTCAATAGTAAAGTTAGTATTTTTATCTAAACTTGATCCTTTGTTACATCTTTCCATTGGCTTCATGCTGTCTAATATGCTGGCCTCTTGTAGCGTCAGTTTAGATGAGCTAACTAGGTGTTTATTATATAGTCACTACCACAATATCTTTCTGTATACCACTGCACCCAGTGAAGGTTCTTCTGCCATCCTTGCTCGGTTTTTCTCGTTCCTGTGCATTTCACTTCATAATAAAATTCTTATCAATAGACCAAATTAAGCTGTGGTCTAAGCAAACCTAAACTCACTTTAGGATCAACAGAACAGTGAATTAGGATGTATTTGCTGCAAGGCTAAATATTTTCTAAAGTATTTATTGTACAGTGAAAACAAGATTATGATACTAAATAGGAATGCCATGACTTTGTCTTTTAAACCTCTGTAGTAGTAGTATTAATTATTCTCCACAGACACCCCCTTGCC
>VWZG01006215.1:4018-95261 GCA_013396735.1 Grallaria varia | reverse complement strand
ATGATGATGATGATGACTCATTCTTTATGAGCCCTTTTTTTCAGATAGATGTGAAAATAAACACATGGTATTTTTTTCATACTATGTCTGATATTATTATGTTTGACTGAAAAGTTTTGTGGTTTTCATTTTTCTGGGTGCTAAGGTAGACTGTGACAATCCTGTGTGTGGGATATTGGCTTATAGGCTGGTATCATTATGTTAGGGCAGTGGAAAGATGAGCTATCATGGCTATAATTTTGTCTAACTATTAAAATTCTAAGTTTTTAAAAAATGAATGTTAATTTGAAATGGTCTGTCTTCTGAAGAAATGTGGTTTTTTAATAGTATATTGTGAAATAGTAATATATTGCATCTGCTTTTGTGGTTTGTTTGCTTTGGTGAAGGGGTGGAAGGTTTACAGGAGAGAAGTTCAACTCAAAAATACTTGTGATTTATGTTTAGTTAATATTTGCAAGGGTTTTATTTTGCATTTGCAGAGTACAAGTTCACGTTGAAAACACACCATTATTTTTGCAGCTGGATTCCTATGTGTTAACAAACTAAGATATGTCTTTGACCATCATATCTCTCGATTATTATTTGCCTTAACCCACATGTAATGTCTAATGGTTTTGGAAATTGCGATTCTTGGAGATATTTCAATATGGAGCCCTTTCAAGTATTTAGCTGTTGAACTGTCCATTTGCCTATCCAAAAGTCAACAATAGCCACCACAGGACTGTATTAAAATAATCAAAATCGTCTCTTTAGACACATTGAGTCACATAAACTTATTATGTATCTTGCAAAATAAGTCATTAGTGTTTATTCTTAGTGTGGTTCTTAGATATGGAAAACACAACATATTGTCTGTTGTGCTTAAACATTTGTGCAGTTAGTTTTGCAAACAAGAACAAGCAATGTTCTTAACAGGACTATTCAATTATTTCCACACCATTCCACGAAGGCCTACCTGAATTAGCCTCGCATACTAAAACACTGTATTTTCTTCCTAATACAGAAGATCCTCTGTGGTATTTGAAAGATCAGCTCATACAAATTTGGCAGCCTGAACTGGAACCCAGAGTTCTCATGCTAGTGAGATGGCACTCTTCTGGAGTCTTGCTGAAGGCATCCATGCTTGATTATTTTCCCTGTGAAAATGAGCACTTAATTTACTATCCTTAAGTAAAAGACACGTGAATAAGAGTGGTCTCGCCATTAGTCTTTCTCATTTTCAGTCTATTGGCATGTCTCTGGCCATGTGTTTAATTCTTGTAAGGAGTCAGAAAACAGGAGACCAGGCACAAGCTTCTGCAGGTCTGCTGAAGCATGATAATCACACTTGTGCCTGTTTGTATCAATAAACACAAAATAATTGACTTATTTTACAAGGCAGTACATCATGTTGTTTTACTAAAGGCTCAGAGTGTATTGTTTTTGTGTTGTAGCTGATAAACTCCAAAGTTGATTGATGTGTTTGGGTCTTAATTAATCTCTTCCTAGTTATACTGAATTGCTTATCACAAGATCACAATTTAAAAGAAAATCTTGCCAACCCGCTGGCTGCAAATGCACCAAATAACTCCTGTCTCACCAGAGCCTCACCAGACCCATCATTAGAGACAATCTTACCACATACCCTGTGTGTCAGTAGCGGAACCAAACTGTGTCAGAACAACAAATGCAAAACTAATACACAGATTTCTTCAACAACCACAGTAAATGCACCGTTCTTTGAGAAGCATCACTTGTCTTTTATCTGTCCCTACGCTGTCCTATCCTCACTCCTCTGGCTATATTGCTCATCTAATCTGCTTGTTTCTGTTACTCTTCTCTCTAATATTATCTAATACACTAATGTAACAAAAATTCAGAGTAACTGTCTCGAAATGTAATTATCTTAAGTTTGATATTTCTGGTTTAGACCTGTAGAAAGATTTGTGTCCCTGAAGACTTGTCTGCTTCTCTTGAGAGCAATGCTTACTCTAATGAAGGATCTTGCCTCTCCTCATCACCTAGCAGAGATTACATTTTTCTTGCTTTGCTTGCTTCCTACTAGCATTGGTTACACCTTTACATCAAAAAGAATTAGAGTAGCTTTTGATGGCGTAAGAATCAGCTGTAGAAATGTATTTATACAGAACAGAATTAGCTCTGAAGAAAAGTGGAAAAATGGTTTTGTTTGTAGCATTTAAAACTCTGTTTTAAAAACATTTGTATTTAATTAACTTCATCCTCAATTATAGCTCTGACTAAGCTTGCAATCCATAGTTTTGAGACCACAGAGAAGAAAAAATGCTGAATGTCAGAGCTGACATTCTGGAAATGTGTAAAAGAAAGCCTAAACAAATAAAACCATCTCCCATGTTTTGTGAAAGAACCTTCTGTGCACTGGAAATACTGTTATCAACCACAGTCATGGGACTCTTATGCAATGGTGAGGAAGAGTAAGCTGTATGAATTACTGAATGTACTTTTATTTTTAAAAAAATGTTGCATAATCTTTGTGCATGAAAAAAAGAATGAAGAGGATGTCTCTTAGAGGAAAATTAAATGTCACATTATGAGGAAAAAGTTAATAAACATCATCAGTCAAACATCAATATGTGATACAATCTAACCTGAGGGCTGCTAGAGCTCTGCTAAGCCGAATGCAGTAGACTCCCAAGGGTAACTGCATGCACAGTTAATTCCACAACCAATACCCTTCTTCCAAAATGTGATTAAAAATGGCTAAGTTAAGACCCTGCTATATATTGCCCCAGACAAGTTCTTCTTTTTCATCAGCCAGATAGTTGAATATTACTGCCAGATAGTATAAAGAATATATCTGCCTCTCTACTTTCACCTTATAAAGAAGAAGAAATGATAATTCTGGTGAAGGCTTTGGAGAACTAAGGACACAGTACTGAATGACATCTAGGTGTTGTTGTTATTAAAAGTGCCCGTATGCCAGTTTGGCTATATATGGCATTAAGAATCTGTGCTAGACTGCAAAAAATTTACCAGATTAATTCCCAAAAAGATTTAGACTTAAATCCTATTTCCAAAATTGAGTTGAAAGGGAGATTTGTTTAACAAAGTGTTGATATCTAGAAATGCTCTACCTCTGAATTCAGGGAGAAGTGGTAACATTTTAGACTATGCACAACAAACTAGATGTATATTTCATCCTGAAGGTGACATCAAAAACAAGTCAAGTATTTCTTTGCTGACCAGCTCAGATCTTTTCTTCAGACATCTAATTTAGCATGATGAATTCTACAGATGGCCATCTAGGGCTTTATTCAGAAAGTTCTACCTGTAGCTGTCAATCAGTTATTCCTTTTGGCACCTTTCAAGGCCTAGATTTGTCCTAAAGAAAGTTTTATCCAAGAGTGTTAGGGAATGTATAACTGATTTGGCCTGTATCCTAATGTCTTAGTTTTCTTGAAAGTTTAAAAGAGTAGGGTCCTAAGCCACTCTGACGCTTTCAGTATGTTCATTTTCACTGCTGTTGGAAAAGACACTGTTTTACAAAATAAAAGAGCAATTCACTTTTGAAAAATACAAGTCATCATATTGACAGTACCCATTGCTGAGCTTTTGTCATATGATTCTAGTCCATCTTTTCACATCTGCTGATGAATGCTTAAGAAAAAGAAAAGGACAAGTAGGGAAGAGAATTCAATTCCATCTGCAGGATTCACATCCCAACACAAACATCAGATGGAAAAGGTCAGTGAACTAAAGTCTTTTTTTGGCAATGAAGCTAGGAGGTCCAGAAGAATTTCTCTAAATAGAAAATGTAAAATAAATCTTAAATGTAAATCAAAAGAACATCCTGTTCTTGTTTGTCTTGCAGATGAAACTAGAAATTCACAAACCTTTATGCACAATTGAAAGGAGGTTTTAAGACAACCTGTTGTCTGCCTACGACATGAACAGCTGTTTGTAGGAAAATTTTCCACATAGGTCACTGCAGAAAAAGAGTAAGGTGTTGACAGCCTGATGGATGAGTTTGGCTGGCGTGGTGCCCATCCAGTTGTACGACTAACACTTTCATGTACAGTATGTATTGCTCACATTGGGATTGCCTGTCGCATAGTAGCACTTCTTCTAAAGTTATAAATGGAAAACTGATCGCCCAAATTCCTAAAGAGCAAGCCTCCAAATGCTCTACTATTAAAAAGAGTAGTGAAAGTTCAAGTTAAACTTAAGAAATACTCTTTTGATGAAATGCTACAGCTGTTACTATATGGAAATGATCATGCGGCTGTGTCCACAGAGCTGAAAGATAAGCAAAGGTCCCATTGCTATGTAGAATTGCACCCTGTTTCCCAGTCAGGAGCAGTGCTGCTTGTCTTTCAGAATTTTGGTGGCCCTTATGTAAGGAAAATTTTGCTAAATGGTCAGCCTGATGTGTACATGCACACATTGTTTCAATTAGTTTGCGTCGACTGGTATCTAAAATCCCAGGAATCTCATCTGTTTGGTTTGTGCATGGAATTCAGTGTGGCTGCAATACAAAAAAAATCTTCAAGCCACAGTTTCTATGAAAGAAAAGAAAGACATTTGCTTATTTATTTTTAACTTCTGAAAAGACAAATAGGTATCTGTTTCTGCTAAACGTTTCTGTGACATTTCCTTCTAAAAGAGAAATGGGTTGCTACTCCAACATGGTAGACACTTGATCTGCTGACCAGTCCTGGTCTGTTAGGCAAATATGCCTATTTTTAAAGTCCTGCTACTAGGTGGCTCAGTGGCTGTATGCAAGTCATCTAACTTCCATGAGTAACCCATGCATACCATGGCGGATGCCTGCAGCTGGCTGGTTTGATCTTTAGCTGGAAGTGAAGCTGGGAAAGCTTTGTTTGGTGGTTGTCTGCCAGCAACTCATTAAAAAAAAAAAAAAAAAAGGAATTGAGTTCGTTAACTCCTCCATTCCCCTGTTGCCATGTTTGTGAAGTTCCTGTTATATTTACTATTTACCTCTGTCGCAAACAGTTGTGAGGCATCTGCAAGGTGAATATGCTACTGTCCAGAGTACTCTCGTACTATGAGCTGAACTGCTAAAACGTCATCATCACCCTGGCAAACACAAAAGCAGTACAAGAAATTTCTCCTCTCCTGTTTTTTAGCTGTATAGAATAGGAGTCTTCATGATCCTAATTATTCTTAATAATGCATTTTAGATATATTTATGCTTACTATATATCAAGCAAGCCTCTGCATTCTCCCTGTCACAGAGAAGGAAAATGAGTTTTACCCTTACTTTTTATTGTAGGGGTAGGACAGCACATGCCATTTAGTTTAACTCTACAGTGGAGCCACCTGAGGATGTGTAATTGCCCTCCTTCCCTGGCTGGGGGAGCCTCTAGTGATATGTGCAGGGTGAAAGGTTTTTGTGGGTGCTTCACTTTGTTCTGCCCCAGGCCCCTATAAGAGTTTTTCTACCCCCCAGGAAAAGAGCCTGTTTGCTGTGTTGCACTGGTAGAAGGTAACATACCCTAAAAACTATTTAGTCTCTGCAGCCACGTAAGGCAAAGAAGAGTGAGATCTAGCTTCATTTTACAGATGTGAACATGGACAAGGATTTTGGAAAAGGCCTTGAGGTTTATTTGTGCTGGATCCAGCACTGAGTTACTTCTATCAAGTGCGAGCTCCTAGGTATATTTTTGCAGCACTCCTATCTGAAAGTACATAAAAAAGGGTAATTTTTCTTTTGACATCAATATTTTTAGTAAGAAGTTGGCAGGAATGGTTCCCACCATGTTGGAATATGCCATAGTTTAATTATATAGCTCTGGCAAACATGGTGGGTTTTTATCTTTTTGGATAACTTCTTTCTACTTGCATTTTTCTGACAAACCTTTTCTGAATGCTTGCTCTGAAGAGAGATCAATATTTTTCTACTTCTTTTGTCTACTAGAAGTTCCATACTGTGCTGGCAGTCTCACAGGCAGCTGGTATTTTGGCTACTATGTTAGCTAGTTAGCTATTTAATTAGGGTGTTGTGGTAGGGCTACAGAAGGGAAATATATTTCTGTAGAGGTGTTTCTAAGCTACGGATACAATAATTAACTGTTTTATTTTAGTCCCAACTGCAGGGAAAGGAGTAGGAGAGCTGTTAACATTTAGCATTGTAACAATGTCTTGTTTCACTGCCCTACTTATAAATAGCAAAAATTTTGAAATATTATGGAGACCCATCTCTCCTGCAGAAACAAATGACAGTACAGACAACAAAAATGACTGCATTAGAAAATGTGTCATGACACTGGAGAAGAGATTCCCAAACACTTGATTTGTAATTATAAACACTTTTTTCTGCAATATGCTGCAGCTCAGTGAATGCCTCGGAACCAAAGCCCTGGGCTTGTTAAAGTTTATGCTGATTAAAATCTAGAGTAATTCAAACACATAGAAATCATTCTTGAGTCATCCATGTCTGACCAGGTCTTTTACTGGCTTGACAAACTGTTTAAATTAAACTAATGCTGCGTTCCGTGAATAGGCAAATCCTGAGGTTTCAGCCAAGGCTGCAAAGTCTCACATGCAGTTAGCTGAAAATGTACACTCTGAGTCAACAAGGAGCATTATGGGTTTTGAGCAAATGAGGCATGTTGCCACAATTGCCTTATTAATGGGTGCCTACAAAAGCTGATCAAACATGAATTGAGTGGCTCAGCAGGGCAACTGATGCTTTCATTGTCTGCTGTTTGGACATAAACACTCTCTTGCAGGCTTCTCACCTGCCTCCCTGCTTCATACAGACATGCACAGCTTTCATCCCCAGCGGCACAGTTTTAACTTGTTTCCAACACTATTTTCCTTGGTGACTCTGACTGCAGAGAATAGGTTCAATCCTCACTGTTGCAATGAATGACACTTCAGCAAGGGCGCTGGGCAGAGCCACTTACTGGTGAATGTTTCTGAAGAGGGGGACACAGTCCTCAGCCATGCAGGTAGAGCTAAATGACTTGGTCACAGAGGAGATATATAGATATAGATATATGGAGCTCAAATGCAGTGGATACTGTATCAATTTTTTTTTTTTTTCAATGCCCCTTTTATCAAAGGAAACAAAGCCAGCTGTAAATATAAGAGCAGTATTCTTATCTATGTATATAAGTACATGTGTAAGATATAGAAGGTATTCAGAAAAGATGAAACAGCTTAGAAACTGCTGTCTGCCAAAGTTCTGCAGTAATATTGTAACTTAACTTGCTTTGACTGTATTTTTGGATTAGTTTGCAAATGAAACAACTGCAATGAGTGTTTTGGTTTATAATATAAATAGAACTATAGTATAAATTTGACATAGGTCTGAAGAAATAAATTATGGACCATAGATAAAATATGTCCCATAATAGAGGTCAGCTATTTTATGCATACTGAATAATACTAGTCAATCCTGAAACATGAGGAAACATCCAATTCAGATGATTTACCCCATCAGATGTCGTCATCTGTTAGGTCAGATCCTTTTGATAATGTTACAAGAACAAATCTATTTTTACCCAGCTCTGTTCAAATATCATTCACTAGCTGTGCAAGTGCTTTGGTCCAAAGCCTGAATGAACAGGTGTAAGAACATTATCTGACCAAATATGAACTCATGTATTTTATATATTGTACATGCTCACACTTTTATTTATAAAATGAGTTCACTGTCCCTGAAATCTTACTTGCTCTGTTTCTGTCTTGTCTATTGAAATCTGAAATGAAAGAAAGCAGCTCCAGTATCTTCCAAACTTCCATGATGACAAGCAGAAATAAAAATTAAGTGAAAGATGAGAGTTTTTTTCCTCTCAGCTGATGTTGTGAATTAAACATAAAGTTTATTTTAGTCTTTTAGTCTTCAGGAGTAAACCAAAACAGTTATTCATGACTTTTTTATTTGGTCTGTGTTATGTCTGTTTGTTTGGGGTTTTTTTCTTAAATTTTTACCTACCAAAACTACAGAGAGTTATAAGAAAACTTCTAAATGCTCTGTACTGTATTTCTTTTCAAAAGAGCATAGGATACAAGCAGAATGTTGATGTTTTTAAGGACACTCTATGGGGGCATATGTGTCTGTTTAGCTTTCAGCAAAGATTTTGGAAGAAAATATTTAAAATATTCTGCTCTCTGTGAAGATCTTTGCACTTCATGTATGGCCTTTGTTTAATGAAAGCCTGGGAATTTCATGTCTGTAGGCTTACCTTTCTTTTCCTGCATAGCTTAGGGTAGCCTAAAGCTACTAACACTTATGCAAAGGTTCTTGGTAAGGCACAAAGAAATGACATATAGATAAAATGCAAACTGAAGAAACATATTGGAAATGTCAGGTCATGTAACTTTTAGACATACTAGAGTCAAATGACTGTCTTTAAATGTGTACGTTTTAACATGTGTTTCAATGATCTCATAGCAGAATAGCAGTAGAACATTAGCAGGCAAGGTCTATTCCTTGTTTGCAGGTTGCTCGTAGCTACCATATGCATAAGGGTGGAATTTTTAGCAAGTATTTTTAGCGAAGTCTGCTTATAAAAGTTGGAGCTGACCACCCTTTCTGTTTAACCAGGGCCAATAATTTTCACTGAAGCAAAGTTAAAATTAATGGAGCTAATTGATATTTATTCAAGCCAATAATCTAAGTGAAAGCATTAAACCTGTGTTTAAGTATGATTCCAGGAGAAGCAGATAGCAGTGTATGCTGTTAAGTCTCCACAGCACATCGTGGTATGGCTCCTTGTATCAGTTGCTCATAACTTTGAGAAGCTTTACCAGTCTCAGCTGCACTTTGCCGTTGCTGATGTCTCCTTGAGGTGGAAACCTTTGACAAATAGCAGCCAAATGATTGAGACATTTCTGAAAGAAATGGTAAGGGAAGAATAGGTTGCTTTATTCCTTAAAAATATTCTTGAAAGGTTGTCTCTGCAGTGTTGCAGTACGGCCTGGGATCTGGGGAGAATGAGAGAAGGAATATGAGGCAGCTGGGTAACAAAGAGGGGGGAGTCATGGAGACAGTGCAAGAAGAGGGAGAGAGCGAAGAAGTAGGCTGGAGCTGGAGAGAAAAACAACTGAGATGATTATAAGCTGGGACTTTGGTGGACAAAAAGAAGGACAGGTAGCCACAGTGATATAGAGGAGAATTCACACGTTAAAGTCAAGAATGGAAGCTGGTTGGGAGGCAGTTTGGGGAGGGTCATTGCAGACAAGGCAGGGATGAAGTAACTGGAACACATCTGAGCAACAAACTAGGGGGATATTCTGCCTGGGAGTTGTTGGAAAACTGTGTTGGGAGAGCAGTGACCTTGGAGGGAAGGCAAAGGAAGAGAGCTGAGACTGGCTTAACAAGGACAATGGGACTGATATAAGAGGCTTGCTGGAGAAAGAAGAGGACACAGATGGATGGGCAAAAGGCATTGGCCTCTGACTGGAAGCTGCTATTACAGAAAGCCTTATGCATACATAGGGACAGATAGGCAGAACTGGGCATTATGATCAAAATCCAAAAAGAGTGGGTGGGAGTTCTACCTGTCATTCTTCTTCTGTGATAGAATCCACCATCTCTGAATTACATTTTCTGTCAGCCAATAATGGTAGTAAGTGTCACCTGAAAAAGCAAATGACTTGCAACTTCTTCTGCTGGTTTACTGGCAGGAAAGCAGCTTGTCTGGTTCAGGGACAGAGACCTGTGCTTTGAGTCTAGAAGTTTTGGCTCGTGGATGTGTGGTAGACACCTGTGACAGGCATGCAGGAGTTGGTGTAGTGATTTAGTTCTGTTCTTTTCAGGCTGTGATTTTGAGAAGTGTCTAGGAAATTATAGACAAAATGATACTTTTAAGACTGTAAAATCAAATGCCTTGAAGTTACTAACCAGCTAGAAGAGTCTGCCCTGTAATCAGTGATTAATTTCCTAATACATTTTTTTTCCTTGTCCCTCCCTACTGAATTTATTCCGTAATACTCCCATGACGTGATGGGGCTTTTGTATCCTCTCTTTGTTATCTGCACTAATTTATGACAGATGTGCCCAAGAGCTGATATTTCAGAGTACTCAGTGTTTAGTACTGCTGATACTCAAAGTAAATCATCCACATAAATCAACTACAAGCTGACTCTTTAGCTCTGCTTCAAATTACAACCCACAGTCTCAAGCAACATATGGGAAGATGAGGAGTATGCAGTTGTTAAAAAACAGTGAGAAGTGTTATTTAAATGGCTTGGCTGACACTGCAGAACTCCATGGCAAAAAGCCATATTCATTTGCTTTTGTTGTGGTGTCTTTGTTTTTCTTCAAGTTTATCTTTAAACACTGGCCAATTTTTGTAACAAATGTAGAGGGGAAAGAAAGAGTGTCCAGAAAGTGTAGCCTTCATCACTACCTTGTCTGGATTTTGTCCCAGAGGAAAGCCATGTAGTAAACTGAGTAAAGCAAGGGTCTCGAAAAAATGCTATGTAATAATGTATTTTAAGGCCTTAACTCAGTGTGCACAGATGATCTTAACACAACATGATGTAATAAAATTAGTTGTTTTTGTAGCTTGGCAGAGACTTAGAAAAACGGGCTTAAACTTTTGTATTCAGAGTTTTGTGTAAACCAGGCCATGCCCTATAATGTGTGCTGTGCTGCTACTGCTGCTGGAAGATTGGAACAAACATAATGACACGAGTCTCTGCTTTTAATTTTAAATGTAAATATACTCAGAAAAAATGTCTTTACCTGACACCAGAGTTTTCTGTATTTTTAACTTTAATTCTTATGTTAAATGTACTCCATTTACCTAGCCTAATGACTGTGGTCTCTGCTTCTAATCTGGCAATTTCAACTTTCACCATACAAAATTAAGCAGTAATCTTATACGACGATTCCAAGCTGGGTTTTATAAGGGTGGACAAGTGCTGGTAGAGCAGGCATGTTAGCTTGTGTATTTGCTCCCATGTTCCTCTGGCAAATTGGATTGTCCAGGTGCTATTGTTATGTGTGACCCTTTTGACCTGATGTGCCACATGTGTCTGGGTTGTGCATAAATAAGAATGGTAGTTCTGCTCAGCACCTGAAGAAAGCTTACTCTTCCTCGGCGCATTCCCCAGTCTTACTCCAGTGGGCAATATACTCCTGCCTGTGGCAAGATAGAAGTTGTTGGCTTTCTCCTGTGACTTGAAGCAGTGCAAGGATTAGCCATCTCTCTCAGCCTGTTCTTGTGGAGGCTAGATCCAGCCTGGGCATTGTCAGGAACTGTAAGTCCTGCAGTTGGAATTGTGGCTGTCAGTGTAGGCAGAAATAAGTTTTCTCCCCTCCATCTGAGTCATCTCTGCCATTCTACAGAATGCAACCTTTTATGAATGTCAAGTAAGCTATGAAATAACCCTTGAACACCCTCAAAGCAGACAAGCAGAGTAATCAGGTATGCATGCCATTTTATAGAGTCACTTTAGTACCTACAATTGTACTTTAGAAGAGGAACATCTGAGGGAAAGTCATTAAGAAATTACAGTTATGTAGATAAATGTCATGCTTTGCTTTCAAATGTGCAACATATACCAAGGAGTTGTTGAATTGCTATATTAGAATGGCCAACACTGTCTGCTCAGGGCAGGAGGGTACAGAGAATTTTTTTCCAGTAGTTAATTATGTTTGTATTTTTAAAGGACAGAGGAGGGATTTGAAGGTAGAAGGGAATTGTTTTAAAGGGACAGATCAGAAATGAGGTACTAAGCCACAGGACTAAGGGGTCCCAAGAGAGGAATAGGTATGAGTGAGGAGTATAGAAATCTCAGCAGGGTGAACAAGAGGGCAACAGATTTATGGACACTGCCTTTTTTCTCCTGGAGATGTGGACCTCTGGTTGGTGTTTCTGAGACTATTAACAATAGCTGCCTTCCTCAGACTCTCCAGAAGTGGTTCATAAACTTCTTGGGGTCTGTAACTCTCTTGTAGAAAAGGAGTGTTTTGCATAAAGAGGTTAAGAGTTTAACGTTATCAGCAACACATTGCTTTGGGTAGAAGAACCTAATCCATGTATCAGAACAACATTCAGTCCTGAAGGAAAGAAACTGACTTTCATTTTTAACTCACCTGCTTGCAGGTACTGCATTTCAGGACAGTGTTTGGATACACCTTTGGGATGCATAAAGCATGTAGATTAAAACATATTTCCAAACTGTAGGTTTTCATCATAATAATGATCAAACTTACAGCCAGAACTGCTTCAAATAAAGCAATATCAAATGCAGAATTACCTCTGTTATCTTCCAATGAAGTCTCTGCACCGGGAGAAATTTGATCATTTGACAAGAAGGTGCTTTACTCTGTAATTGTTTCCCAATCACTGAACTTTTGGGTGGGAATTTACCCTATCAATGTATTTTTATGCCTGATGCCACATTAAATTTGCAAAAGACCTGTATCCTTAGCAGGGTTAGTTGCTCCTTCATTGCCCCTCCTGCCACTAATACATGATCTTGCTGTTCCTCTGTCTTTCCTTGGTTTAAGAAAGACTTCTCCCTTAAGAAAGACCATGAATAATGACCCGACTTCAGAAAAGCAGGTAAAAAAATAAACAAGTACTCAGTGGACAATGGTATTTCTTGCTTTAGATATTATTTTAGTATTTTCTTCTTCATTGGCAGTTTTATTCTATTGTAATTCCATAAGACACTTGTAGGAATGAATGGAGATTTAGGATGTCCTGTGGGCATTCTGCCTGACTATGTAAACAATGTTCATTATCAGTCAAATGGTTGAAAATAAAAGGAAACCTTGTACTGATCCTCATTAATATGTAATAAAATGGACTGGCTTCTTATCTTGGAGGTGCAGACCACTCTCCCCTCTAACAGAGAATATCTGTGAAGAAGAGAAAGAGAAAATTATGTACTTGTAAGAGCTGCGGTATGTTTGCCATACCCAGAATTGCTCTGAGGCAGTGATGCCTGTGCTTTGGCCTGGGTGGTCACATAACTTCTGAAAGCTCTGTGATAAGGAAAGATGAGACCCTTCCCTGGTCAAATAAGTGGCTGTGTATAAGTTTCATTCTCAAAATCTACCTGCCCAGTCATTTACCTGCCACACGTCCAGGCACATGTGAAATGAGTCACCACTGAAGGCTGTGTGTGCGTCCTGTTACTTGGTTATGCTGGTTTACTCTGTCCTGTGATCACTGCACAGTGTCATATGGCCAGAGGTTACACATCTGTCTCAGCAGACATGCATGACAGTTCCACTATGCAACTTTCTTATGGTGGTGGGACTTGCCTTTATGGTATAGGCAAGGTTAAGGCAAGCAGTGGAAGGTCTGTGAGACCCTTAGAAGAAGTGGTTGGTTCAGGCTGCCCAAGTAATCGCCTGGTTTGTGGCTTGCTGCCCTTCTGTGCTTCGGGGGCACTGCGGAAGGTGGTGTTAACACCGAGCTGTGGGCTGGATGAAGGGTTTGGTGTGCTATATTCACCTCATGAGCTCACCACCTCTGCACTGAAACCACTCTGACTGACTAGCTAGAGTTTCATCCATTGATGTAATTAAAACGTAATAAGAAATGAAGCAAGGCTGATGTGACTTCTGTAATAACCTCAGTGGATATCTCTAAAACAGAAACATAGAAATAGTTTCATTTTTAGAATAAGAAGACTTCAAAAATTGACTAAATTTTGAAAGCATAACAAGGTGGGTTTAACCGAACTCCAAATTCCAAAGCAAAGGTCACAACTTGTTATCAAACACATAAAATCTCAAAATTTTTTCTTATGTTAGGAGTGCAAACATGTTTTGAAGGAGTAATACATTCAAGTTCTCTTGTAAGCAGGAGGCTGGAAAGGGAATGCCTTTGTGGTTTTGCTCTGTGTCTTCTGAGGAAGGAAAGCAGGCCAGCAAAGGGACATGGTCAGATTTTCCTGAAAGGGGGACCAAGTGTGGGTAGGAAAACCAAACTATACCTATTACTTTCCTAATCTCCTTGTCTCTTTCTTTTCCCCAGGCTTCCACTTGGATACATAAGAAACCTGCTTTTTACTCATCTAAATCACAAATTTCACTTTGCTAGTATTAAAAAAAGCTACAAGTGTATCGAAACCTGGGAAGCATTCAGGGTTTGTGCTGATGCGTGGGTGTTGGACTCTCCTGATTTGATCTGAATCATGTTGGAAAATAATGTATCAGAAACTGGGAAAGACATACTTATTTAACACACTTCAGCTTGAAAGCTTATCAGCAGACTGGTTCAACTGGGAAACTCAGTATCACCCAGTCAGGCATTGTTTAGGAATGATCATGGGGCCTGATTGGTAGTTTTGGAAAAGCTTCTGGCTGTTATCCCTTCCCCCAAACTGTGGGTCCCTTCAGAGGCTGAGGATGGCTCAGCTCTGGGACTGTGTCCACTGTGACAGTAACTGTAATAAGGATTAAGTGCTTGAAATTGTGGAACTGCCTGCTTAAGTGTGATTAGCTCTAGGAATCATTGGATGGGTTTGCATGAGACAAAAATGTCAAGAAACTTTGTAAACAAGTCAGTTGCCTTTTTTATTTTTTTGCAAGATGTGCCTCTCTGGACTTGCAATTCTGCTTGGAAGGAAAGGCTAAAAGGCCAGGTGTGTTTTTATACTGTCCATTGTTACCAGAAGGGAATGTCTCAGAATGGGGATCTGCTGGCATGCTACTTCCAAAGGGTCTGCTGATTTCCTCTCTTTTGCTCCTGGTTGCATGCTGCTTCTTCTTATGTGGCTTAACTGCCTTTATGGTGATTCAACTCATTGAAGCAGAAGAGAAAAATCTGCTTTTCTATTACATTATTTTACATTAGTTTTCTGCCTATTCAGTAGGATGAATTAGTTTAGATAGGCAGAACAAGACAGGAAAACAGACCAGATTGACTGCAAATGGTACGAGAAAGAGTTAGGACCCTCTTCCTCTCATTGCTGTATCTTACTTAGATATACTCAGCTTGCCTTGTCTTGGGAATTGCCCTATAAGCATGATCTGCATGAGTATAGATACGTTGTATGTTGAAGGTGTTTTTTATTGTTTCTTCTGAAACCTGCAATGTGCCTAACTGCACATGTGACTTTTCCGTCAGTCCTCTGTTTCTGTGAGGACTACCCAGATGAGCACAAATTCTTATAGTACCATGTGGATGGATGCAAAAGGGGATATGGGTTGAACAGGATTATTTTTACAGACGTGAACACGTTACAGCATATACACCTGAATAAGCAGGCAGGAAGAATGGGATCCTCAGATGGGGAATAGAGAGTTAAGTGCAGGAACATTTTAATTGTGGTATTAACTTTGATCAGAGCCCAGCCTTTTTTTTTTTTGTAGACAGACAAAAGTGATGTCATGTTCCCAGGAGCTGGAAATTACTTCACCTTAAAAACTCCTTTGAGTTTGAATCACAGAGAAAATGACTTCAGGTGAAATATATTTTGAAAACATTAGTGGAAAGATTTTGATTTTATCACTTCTTTTATTTGAAAGCCATAAATATAAAGCTTATTTCTGGCACTCCAGAAAATCACTTGGCTTCCATAATGTCACAGTGCTGAAGTAGAAGATTGCTTCTGGATATTTGTTCAGTGGAAGCACTAACATTAGAGATTCAAAATCACTAGGTCTTCTTTCCTCAAAGGCCCATTTTGAGAATTTGGTAGGTATTGCTATGTGATAGCTTCAGGGAACTGCCATTATAAAAGGCAAGGAATCATTGTACCAGCTGGATCTGGGGACGGAGGGATGACCCCACAGGATAGGTTCTCAGTGCTCTCCCTTGCTGAGAAAGTCCTTCAGAACTACACCAGTCTGTTGCAGTGTGCCCTGGCAGGCAGGTTGTGTCTTGTAAGGATGCTGCTCCCTAACTCCACAGGGTGATGGCTATTCGTGGCTAGCACTGACATTAAGTGGCAGAGAAACCTGATAATTTGTCTGAACTTTCAGAGAAAATGGGATAATAAGGGAATTATTTGTTTCTGCCCATTTAAAGTAGTGAGCAAAGAGCTAACAAGTTGAACTTTATCCACAATAAACCCCCTTGCACAGATACTTCAGATTTTTCTGTAGAGGTGGGCAGTAGGACTGATGAGTACAATGAGGTGACAGTCCTGAGCTATGGAGTGGCTTAATGGAAAGCAATGGAACTGACTGTAGCACTGACAAATTAATTTCCACCCTCTGGAAAATATCACTGACTTCCCCTCTGTGTCTGTGGGCCAGGAGGAAGTACCATGAGATTAGAAACGGATGGATCTGCTGTTATGTTAGAAGTTGGAAATCCTGTTTTTTCAGTGTTTTAGGAAGAGGAATGGAGCATTTTCCAAGTCCTTTGCACATGCAATATTGCGCTGCTATGTACAGCTGATGCACATAATCCTTTCCCAAATACGATAGACATTAACAACATCTCTCCAGTAACTGAAAGAGGATACAACTTGAGCAAGAATGTCAAGCATTTGTAGGAGCAGATAGTTTGGAAACACAAACAGCTTCATCTTGCCAGGTGGCTTGATTGCGTTGACAGGAAAGTAAAGCAGCATGATGCACTTCGTAATTTGTTCCAGTTACCAGATGGGACTGGTTGGTACTGGCTGAACAGACTAGGCTGTTACAGCACCTTTCCTCTCACTAGCTTGTATCTTCATTCATCTTGTCTTTCTTTATAAATACCAAGAAATGTCTCCCTTAAACACCTCCTTCCTTTCTACCTCTGTTCTGAAATACGATGGTCTTGCAAAAAGTACAAAGCTACTGAATTATAGCTCGAGCATTACCATCTGTCAATAAAATCAGATCAGTGGAGGAGCAGGAACATAACAGCAGGACAGAACATGCAGATGAAGTTTAGAAAAGCTGTCCTGCAGGAAGTGGAACAAGGACTGTCACTGGGAGCTTGAAGGGGAAGAGGAGCATGGCAATCTGACAGAGGAGGCACTGCTAATTACAGTGGAATTGCCAGCGGTGGAAGCAGCCTCTTGGTAGGGTCAGGAAGAAAAAGGTGTCAGAGAACAGGCAGGCAGGCAAGGAAGATGTGGCCACTTTCCTTGTCTGCACCTCACTTATCTCTTTTGGACTGGCTGCCGTGTATGCAGAAGTCTGCATGGCTTCCTTCCTTTATTGGAGTTGTCTAGGAGAGCAGTGGAGGAGCTGTGTAGTTATCCAAAATTCCCTGAGTAGGCAGTTCAATTGCTTTTGGGGAGCCAAAACTTTTTTACTATCTTGTATATCAACTGGGCCCTTGTTCATCCTTTGTCTTTGCATTGTTCTTGAATGCAATTAACAAAGTATGTAGAACACTGCTGCTGAGTCTGTGGGCTCAGAGAGAGTTCAGGTGGGAAGATAAACTGAAAGATCAGTGACTGTTGCACCAAAATAATCTCAAGAAGAATGGAGCAGCAAGTGTCAGTTCAACTGATGGTGGAAGTATCCACCCACCACAGAGGAGAAAGAGATGAACAGCAGAGAAAATGTGAGGAGTGCCCGTTCAAGGCACTGACTGTCAAAGTGAGTCCTGATGTCCAGATTTTTTTCTGGTCCAGATCAGTGTCATCTTGACTGAGTATCATCAAGGAATGAGGTATTAATATTGTGACTTCTTTTCAACTTCTGGTTATATCATATCTTCTCTATATTGATAGGGTTTGTGTGCATCATCTAGCAGAGTGCTTAATAGCCAAGATCTTCCTTCATCTGCACTAGATTTTTATTAATAAAAGGTGATGATCTTTTTATGATGTGCCAGTCTTCCTCAGCATATTGCTGACCAGTGCTACTGAATGGAGCATTCTGCAGTAATGATTGGTTTTGGCTTGATTCTTGTTTCTAGCCTTTGTTTCAGAAAGTTCCTGTAGATTTGTTCTTGCAGTGTCTGGTCACTCCCAATACAGTGAACTGAGGCTCACTGTTAGTGGTAAGAATCAACCCCATTTGTTTCTCTTGGAAGTAATACGTGTGTGAGGGGAGATGGATAATGAGGGGGATGGGCACAAACCAGCAGTTTAAGTGGCATGTGCTGACTTCACATTGCTGGAAACATCCTGCTTAAGTGGCATATCCATTTGATGAAGTCTGTGCTTCCAAAATGCTGTAACTACTTGTGCATATCAACTCAGTGTAATCTTTTGTGGGGTTAATAGCAGTAAATGATCAACTTAGATTTTCCAGATTGTCTGGAGGTTAAATTTCTTTAAATCCTTTTGGGTGGAGGTAAAGCAAGTGCATAGCCTGGGCTGTGTGCTGTGACCTGTAACAGGATCTTACTGGAATACACTAGCATGAGTGGCCTTCAGGAAGGAAGGCAGATGTGTATTGATATGAGGGGAATGCAAAGGGGAGCCGAGGGAAGTTTAAAAATTAACAGAAAAACCCCTCAGCTTTATCATTCCAAATAAGACCTTTCAGCTGTGACTATCAGTAAGAAAATCAAGAACAGACCTGCCAGAAACCATGTGAAAAGCACATGAAGAATAGTGACACTGGAGTATCCTGAAGTCTGAGCAAAACAAGTTTGCATGCCTAAAAATTCAGTGTGCTTATATTACTAATATGCATAAGGTGAATGTAGCACAGCAGTTGTGCAACCAGCCAATAATGATGGGTGCTTGGAGGCAGGTCTCAGGTGGGCACGAGGGTGGCCCCAGGAGCAGCATGCCTGGCAGTCACAGGTGAAGTGGTAGTTAGGTACAGAACATCGGGTGTTTATTAAGTGCTGGCAGAAGCTGAAGGAGTGCAGACAGGAGGCTGCCAAGGGTAGATCAGTGCTAGGGATGTTTTGCTAAATGGAGAGTAACATTAGTGTTTAAGAAACTAGAGGAGTACAGGCCCTGGAGCAAGGCAGATAAGCAGGGTAGGACAGGACAGGCTGCATAAAGCCTAGCAAGCTCACTTGCTGTCAGGGACACCCTCAGAACCCTCCATCCTCATAGCCTTTCACTGTTGCATCTGGTATCTCCATTTCACCCAGCCCTGCCAGGTTTCTCCTGCTCCATGACTGTGCAGGTTGCCAATTGGAGCTATAGTTGCCATGTGGGAGATGCAAAGGGAAAAGTCCATGGGATATGCATGTCCAAGGCAGGGACTGTGTGTTCTTCTTATTTTCTGCACACCCATCCCATATGCCAGTCTCCCATGCTGCTGACCACCTTTTCCCCCTGCTCCTGTCAATACCCTGCATTCCCTTTCCCACAGCCAGTGGCTCTGTGAGCTCCTCCAGCCCCTTTGGCTTCTCCAGCAGTGACACTGTGCATCTCTCCTGCTGCCATCTCCCTAAGCATTCTCTCCTTGCTTTTCTCTCAACCTACAGGGTAAGTTGTCTTTTCAAGGGTGGGTAAGATTTGCAAAGCTGAGCTAGCAAGACAGTGTGAGAGGGAGAGAGGGTGGTAATGGCTCCTTTCAAGAACTCTGGGAGTTCATGGTAGCATGGAAGTGATTGAAAAAACCAAACTTTGATCAGTGGATGTAGCCTTTGTTTTCTAGTTTTCTTTTCAAGTTTTCGGCCAGTAAGGATGAAATGTTCCTCTAAAATGTGAGGACTGATCTGAAGTGACGTCCAAAAGTTGCAGCTTTATATACAGGCAGGAAGGTAATTGCTGTTGAGCAGAGTGCTACCTCATGTTTTCCTTGCTGAAGATGCTTTGGATTTTTTTTTTACATAGCTGACAGATGCTCTTTATTTGCACTCAAGTCTTGAAGCTGGTTTCTTTCCATCTTGCACAGAGCTATTATTAACAGAAGCTTGGGAGCAAAGCAAATTTGATACAACAGGAAAAATTGTGCAAATACCTGTTTTTCTCTGTAGGGAAGCTGAGGCACAGACAGGCTCAGTACTAAAGGTTAAACAGGAAATTGTGTAGCAGAACTAAAACTGAACATGAATTTCTCATTTCAGGTTTTCTGCTTGCCCTTTAACTCATACAGCTGTTTTCCAGTGCTGGTTTTTGGCTGGTTAGATCTGAGGTATATGTGTTTTCTGTGATTACTTCAACCTCTCGTATTTACCAAAGTTGAGTCACTTGAACTCTTCACACATCCTGCACAGCTTGGTAGCGTGGTTCCTAATGTTATGGAGAGTGTGTCCAGAATTTTACAGAATGCTTTTTAGTCATTTTCAGGCTACAGTCTTTTTTTCAGTATATGGCAAGCCTCTTAAATACAAAGTTCTTCTGCTGCTAAAGGTATGAGAAGGAATATGCATATACAGGATATGTATATATTCTCTCCTAGAGAGAAAATGTGTTTCAGTCAACTGAAACATTGACAAATATAATCATTGTGATGAAGTTTGTTGTGCAGTATTTGTCCTTAATTTCAAATAGTTTAATCAGTATTTTTATTTCTGGAGTGCCTGTGGTACTGTTTGCAATCAAATTCTCCAATTGTAATGAAAATCTTGATAATATCTATCACTCTCAGATTACATCATCTGGGAGTTACTAAATTTGTATGTAAGTGTCCTGTACTTGATTTTGCTGAGGCTTCAAGACAGTATTTAGGCACATGTGTAAACTCTTCAAAATACTATTTAGGCATCACAGTCAATGTGGTGTTATATGCATTTTGTTGTAATGTATGTTGGTTTCTTTATGTGTCATTTTTTGCCATGCATACACCCTATGTGTCTAGTAAGAGAAAGCATCTAGAAAATAAAAATATCTCCTTAATACAATGGCAATAGCATCTGGTAGGTGTTAAAGAAACTCTTTTACATCACAGAAATTAGAGATAAGAAGAGGGAGTTATTTCTCAAAAAAATAAAAGTTTTGTCCTGTAAGAATTTTCTAGTGCTTTAGAATAAAATTCAAGTGTTTAGTAGTATTATGTATTTAGCAGAATCTTCTTGGGAATTAGTAATGTCTTCTGAAAATTCAGTTTTCTCATTATTTTAAGTAACTATGTAATTACCAAGTGCAGTACATGGGATCTCAGCGCTGTCTCATGGGGACTAGATCTGTTTTCAGTTCTCCAAGTACACAATAGTAATATGATGTCTATGAGACCACCACAGTGTCCTTCAGAAAGCATTTTTTAAGTGTAGTTAAGCCAGCCTGGATGTCAACTCGTAATTTGGATTCTACAAAAGAATGATTTTTTTGGAGTGGAAAATTCAGATGTTGAAATCTCATTGACTTTAAGAAAAAAGTTGTGAACATAGCTTCCCTTTGTGTTTTTTACAAACCTAAGTGTGGAGTTCATGTACTTTTCCTTTCTTTCTCCCTTGCTCATATGATCTCTGTCTAGTGTTAATCAGAACAATTGTTCTCTCATAGGCTGGTCCTTGTGGGTGGTGAGTTGTTAATCGAATGGTGCGTGTCATCTGCTTTGAACCATGTACAGTATTCGAGGGGTAACTGGGGATAAGTCCTCTGAAGTTGGTTTCCTGTTATCACTTCTGTTTTATGAAATAGGCAACCTCCTAAGCCTGTCCAAATAAACAACTGAAAAAGAAAAATACTTGTTTGGATGTCTGGGTGTTGAAGATATATGTACCAGTGCTTGTTTTCATTTCCCTGGGCATGGTGAAATGGTACATTGTAGCTGCCTTATTTTGCTTGGCTGTGCTCCTTAATTTCTCTTATGTGGATGCAAAATAATAAAAAAGAACTTAAGCCACATCATATTTTGGAACTTTTCATTTAAAACATGTCTCAGTGCACAGGTTTGCACCACACAGCAGAAATAAAGAACAACTAATTTAGTTGTTTTGATATAAGGTTTATAGGAAAGAGTTTTAAATGAATTTTCCTTGAGGTCTTGAATACCTTTTTGTCTTCCTTTTCTTTCAGACATTGTTGTCACTCCAACTGCTTTTGTTGAACCAATATTCAGTTCAATATAGAGTTTGATCAGCACACTTGATGAACAGGAAGACAGACTGGAGGCACAGGAACTTCCTAAGTCGGCTTTGCTGTTGGATCTGAGGTATTGTAAGATTGGGATGAATGTTGAGTTACCTCTATTTATGTGGCTATCTCAGGCTTGCTTATCCTTATGGTGCTGTGAGTTGTGGTACTGTGTATTTGTGAAGTGCCACTATCAATTTAATCAAGTGCTCCTGGCTTCCTGCTCACGTCCATGCAGGGCTTCTTCCATCACGCTGTCACACCTGTTTAGGCACCTGCACACTTAACAAGACTCAGAATGGATCCACCTGAAAATAACCATTTACTTTACTGGGTTACTTTAGAGATTGATCAATTCTCTGATCAAGTTCGTTGCTTGGCTGCTCAAACAGCTTGCCTGACAGAACATAGAGATGGAGAAGTTGTTCACACTGTGAGAAATAGTGCTGCTGCCAGACGTGAAACCCATCTCTTATTGCTCTTCTGTGAACTGCTTGTTTCATACACTGTGCATCTGATGGATGAAAGGCATATCTTGCTGTCCTTTTGCCTAGATTATTCAGTCTTGCTTAATGTTGACTAAGGAAAAAAAAAAATCATGGTTTATGTTTTTAAGAATTCCATTGTTTCATTTTCTCCCCTGAAGAACTTTGGGGACTTTTTCAGTCCTCTTAAATGCAAGGTGAGCCGTGTCCAAGTGTTCCAAACCAGTTTCCTGCATTCACTGTTAGCAGTGGAATCAAACCACAAGTAATGAAGCTGCAGAGGAGCTACTGGATAATACTGATTAATCTACTTGGACGCAGTTTCTGAATTTTGTGGCAAGTGATAACATGCTGAATGGCCAGATTCTTCATTATTCCTTGGTTTCTCTTGTCCTGCTATGCTTTTTAAAATTAGACAGAACTGAAAGTACGTCATTAATAGCTTTCTGATACTGAAGAATATTTAAAGCTCTAGGCATGCTTTCCCTCGGTCCCATAATCATTATTGGAACTGAAGAAGATAGTAGATAGAGGATATCTTCCAACATCAGAATTTTGTTTACTCTGTTTATGTCTGTGGGGAAGAATTTAGAGATGTGATTAGAGTGTGAAACTACAGAAAGGGAAAAGAATAAAAGATGCATTTTAGTTGCTTACAATAAATGGAATAGGAAGACGGAAAATGGTCTCAAATTTGATTCCATTCATTGCTCATCAGATAAGGTACAAGTATTTGAGTTGATTTAAATAACATTTTCTCTTTTTTCTCTTTCTTAAGTGAACACTTCTGAAACTAATATATCCATTTGCGCAAATTTCATGTGCCATTTTCCTTTCCCATGTCATCCTGATCTCAGTGGAAATGCAGATATCAGATATGACAAGAAAAACAATCATCCTTGAGGAATAGTTAATTCTAGGGGTAAGATATGAGTCATGGTTGGAGTCAGAGATATTAAAGGTCTTTTTCAACCTTAATGATTATAGGCACTATACCAATACCAGAAAAACATTATTTTTCATATATTGTACTTGACATACTTGGATTTATTTTACTTGAACATTTTTAGACACCTACATGTTTGATTGACTAAGAAAAATATCTATGCTGTATGCTTATTTGTAGGCAATTAAATGAGGCATGCATATGTAATTTTTAAACAGCTGTTCTTACGTGACTTCACAAGAACATGTACTTAACTCTAGATACCTTTGCAGTTTCATCTACTACATCTGTTCATACTCTTACTGCACAATTGTGGGTCTTGTATTCTTGGAAGAGTTTGGCATTTGCACTATGAAGATCCTGTGCTCTAAAGTTCTCAATATAATGCATTGGCTTCTCAGAAATAAGCTGTCAAACTGAAAAAGGAGAAAAATAGTTCATGCACAAGCTGACAGAAGTAATTTTTATCGTATTAACTCTGAAATGACACCTTATGTTTAGATTTATTTTTTTTAAGAAATAAGTGGATTTGGGTTTTTTTTTCCCTTTTAAATTACCAGAACTAATATGGGTCTATCTAGAATCCTGGGTCAACATGCAGTTTTAAGAGAAATGGTGGCTGCTTAAGATTATCCACTCTGTTGAGGATGAACTTGGAACAGTTCTGGCTTTCTTTATATTGTGGCAATGGATTACTTAATGTTCATTTTGCGGTTTTCTATAATCCCAGGTTTTGTTTTTCAGAATTCCTGCCCACTATATATTTGTGCAATTATTTCTCCCTGAGTGTAGTACTTTGAACTTACCATTTCTAAATTGCATGCCATGTTTTTTCAAGGCCATTTTGAAGTCTGTTTATTGCCACTGTGGTGCTTACAACACTTCTCAGCTTGTTATCATTTGAAAGGTGTTTTTGCTGCATTAGCAACCAAGAGAGTAATGAACACAGAATAAGACTCATACACTTAACGGGTCTAACAGGAACTCCATGTAAGGCAGTCTTAGTGTATGAAATGACTTAGAAGAACCTAATGAAAATTACTGTTTGAATAGTTTTCCAATGTGCTTTGTGGTCAGCATATAATATCTATAACTTGGCAATATTAAATTGTTTGGTTATGGGCATGTTGTGTGAGACAGTATCAAAAAGCCTTATTAAATGAATAGCTGTGTCATCTCCAAGGTATCTCCTATAGCCACAGGCGATTTTCCCTTCTAACCACTCTAAGAAAGAAAGATTTCCCATGTGCTTGTTTTTCAGTTCAGCAGGCTATCTATTGAAAATAGAAGTGTTGACAAAAGCAGGTTTTGCCAGAATCAAAATATAAGGATTCCTTCCAAGACAGATTTTTGTTGTATTAAAAAAATTAGGAGCCAGTCAAATAGTTGGATAAATAAAAATCTTCTGCTCAATCTAGTCTGCCTTCAAAGCTGGTGGTGCTTTAAATTACAGATCTCTTCTGCAGTTAGATTCTTTGCACTTTGAGGTTTCTGAGAAGAGAATACTGGTTATTTCCTACCAAACTGAAAGGAAGCTAGAGCCTTAATGTGACTGGATTACAGGACGTAACAAGAAAAGACTAAGTAAATTTCTGCTTCAGAGGAGTCTTGAAAAATCTCTGAATATAGACGCAGTTTGCAATAGCTACCAGAATTCTATTTCTCTTGCTTTGAGGGTTTTTCTTTTGAATTTCAGTTTGTAGAAGTAACGGTTAGACAGCATGTCTGAAGTCAGATAGCTATGTGAGGAATAACTAACTTCAAAACTGAATATATTAATTGGACTCAATATAATCTGCAATAATTAAACCATGAAATGTCAGTGTCAATGCACTTTCCTCAGTAACAGGAGATTATCTTCTGTTTCTTTCCTAGAGAGAATAGGTTGATCTTCCATTTAGTTAAGTGGCAACAATAAATGTCATTGTGAAAAAATGTCCATTTTAAACCAAGCCTCTTCATCGTGACAGGCTGTTTCAGTTCCTACCTCAGCACAAGTACTGCCACTGAAGGCAGGTTCTGCTGTCACACCCAATGAATCCTTCCTTTCCTTCCTTTCCTTCCTTTCCTTCCTTTCCTTCCTTCTCTCACTGTGTTCTGGGAACCAGCTAGTGTTAGGTGGAGCTGAGAGTTTTTTGTGTGGTCAGTTGTACATTAGAATTTGGACTGTTTATTCACAAAGACTAGTTAACTTCTAGTGAAAAATGAGAGGAGAAAATGGTGTAGGAAAGTACCACAGCTGTGCCCATAAGGTATAGGTTCAGGTGCAATTAATGGTTCCCATCTTGTGCTAGAACTCACTGATGGCTTTCTGCCTGGAGAGATTGCAAAACTGCTTGTTTCACACAGCTGATTGATAGTAATCTTCTTTACTGCTAAAATAAAGAATGAGACAACAGAGGGGGACTGATAACCTCTGCGCTTGTACACAGATGAGGAAAATCTTGCTGTTGGGGGTTACCCTCTAATATTTATTTTTCCTCAGGTTCCACGAGGTAGTCATATTCAATGACCTCGCAGTTTTTATTCTGGTTAAAAATTCTGAGACAGCAGGTAAATTATGGAACCCAGTAGCACTTATATCCGGTCTCTTTGTATACTGCTGTTTCTCCTTGTGAACCCTGAGATGTCCCAGAGTTAGCAGACAAATAGCGACAGTAATATATCCATAGTTAGCAGGGCTGCTTTTTTTTTTTTTTTTTTTTTTTTTTTTTGGTTTTTTTGGGGTTTTTTTTGGTTTTTTTTTTTTTTTTTTTTTTTTTTGTGGTTTGTTGTGGGTTTTTTTGGCTTGTATTTTTGGTTTTTTGTGTTTTTGTTTTTTTTTTTACCAGATGTTTTTCAAAGGATATTTTGAATGTTCTGAGGGAGCTTGGGCAACTTTTGATTTTACTTTCAGTATCCTTTTCCAAAGTATCTGCGCTCAGAAATCTGCAGTCACCATCACGTTGCCCATGCATTTACCCTAGTGAGTCTTCTGACCCATTAGTCATTTGGTAGGTGTCCAGCAGTATGCCAGAGTTTCTAATTTACAGACTTTAGGCCAGGGAAAGCCTGCCCTTATTAGATATACTTACAGAAAGAAACAATCAGGCTTTCTTAAAATCCCAACTAATGTCCATGCAGTGGAAAAGTTGCAATTCTGTAAATCTTCTAGGCTATTTTTGGTGTACAGATATCTGCCGTAGATTCAGCTATGGTTTCCCAACAAGATTAAGACCATGATGCTCTGGAAAATAATGGTCCTGCCATGCAAATATATTGATGAGTTTTCATTTGGATCACCCAGTTGTTCTGAGTTAGCCCCTGGCTGGATGAACGCTGCAGCTGACATAAGTGCAGGAGTGGACAGGAAGGGAAGGGCTGATGGCACCTGTACAGGACACAGTGCACAGCTTATCATGGTGACTGAGTGTGAAACTTCAGGTTCAGGACCAGGCTTGGGTCAGACAGCAGGATCTTCACCAGTGCTATGTGTTTTGTCCAGTTGCTGCCTTGCACTGGCTGTGCTGTTTGTCCCCTTTCTCCCAACATGATGTGAATTGTTTCCTTCTTAAGATAATGGGAACTTGCTTCCCTCATACTTTCAAATTCCCATTACCTAGTCTAGATGAATGAATGGCTTTACTGTCTTTTTTCTCTTTACTTTTGGATTGACTCCTCTGTTAGCTTTGAAGAATTACCTTGTTTTTCAGCAATGCATTCTCTTTGCCCTTGCTAATTATCAGTACTGTGATGTGCCAGTTTGACTGAAGAGGTCTCAATTGGTCTTCTCCATCAGCACACTAGGAAATTTTTTCCTTACTTTCGCTTTCACCAGTTCTTACAGGAATAGATCAGAGCATTAAATAAAAGGCAGGGGTGGTGCATCATCATCTCTGCCTTCATGCAAACTGTGTCTACTCATGGACATTTTATGAGCTGGCCTGAGCTGGATTTTCTGATTGTCTCTGCTGTCAGGAATCATGTTAATTAGAAGTGACTCTGAGCGATAAGGTTCCACAGGTATCTATTGTCAGACTGGGCAATCGCATTAAGAAATCACCCAATTAACTGGAAGTAACTGGAATGAACATGAGAGGTGATTTATTTGCTACTTCAGTCACCTTCTTGCTGTGTGCACAGTTACAACAAACAAGTGGCTGCGTGGGCACAGCTAAAGAGGACAGCTTTAGGGCCTACTGGACTGTAATTCCATGGACAGGTACACTAGCTGAGTCAGATACGAGTCCTGTGTTCCTGTCCCGAGGCACTGGCTCACGCCATCAAGTTTGTACACGTGGGGTGAAATAGGTGGAAGATGCATCACTTGAGAATTGACTTCAGCAAAACAAAGGCAAAATCTATTTTTCATGTGGGTAAGTTCTCCAATCCTGTTTATTGCAAAGCTGCAGAAAACATCTATGTCTGCCAAAAGGAAATGGAGACATGGGATGGGAGAGACAGAGAGGATCCATGGGATGAGGGACTAGCTCTCTTGGAGGCAGAGCCAGCTGATCATAAGGCAAGTGATGTCAAGTATGTTTAAGCTGTCCTAAACAACCTCTGCACACCACCCCCATCCTTAATTCCTAAGTCTCCCAGCTGCTTTTTGTGCATTTAGGATCTGAACCTGCTGAAAAAAATAGGGGCTGGGGGTACAGTCAGTTTGAAACCTGTCCCTCCTGCAACCTCCTAAGCATCTGCCCTCATGAAGAAGAGAGGAGGTTCAGACTACTGGTGGTGGGAAGAAGGTGGGCGTTGTTTAAGCTGGCATTGCCACTGAAGAAAGAGATCAGCAAACTGAAGGAATCATGCAGCTGTTCATATGAGAAGGGCAGTTATTGTTGTTATAAACATTGTTGGGATTTTTTTAACAGTTGGCTTAAAATTCTGTCTCTTGAAATGAAAAGATTTTCTCATTTCCATTGTAGACCCAACTCATTCATTCATATGTGCTGAAAGTCTGTTTCATAACTCACATTTTCAATCACTAGGCTTGTCTTTACTATTTAAAATTTTCTTCTATAGCTGCTGCATTTTTTTACTCTCTTTAGTCATAGACGAGGCTATTTTTTTCTATTTCTTCTATTTTTTTTAACTTTGTTTCATTCCCTTGAGCAAGTAATCTGTTCTGTTTCATCCTTGTGCTAGTATGATTGGATTCTGTTAATCTTACAGGGTAAAAAAAAAAAAAAGGAGAACAAGAAAAAGACTGTGATTTGGGAAGTAAGGTTTATGCTCTGATATTTGGGTCTCTACCTGTGTGAAATTCTCTTTGCTAGTAATGGACCTACTGTTATATAATGGAAAAAGTAGATTGGAATCAAGATCACATAAAAAAATAGAGCCTTAATTACAGTAATCAGTAACTAATTCTCTGCAGTAAATAATGCAACTGTTGGTTTGTTTTTTTTTTTTGTGAGGATGAACCATCTTTTCTTTTTATGAGGCATGGTACTAGTGATGGTGCCATGGCAATGACTTGCCATATGACTGTTTGCTTTGCAGTGGTGGAAGAAGAAATAGGGCTGAGACTTCCTGGTTGCCTGACCTTGATTTAAATTTCTCCATCTTTAAACATATTTCTAGGCTCTGTCTTGGTGTTTTCTTGCTTACATGTTGAAGCAGCTGCTTAAAATGACACAATGTGAATGCTGAAAGCTATGGGGAATGTTTACAGTCCAATGGGATGTAAGTCAGTAGCCTTATCAGTGTACCACTTGTTAACCACAAAGTGATTTTTCTTTGAACATCCTCTGTCAGGGATTGGTTTTCACATACTACATAATTCTGGTCAGCTGAGCAGTTTCCTGTAACAGTGCGAGAAGCCAAAATCAGGTTCCATTCCTTTGACACTATTCAATGTGCATCCATAATATAGCACACTCTTACCTATCATGAGATCTATCCATGCAAAATAGATATCTGATGTAACCATATACTGCTGTGAGCTGCACAGAGTTGGTGTCACACTCTGAAGTCATCCTTATTTTCAGAAGGTCTTGTTTGTTGCTTCTGCCTAACCCCACAAAAGCAGTCTTGTATTAATAATGTTATGGTAGACATTTTATGTGGAAATACGTTCCTACTATATTGGGATTTTTGTCCATCATATTAATGTCCACCGTGATAAGCAATAGAACACAGTGCTCAATAAATTTAGAGGAGAGATTCTTAGTTGTAAATTATTTACCAAAATCTTGTTTTTGTCAGTATAAGCTAGTCTTTAAGTAGTAAATGAATTGTTGAGTCGATCTAAAGAAAAGCCTGTCAGGTGATCAGTATTTGATTTCAATAGCTTCATCAAGAACAAGATTCCAGCACAAATTAAGGAAGTCTTTCTTCATTTGTCAGTCTTTATAACTGAGACTGAAGCAGAGTCATAAATTACATCTTTCCTCTAATGGGAGCTATTCATCATGGGTAACTGTTTCTGACGCAATGGCATTATCCCTGCTATTGATGTTTTTTCATGCGTGCTTACTCAGACTTCCTGTGCTGCTGATTTTAATTCCATATGGAGGTACGATGGCATAAGAAGTTGTCTGTGCTGGCACAATGAGAAATCTTTTATGAATGGATTAGGACAAAGATGTACTTTTATAGCAGCTAGAGAAGTTATGAAATTAACAACTGATCACATCACTTTTCAGTTTGTCTTTGCACTGTGACAGGGATATTGCTGATCTACTTTGCTGATGAGGGAAGACTCGGCTACTGGGAGAGATTCTAGCACCAAGTCTTATCTTCATTACCTGCTAATTCTGTGTTTAACCTGGGTTTTCCCCTTTGGCCTGGGATGCATTGCTGAATGTGAAGCAGCTGTCAGAGCCACACATGAAACCTCTGTCATAAGCTGCCTTGGTGGCTTTTTGTCAGTTGTTAGTGCCAAGTGGAGTCACTGAATGCATGTACTCATACAAAGAAGTAATGAGTCTTTTAACACCTACCCAAAAGCCTCTGGCCACTCATTCCCATACACTATGTACCTGTGCTGGCTTGCTCTTTGCATCATTGCCCTGAAATGGGAGACATAAAACCTTTTCTTAGCACCCAGTATCCCAACCTGCCTACAATCTCTTCATTTTAATTCATCTCTACATTTTAAGCTGCAGAACAGTGGGCCCACAGAAACCCGAAAGTCTTTATACAAATTACTTGACTGCAGAAACATGTCAGATGCCTGGTGTCAGTTTGAGCTGAAGAGTGAAAAACCTGCTCCATTAATAATGGAGGAGCACTGAACATCAAGCTGCTGCTGTTTGACCAGAGGGTTGAGGGATCTGAAGATCCGTTTAGAAGAGAGATTAAAAAGACTGAAGTGGTAGTGGCTGGAAATACAGTGGTAAAAATTCCAGTGATGAAATGGGCTGTGTACTGTCACCCCTGGGAGCATGGGGCAAGGGCAAAGGTAACCATGTCGAACACAACATCTGCAAAGACCAGTCCACACAGGCAGCCATCAAAGGAACAGTGTGAAAGACAGTGGGAGGTAAGTGGCCTTACCCTGCCCTGGAAAAAACTCTGCTTTGATATACAATATATATCATACAAAGAATATAAGCAGCATAGATTAAGACTCGATATCTCAAGACAGGAAGATGGAGCCAGTTGTCTGTATTCCTGTTTCAAAGGACAGTTTGAAACATATGACATGTGCTGGATTCAGCACTTGGCAAGGGGCAAACCTGGATGTATGTACAGACTGGGGAATGAGAGGCTGGAGAGCAACACCACAAAAAGGGACCTGGAGGTGCTGATCTGCAGCAAGTTGAATCTGAGTCAGCAGTGCCCTGGCAGCCAAGAGGGCCAACCGTGTCCTGGGGGCATCACCAGCCAGTTGAGGGAGGGGATTGTCCCGCTTTGCTCTGCACCAGAGTGGTCTCGCCTTGAATATTGTGTGCAGTTTTGGGCACTGCAATATAAGAAATATGTCAAGTTCTTAGAGAGTGTCCAAAGGAGGGCAAGGAAGATAGTGAAGGGCCTTGAGGGGGAGCCGTATGAGGAGCAGCTGAGGGCACTTGGTCTGTTCAGCCTGGAGAAGAGGAGTCTGAGGGGAGACCTCCTTGCAGTTACAGTTTCCTTGTGAGGGGAAGGAGGGACAGGCACTGATCTCTTCTCTGTGGTGACCAGTGACAGGACCCGAGGGAATGGCATGGAGCTGTCTTGAGGGGTTTTAGGCTGGGTATTAGGAAAAGGTTCTTCACCCATGGGGTGGCTGAGCACTGGAACAGGCTCCCTAGGGAAGTGGTCACAGCACCAAGCCTGCCAGAATTCAAGAAGTGTTTGGATGATACTCTCAGGCACATGGTGTGGTCCTTGGGATGATCCTGTGCAGGGCCAGAAGTTAGACTTCAGTGAACCTTATGAGTCCCTTCCAAGCTAGGATATTCTATGATTCTATGATCTTGAAAGCTCGCCTTCAGCTTTCTCTTTGGAGACTGCACCATTGCTCATTTGCCAGTGGATTTCCCACTTTCTTCTTCCTTTGTCCTGATCACACTGCTCAGACCATTTGGTTCAGATATGAGGGGGCAGAACAGGCAAGTAGGATTTTATTGTTGGGTAGGTTTTGCCTGTGACCACAGTTGTAGCCCTGAGCTGGTGGAGTGATTCTGCTGGGAATGTATATGCTACTTCCCTCAACTAATTTCTGGGATCCCTATTTCAAAATACATTTCAAAATAGCCAGCAAATTGGAAAAATGAGGAAATCTAGCACTTCACAACAGGTGAATTAGTTGGCCTTTTCAGAGTAGGAATCATTTATATACAGTCTTAAAACACTGGGTTTGCCTGCATGCTTCCCTACCTGTTCAAATTATTTGCCTATTTAGACAGCCTGTAGGTTATCACATACTAGGCTATTTCCTAGCTGACTTAATTTCTTTCTGTAGAGGAATAAGACAGAATTTTTCATTTGCTAAGACTTCCAGTCAGTGATTCTGTTATAAGAAAAAAATCTCGTCTGCCCCTGTAGTTTGTAGTCTCTGTCATGTCACTTGATTACTTGAGCTCCTTTAGTGCAAAACAGAGAAAGATTTCAGCGGTACAAATGGACCTTCACACGTTGTAAATAAACTGCTTTTTTTCCTCCATTATAATATGTGAGGTCTCATAGTGTAGTACAGCAGATATAGGTCACAATCACATGTAGAATCCAGTTTCTCTCATTTCTTCTTCTCTTCCCCTCTTTTACTCTTCCTTCTGTAATCAAGTGCACAATTCTCCCTTTTCTTTCCTGGCACTCCTCCTGTCTTTGATAGGCCAGTTTGGCTCACTGAACACACAAAAAAACTCACTCAACAAGAGCAAGTGAATATTCTTCTGAGGATTTAGTGAGCCAGAGCAGCTCTGCTAAGCTGCCAAACCACACAAGGGATAGCGCAGGAATGCACAGAAAGAAATGGTGGAGGAGGCAGCCCACCCCTTGTAGCAGCAAGATCTGGCTCTTAGGTCTGCCAGCTGCAATGTGAAACCTTACTTGAATGGAAGCTTGAAGAAGTCTGAGAAGGGCACAGCATAGCCACTGTGCTATTGTGTCTTCTGCTAACTGACCTACCCACCTCTTCAACAACTGTTTTGAATAATCAGAAGTTAATTTTAACTCCAAATTTCTTCCCTGAGGATAAGTCCATTAAAGAATAATTCTCAGCAGACAGAAGTTTAATGGCAAAATGAGCAAACAACATGAGCTGGCAGACCTCAAAAAGAACAAAGATGGGACTAATGTTAGATCTTCTAATCCCTAGGACTGGGTCGTTCTCTTTATTGTATTTGCACATACTTTGACCAAATTAGGCAGCTAGTTTTTTAACCTCAAGGATTTTCAATGCACGTGGAAAAAAAGGAAGGATATTTATTTTTGTAACATGCACATAAGGATTGTATCTACATACAAAGCAACAGCTCCAGCGCACCATACTGCAGCCAAATCTATGACTTTATCCTATTTTCCAGGCACTCGAGTGTATTAGAAAAGTTGCATTCCTTACCGTCTTTGCTCCGGCAGCTCTATTGCTAGCTGGGGCTACATACAGCAAGGGCAGGTGTGAAACATGACGGAAGCTGGGTAATGTTTATGAGTGTGACCATACTATAGAAGAGTAGGCTAGCACGTGTGGATAAACTCTGATTAATTACCTCTGGGATTGAAAAAACACTGGGATGAGTTTTCACTTTGTCCCTTGTGCATTGCAGAGTAGGTACATTATTTCTGTTCCTGGCAAGGGGTGCTGGGAGGATAAATCATCAGTGTAGCTACTATATTGTGAACCAACTGACTCTTCAGAGTGAGCTGCCAAAGGGGTGAGTCCAGGTGTAGTTAACTTTCCATAAAGAGCTAGCTCTTCCAACCTGGAAATGGGGGAAATAGTGTGTAGCTTGAAGGTGTTTATACTGTAATGTGTCCCTGCCACACTACTGATGTCCTTGATGTTTCGTGGACAGACAGACTTCAGTACATTCCTGTATCAAAACAGAAAGTGCTCATTCAACAGTTAAAATCAGCTGCATTTTATTATCTCTTGTAGCACTACTCTACTTCGAGCCTGATGCCCTTGGAGGATATTGCTGTAGGCATATTTTAACTGCAGGCATTTCTCCTCCGCTGGATTCTTAGCAGACAGGGATTAGGATGCGATATGTGGCTGAAGCTGTCCTGCTGACAGATCGCTGTGACCTTGCTGTGACTTCTGTTCTGATCTCACTGGCACTGCTGGAATTTGACACACTAGAACATGAGATACTGGCTCCATTATGCTACTAATTGGTATCGAGTGCATTGTGTTCCTGCCTCCTTCACCATCTGATGTAGGTGGCAGATAGTTTTAATTTATTGTTGCCATGTGATTTAGGAGGCTTAAGTCTCTATCATCAGCCATTTGATGCCTTTATCCTTTCATGTGGCTGTCTTTATCATATGCAGGTGTAGAGCTTGACACAGGCTTGTATTATAAGCACACTTGGTGTCCTTATCTTATTGCTGAGTCCTCTTCTGGAATGAAAGGAAATTGGTTGCTTTTTGAGCATAGATAAAACACACTAAACATTTTTCTCATGCATCTCTAGAGCTAGAACCATTTTCTCTATTTGTCAAATGTACAGCAACATAGTATTTCTGCACAGTTAATTTTTAGACTGCATAGATTGGCTTTTATTTTTGTCTAGCAGTACTGTGGATGGTAACAGAGTAGAAAAATTCATGTCCTTAACCAAAATAATTCAGGGTTTTCTCTCTATAGCATTTTTTGCCTTTATAATGATTTATTTTGTCCAATTATCACAAAGCTGGACAAAAAACCAAACTGAAACATAAAACAACTCCATATGGGATGATGTTTATAGCACCTTTTTTCCTCATGGAAAAAAAAAAAAAAGACAGTAGTTTTCCAAAGTCCAGTTTCATCAGTCCTACAAGATGGAATTTGTTAATTCAATCATTAGGGAAGTTTATGACCCTGAAGAATATGACTTGCAAATGCATTGGTATCAAGAGGGAACAAATAACAAATCTAGCCCAGAGGGAACACAGGGAGTAGTTATTAGCAGCAAACTACCTGACACAATTTACAGAAAAATAAGTTGTGTATTTAATTACTACAGCTCTGCCAGATGAAAGTAGTAGTTATTTATTACTGGCACTGCTTATGTTAAATCTACTGGGGACTTCAGCATTGTCAAAGTGGTTTTTCCCATGCAGGATCCTGACTCCCCAGGTGGAATTCACATCCTGCTATTAGAGCCTGTGGCTCCATGGCAACCCATGGAAAGGCAGGTGTCTCAGATAAGATGAAAAGCAATCTGCAGCTACCTAAGACATCAAACATGAAGTGCAGAATTGCACAGCAGGTTTGAACCCTGCTTCTTTCTCTTGACTTACTGTAGGCTGTAGGAGTGTGCCTAGGCTAGATGAGAATCCATATCATCTTTTTAAGGTTCTTAAATGTGCCCTTTAGTAATGGGATAGCTAACCGGTGTTCCATAGAAGTTGGAGCATGGGTAGGCTGTGGATGACTGGGGACAACTCCCTGATTAGGAGACTCCTCCTCATCCTCAATTCAAGGACTGTTCGTACATTCTACACTAGTCTGACCACTTGACACAGTCCTCTATCTGAAAAGTCCTATGTTGACACAAGAATTTCCAAAGCTCAGAAGCAGGGTAAGGGCAAGTGACGGGAGAGCTTGGAGGACAGCAGAGCAATTGTCAGCATAGATATGAATGCAGCTCACATCCCTGAACTGATTTCTTACAACTGTGCCTCATTTCTTCCTTCTCTGAACAGGTAATAGTTGGCAAACTATATAAGAGAACTTCTGATAATATTGAGAAGGTGAATTAATGACTCATAAACCATACTAATGAGGCTATTCCAGAATGGAGGTCAAGAAGGAATGTTCAAAAAGAGTTTAATCCACAGGGCATGTTAAGGGCCAAGCTATCTCTTTTACACTTTCATCTCACTGATGATTTTGTAATGGCCTACAAAACCTGACAGATCTGGACAAGCAAATAATTTTTATTGGGAAACACTGAGGATTGATTTCCTGATTTTTATTGACACCATTTTTGATTACAGATACACAAAAGTAAAGGCAAATTTATTTCTTCAATAAAAATGTGGCAGAGATTTTAGTAACTTGACCTTAGTAATGTGATCAACATTGGGGATAGAAAATCCCACATCAGAGGTTAGCTCTTGAGTACAGAAGTTACAGTTCACAGTGCTATTTTATAATGATCCTACAGGCAAGTACATTGAATGATGATAAACTACTGCTCAGTAGTTTGGTGACTTAAGAAAGAATTATATGTGCACTTCACCTATTTGTTTTTCCTAGATCGTTTCATGGTGGAAAAGCATGTTAGTAGCTTTGCTGGTTTCCTAGAACAACTAGTTGCTTTATGACTTTTTGTTATTGTTACTTACTGAAACAAACTTACTGAGGGATCTTTATGGTCCACTTTTCCATTGTATCCAAACTCCTAAGTATCTGTTAATTTCTCTTCACAATTTCCTTGGCATTTCCCACATCATCTTAAGTATTTGTAACAGTGAGGACAGAGATGTTGTTTTGTTTTGTTTTGGGTGGTTTTTGTTTGTTCGTTTTACAAAGAAAGAGTCTTAGTCAAAAGACACTTGCCAAAATAATTATACATTGAAGGATTATTTACCAGACAACATGTGCAGTGGTTCATCAAGGTGCCACTTTTAAACCTATCAAGACAGCACCAGATGGCCTGTCTTTTTTCTTATATGTTGGTTAGACTAATTTTCAAGTGGCTAGACCTCTTACAGGTTGGGACCTCAGGCTATGGTTTTACAGTATGAGGCATCTGATAGCAGTGACAGGTAAAGAGGTTCTTGCTTTCTTCTCCTTGTACCTCCACATGCTCTTTCCTTCCCCTGCTCTTCAAGGAGCTAGCCCCTCAGTCAGACAACACAGAAGTCATGAGCCAGAACAAGGAACTAATCCATATTCAAAATGAACCTTTGTTTTTTTTTTAAATCTCGAACTGACTCCTTTGTGGAGTTCACAGCAGTTTTTCAGGAGTGGTGGTACAAGCATGGTGTTTCACAGTGTAGCTGTGAGGGACCTGCTTGGCTGGTGGGAGGGGAAGGTGGAGCTCTAGGATGGGACGTTTCTGCTGAAAATTGGTTACTGTGGAAATATGGTCTCAGATTTCCCATCTTCCCTGGCAAGAGCAGAGCCCTCTTCTTGCCTCCTAACTGTCTCCTTAAGCTTACATAAAAGAGACCGAGACCTGCACAATTACTCTTTAACCATCCTTTTTTGATAAGGCCACTGTGAGAGCATTTTAGGTTCACTCTGTGAGCAGATTAATATATTTTATTCCACTGTTGACCACTTCAGTCTTGAAAGCACACTGGTTATTCCCTAATTCCTATCTTCAGGTGTTGCTGAAGCATTCATTTTTATTGAATTGCTTAAGCATGGCCAAAGGTTGGGAAAGCTGTAAAACCACAAGTAGCTAAAAATTCTCCAACCTAAAGACATGTTTGAGGAGTGGTAAACCTATCGTCAATGGCTTTGCAAGTGGAATGACAAACTCTGTTAATCATTGTAAATATTCTGCCCTAAAGAGTTCAGATATTGCCACCAAGGAGTGGTTCAGTCCACCCCTCATTAGAATGACGAAACTGCCCTGCTTCAGAGGGCTGATGCCAATCCTTCAAGGTACAACCAGGTAGCCTGCATAGCTGGGGTGCACCCTTGGGAGGAGAGCAAACCAAAGGTGGTGCTGGCTAGGAAAACAGAAGTTGCCACATCAAGCGGCAGATTCCGCAGACCCAATCATATCCCATGATCCAGGGGAGAGTCTTCCATTTATGTATGGACTGTGAATTCCCCCCAGCCTTGGTACCATGACTGTTTGTGCCCTACATATCCCTTCTTGGATCACACAGGGATACAGACTTGAGCCAGATGACAGATGGGCGCATGATCCCATTTCTGTTGGATGTGTTCTGGTGTGGATATTGGCTTTGTGTTTTTCTTCATGCTTTAAAGTGTCCATGCAAAAACAGGCAGTGCTTGATATGGCATAAAATTTGCCAGTGCAAAATTAATCCATCAAAATTGCCTTATTGCGTTTGAACCAGCAGAGTGAATTCATATTGGGTGAGTGCCTAATGTCCCATGGCCATGGCACTTCTGGATCCATTTCCTGTTGCCTTAGAGTAGAGTTTGCCATACTCTTGAAGATTTGTAGACCAGAAAAAGTGGAACTGGGTGCATTTAGGACAAGGAGGACTTTTCGCTGGTAGGTGGAGCGGAGCTGGTTTTGGAGCTGATAACCAAGAAGCTTCATGAAAACTATGGCCTCAGTAAAGATACAGAGCAAAGGATCTCTGGATTCAAAAAGGCAGTCCCCTTATTAATGAATGAAAGCAGAATGTGGGTCTGTCTTGTATTAGAGATACAGATATGTCCCAGAGTAACTCATCTAAGCGATACTGGTTAAAACACCCTACTTCACTGGTTTTATCAGGGCAGGGGTGATGTAGCTGATAACTGTTACTTGAGTAAAGAGGTGTGCATATCCATGTGTACAAACACAGACAAGACCATGTCATTGTCTGAGGAATGTAATATCTATGTCTAGATGGGTGTGATCTATACTTTGTGGGTCCAAACTGGAAGCACTACTAAGAAATATAGTTTAATTATTATCCTTGGAGTCTGATTCTCACTCAGTACTGTCTGGTATCAACAGCTACTGCTGCCTACCATTCTCTGCTCCATAGAAATAGACAGAGACCATATAAACTGAAACCATAAAAAGACAGGGTTGATTTTTTTTTTTTCCCCCCAGGGAAAAAAGACAAAGAGTGTCGCTTAAGAGGCAGACATAGGCATGGAGAGTTAGTCATGTTACCTTTAGAGGAAAACATTATCAAACATTGACCCTGAGCCTAGAGATTCCCAGATACGTTTATCTAGAAAAGGAAGATAAATTAAAAAGTAAAGTCAGGGAGAACTTTTAAGTAGGCTAAGTATCTCTTAAAATGACTCAACTATCCTGGAACATGTTGCTATCTCCACTTCAGGCTGTCCTGCCCTTCCCTCCTTTCAGGTGAATGCTCTTGGGAGGAAGAATTTGACCAGCTTGGCTGAGAAAATATTATTTCTAGTGCTCTATTTGTAACCTTGATAAGATCTCCATGGCAACAGAAGTTGCTGAATAGAATTGGTCATGATATTTGACAGAGGAAGTTTTCCACTAGAAAATGCTGTTTTAATGCAAAAGTGTTGGGGAGGACTATTTGATGTTGACAATGTTTTGGTCTGAAAAAAATGGGGAAAATCTGAAAAATGTCGTGGAAGGAAGAGGCTTTTCTCTTTTTTCAGCCTGCTGCCTTTCCTCCTGGGACTTTTTATGTCAGGAAACAAGACGACCATCTTTTCCTTTTCTATTTTGTGATTAGTGGCTGAATTCCCAGTTCAACTCCTCTCTTTGACTCTTTATTTTAATATTATTATGAAAAGGCTCTAAACCAAACAGGAGATGAGAGAAGATGTAAATCTTCAAATATCCAAAGTATCTATTTTAGGAAAGAGAAATTTTGAAATGAAAGCAAAAAGTCAAAGAATGTAGTATAATTACTTGCCCATTTTGTTTTTAATAGTCAATTTTATACCACATGGCCAAAAATCTCAGATTAAAATTGTTTTCTTTTCTTTTCATTATTTAACTTCATCCCTTCTCTTTACCCTGAACTGCTGGATGTAGTGATAGCTAGTGATATGTCACTGTATATCATATCCTCTTACTAACATTATTTGTTTCACTGAAGAGAGGTCTTGGGACCTGCAAGTGCCAGCCTAGTAATTTGTCTCTTTTCCCAGTGATGGCTCCTCATGAAACTAGTACAGAAAATGGTAAGGGTAATAAACGTTTCTACCAAGGCAGTTTTCACTATTGTTCTGCTTCATGACTCCTTCTTTGCCCATTTAGTATTAAGAATACAAATAAAAATGAAACTTTCTTTGCAGTCAGAAAGGACAGGGAAATAGACACCTGTCTTCCTCACTGTCTTCAACAAGAATATTATTTTTTAAGATCTTCCCCTGGGATTTTTGGAAATGTACTTGGCAATTGAGATTATCAGTCAAATGTGCTGATTAGTTCTGTCACTTGGCTGCCTGCTGTCAATAGCAGCCGTTTCAGTACCACTTTTCCTCATACTGCTCTGCTGCCCATGTTACAGGAGCCTTCCCCTGGGCCTTCCCCTCCTTCCTGCACATGTGCCACATCTCTTTGAGAATTGTCTTTTTCAGGGTTTCACAGCTGATCACAGGATGTTAGCTGCACCATGCAGGGCCAGGGGATGCCTTTACTCCTGGTCTGGTGCCGGATGAGTTTGCCCTGGGCTCACAGGTCCAGTGAGGAGTTACAGAGACAGACTGGACTTCCTTCACAGCAGTGACCTGTTTTGCAGGCATGTACTGGTCTGGTCAGCCATAGCCAGGACTGCAGCTACATCAAAGTGGTACACATGACAAAATCCAGCCTGCCATCTTCATTCAGGAGAAGATGGGAAGCGGACATTTTGGCAGCTGTCAGACACCCAGATAGCTCCTCCTGCACTTGCCCATTGACCGGCAGAGTCAGAACTACTGCTGGTACTGACAAGTTAGAACACCTCCCTTTCCAGGAGCCAGCCACCACCACCAAGCTATGCACATTTTCATGGTGTGGACTTGCCATGCAGGAATGTGGCAAGTCACTGGAAGTGATCACACCATGCTAAATATGCTGGGAATAGTAGCAGAATTGGTCAAATAAGGTATCTGGAGAAAACATTAAGTTCCTAACTGGAACAGCTAAGATGGTTGTAAGGACAGAGGTGAGCAGAGGGAGAAATAGCTCAAGGTCATACAGCTTTTTAGGAGTAGAACTAGGGTGAGCATCCAGCATCCTAATTATCAGGCTGTTTTCCTATCACCAGTCCTGTTGTAGACTCATGCTTTAGGTTCAGTGGGCATACGTCTGCTTTGGATACATTTTTCCAGGAAAACATTTGCTCTACTTACCTCAAACTACATCACACCACAAGGTTTGCACTTGCTGTGGCCACTCAGCATCTTGACTCTGGTGTTAAAATTGGCATGTTTGTCGAGGCTGACTGATGGAAAAAGGTGGAAAGCCAACATTGAATGCCAACTCTGATAGGAGGCTGACGTAAAAGGCTGAGGAATCATATAGGACTGCTGCCCTGGTTATATAACAGGGAATATTTTTTGTAAATGCTCAAACTGACGTACATTGTGTTTTGGCATGTGTTTGTCAGTGCCCTTGTTCTATTGCCTTGCTGAAGACTCATTGACAGATGGCACTCAAGTGAGTGCTTTTTATAGATGCCAGTGTCCAACTCAGATACAGTTTCTGAAAGCAAAAGGTGTTTGGGATCTGATGCACTGCCAAAGTTTTTTCTAAAAGGTGCTTTAATGGTACTTCATACTCTTCTAAAGGGGGAAGTGTGTGGGAGATGAATGAGGAACAATGACTCTCATGGATTTTGAATCACCAGTGATTCTAGTAAGTGAACAGCATTTATGAAATGGAAGAACAAGAGAACAGGAATTTAATGGGCATATACACTGTGTTCAGCAGCGGCAGGATTTGGGCAGTTGTTGTCTAACCTGGTGTTCTGGAGAACGATTTCTTCTCGCAGCTTTACCTGGAGATTAAGTGTCGTATCAGTGAAACCAAATGTAGGGTATCTATTACTCCATAACAGCATTCTCCCTTGTGGGACAGGGACTTTGGGGCTGATAGGCCCCCAATGCAGGCTGTGCCCTAACCCATGGAGTACTTTCCAATGAGACCCAAACATGGTGGGCAGAGCCAGGTGCTGGCAACAGGCTCCATCAACAGCTCCAGACTGGAGTAGTGGTGACCCAGGTGCAGGATGCATCCAGGGTATCTGTCTGGAAACAAAAGGAGATGAGGCCAGAGACAGGACTGGAGACAAGACTTCAGTGAGGATCTGAAATCCAGGCAAGAGGCAGAGCTAGAGGCTGGCACTCCTGTGGCATCTCTGGTACAGGGACTGATGACTCTGCACTGACTTGAAGTCCTGGACCAATGGCAGAGCAGTTGGAGTGGCCCCAGGTGAGTTTCATCAACACCAGTAAGGCATTTTGGTGCACTTAGGACCCTGACACAGACAGAAAAAGGTGTGGCTATGCTATGGGGTGACTCATGTGCAGAGGCTGTCCAGGTTTACCAGAGGGAGCAAATAGAGGTGGTTTCAGCTGCAAGAAATGCAAGAAGTACTTTGTCTCTACTTATGACTCTTCAATTGGGTAGATCAAAGTGAACAATGCATTCTTTATTTTGCGGTCATGAAACCCTTTATTTAGTAGAAGTATCTGCATCCTAGTATAGCTGCTGTTTCTAGCTCTGGAACTGAAGAATTTGTGGGCTCTGACTCTTCCCACATTTTTGTGAATCAGGACATGGACGTCTAGCCATCTTCAATCCTGAGTGTTCTGACTGGCATTTGTTCTGGCTGCTAGGGATTCAGGCTTCCAGTTGAGATGTCTGGGGACAACATAGCAGGCAGGCTGAAAAATAAGCATAGTCAAGGGATTTATTAACCATAGGGAGTTCGCTCTTTAAGTCTGCTAGGGAGCTATACATATCCCTGAAACAGCACAGGTCCATGAAGTACCTTTTGTGGAAGTTTGTGGCAGAGACAAATATAGAATCCTTTTATTCTTGGAGCAGTGGAATGATCCTTTCTGTTCTGCAAGATATAAATCTACTTTACCACATGCTTTACAACTTCTGCAGAAAAAGCAGCAAGGCTGGAGAGCCAATAGTCTTCTCTGGAAGGCATCTCTGAGTAAGATCTGCTGTGCACTGAATGAGGTCTAGGGTCTTTGCAAACCAATGGCATGTATTCCTGAAGTATACATATTGAAAGTATCTGAAACAGTATATTGTAATGCAAATATATTGTAGTACAGGGGAAATGAAGACAACGTAATGCAAACAACTGCACAATTTCCTTATGCTTTTCTGCAGTCTCAGATTTGTTTCTCTTCCTGTGACAAGTTTGCTGTGTGCCACTTCACAGGGCTTAAAAGACCAATGGAAAATTGGTATTTCACAGTATAAGGCCTACTTCATCAGATTTTTAAACACTAAGAAGCAACATCACCAAGGTGGCAATGATACAGATACCCTGTGTGAGCCATTTGAAGCCTTTAGATTAACTGTATGTATACCCATCCTTCCTGTGTGCCCTCACCAGAGTGTAGGGAGTTTGCCTGTATCATGTTTGCTACAGCAGGAGAATTGTGAAATGCCTCCTCTGAATGGGACTACATCCTAGAGGTCTTCTACCTTGTGTAGACAGTTTTTTTCCTCTTCACTCTGACCTTTTTTCACTCTGGTCCAAAATTCAATTCTTAAGATTCCTGTCCTGGGTTACCCTCTTCCCTGTCTCCTCTCCTCCCATGTATATGAGAAAAAGCACTTCTTTTACACCAGGCTATTATCTGCTAAGCTGCAAACTTCTAGCCCCAAATATGATTATATAAAAGTTTCCAAACAAAAAGTTTGCTTGCATTTTTTAACATGAGTAAATGGTGGGCAAATATGGCTTTTCTTTGGATTCATTATTGCATTGTTGCTCCTTTAGGTCCGATACTCTTTCAAAGCAGATGTCCAGCTGGAAAATTTACGCTATGGGGATGGAGATCTGGTGAAGTATTCAGAACTAAAAAAACACCATTGAATGGGAATTTTCAGATAATGCTAATTATAGGTGTGGCAAGAGGCTGTAAAAACCAGCATGGCAATTTCTGCTCTCTCTCTGTGTATTTTGCAATTTAACGCTTGTACACTCTGTTGCCTAATTTTAGAGCAAATGCACACTAGCAGTTCACAACCAGGTAATATTTATAACCATCTGGAACAGAGATTATTTTAAAATGGAAGTAACGGAAACACTTTTTCATGTGGCTGTGACGCTGTCTGTTCCTGACCTCTCTAATGAATGGAATTTAGGGGAAGCAATCATTAGAGGGAGGAGGGGAAGGAAACCCAGGGGAGAAGGTGGAGTAGGACGGAGTGCCTAAGTGTCAGAACCAGCAGATTCAGTAAGCGCACAGACAAAAGTAGCACCAAAGATTTACTGCGAGTGAGAAGCAGAGTCAGTGTGTAGATAAAACCAATATCAGGGAGTGTAAGGAGCACAGAAAGGGAGGAGACTGCAAAAAATTACTTTAAAGAAGCAAAAATTACAAGAACAGGTAAGAGAGAAAAAGTAATAACTATGATTTGAGACTAGTGAAAATCACCAATAAACACATGTGGTGGTGCAGTCCTGTTCAGAGAAACTACTGTCTGTCCCTGAAATTATGACAAGGAAGATCAGCTGTTACTTTATAAGTATCTTCCCTAAATAAAGGACAGGTAGAAGACGTCTACCTGCAAAGTATTGGACTGAAAGCTATGATTCTTATATAAAAAGAAGAAAACTAATTTGCATTTGTAGCTTTTCTTTTGGTCTATTACTACATGAATCCTGTCCAATGCATTTACTCAGCTCATCTTACTTGTCTGTCCTTTCTGCGTATGAAATCCATGAAGAGGTTCTGCAGGGTTTTTGATGAAAAGAGGCTTCAAAGCTCAAAGATGTTGTATGTAGCAGCTCATAAGAGATCTATTAACTATAGAGATCTTAGGATGTAGCAACAGGTAATAACTTACTGTAACTTCATTGTTTTTAGTATAGTCTTGTAATCAGAGCAGTGCTATCAGACTGACCAGCATGAATGATAAAGATGGACATAGTTTTGTGTCAACGGTCATTAACAGTAATTAATTGACTTTAATGTTAAGCCACTTCCAGTTACAGTAAAAGTAGGTTGTAGTAAATAGAATGACAAAAATTTGGGTGGATATGCTGTGTGACAGTCACTCTCAAAACAATATCACAGTTCATCACAGTCATCAGGTAAAGCAACAGTGTGATTAGGAGTGGTTTGAGGAGAGGGGGGCAGAAGAGAGGGGAAGGGAAAAAGGAAACAAAGTGTAATATTTTAATGATAGTTACAGTCCCTTCAGAAGCTACATTTAATTTTTTACTTAATATTTTGCACTAGAAATCACCACATTGGTCTTGAATATAAACCCTCTGAAAGTTACTTTCAAAATGGTCATATTTACAGGAGGACAAGAAAAGAAATTAGGGAGGACTGTGTGGGAACCCACCCAGGTTAACTTGCATTGGTGGCCTTTGAAAGTCTTTAGGTGCCTCAAAAGCGATGGAGTTATGCTTGTAACTAGAGAAAACACATGGTTTAGAACAGAAGTTTGTATCTCTCACTTATTTAGAAAAGGTTAAATTTAATCATAGTGCAAAACTATACATTATACCACTGTTTTTGAAATATGTCAAACAGGAATGTCTTGCAGATCTGAAAAGGTTATGAAGAATGGAGATTAGGAAAGGAACAATAAATGAGCACCTTGGCTGCGATGTTACAAGAGCCTTACATGGGTTGGGGTGTAATTCTTGCTCTGAAGTTAAACCATGTTTAATACCCTGCTTGCACACAGCGGTGTTTTTCAGTTCCAGAAAAATAATTTAAATTGACTTCTATGATTCTGGGAAAAAAATAAATCTGATATTTAGATTGGTTGAACATATAGAGATATTTTTGGACTAGCTTCAATATCTTTCTGTGAGATAACAAGTGGCTTTCAACAGATGAAGTTGGGTAATAAGTCAGCCCTGACTGAAATCAGAATTATATGGCTGAAACCTGTTGTTTAATTAACATTCTCCCACATTTGGAGCTATTACAAGACAGTAAATAGTTCTGAGTCTTCATGAAAAAATAATGGCTGAATACCTGTAAAATACATTATGTAATAATATAAGTGTTGCTAGCAATTACTTTAGCAAATTTAAAGAGCTGGCTTTGGCCAGTCCTCTCTGGATTTTCTGGGAAACTTTTCATCTCAGGCATCTCCAGCTGTAAACTTTACTGATGATTCTGTTCCCACTGTATGTTGTAGTGGATTCACTGAAATGAATTAAGTGCCATTTTGAGGGGATGGGTCTTCTGTTCCTAAAATACTTGATTTATGCAGAGTTTTGGATAGATTGTTTACTATGTCTAGGGAGTTTTGATCTTTTTTCCTAATTCAGACTCCTACATAAGGAGCTTGCATTTCTTCCTTCACAGCTTAAGGTGCATCATGTAACACATGTTTCTGAAAGTGAAGCACACGCACTCCTTTTCAGTGGAGTGTGCTCCTGATTTAACAAACATGCTTGGTAGCACACTTACCACTTCATGTCTTGATAGAAGACAGTATCTTTGGTTGTGATCTGACCAATTTTAAGAATTAGTAAGTATGGCATTTCCTAAATGCTTATGAAAACTTCATTTATGATCATGTGTTTCTGAATCTTTTGCTATGATGAGTCTTGGTGGTTTCCAAAATCGATGTGTCTGTGTTCCTCATGATTTCTCCTGGTACACTTTTTTGCTGCTCCAGACACTAAAGCTGTTGTCTCAGAGCCACCATCATGCCATTGTTTCTGATAGATGCTCAGCCCTATTTTGCAGGTGTGGAAATTGCGATTTCGTAATCTCATTTCAGGTAATTGGGTTTGTGAATATTTTTGATCTTTTATTTAGTAATTTTTAAACTTTAGAAATATTTAATTGTTGGCAAATCAAATAAAAACTCCCCTTGTTTTAGAAGCTTGAAAATGAAACATACAAATGTAAACTGGACTTCCGGGGCTGTCTTTGCACTCAATAGACAGTTTGACCTTCAGGGAGCAATGATCTGATGGTAGTCACCAGCTAGGGCAAGATGACTTGTCTTGAAGAGGGTACTAAGGGTATTTATTGACTCTACAGGGAGTCAGGAATGACCACCTTACACTTCAACATCTGAGTTTTAAATTCCTGGATTATAAAAGATTAATTCTATCCTTAGATAAATAACAAACATGGATTTTTTTTGTGAGGGGTTTATTTGTTTGTTTGTGTTTGTTGTAATTCAAATATTTAGGTGCTTCTTGTATTTGTTATTTTTCAGTGAGAAAAATATAGATTACCTGGAAGTTTCAAGTCCTGGTAAAATCAAATATATATATGGCAACTGTGTATCTGTATAACTAGAGCACTCCATCATTCTCTTCAGACTAATGAAAACGTGAAAAATCATTGAACTAGGATAAAAAAAGAAAGATCATTTTTCATATAGTTGTGTGCTAAAAAAATACCGAGTTACAATGAATAAAGTATCCCAGAAATGTGAATAGATGAGGTCTTTGGTTTATAGAGCAGGCAATCGAACAGAGAGTACATTATGACAAACATCAGAAGTTGATCTATTTGCTGCTGGGAATTAGGATTTTTCTTCTTTAGTTAGCTTTGGTTAGCTTTGGTTAGCTTTAGTTAGCTGTTTCTTAAATGGTTTTGACACTTCAAAATGCAGCTTCTGACTATATTTTAAGCTGTGCTTAACTTCACATGTCGCAGGATTAGAGAGCTGAAACACTTATTGATCTCTCAGGCAAGCATCTAGCTCACATGCTGGTCATCAGCAGCCTTTGGGCTGAGTGGGCAGAGTGAGGAGAGAACAGTCCATACAGACTCCTTATCACACTGGAAACAATCTGCTTTCCTGGTTACTAGCTGAAGACCATCAGTTCGTCTTTCCTCCAGGTCCCTGATGCATGAAATAAAAATCAAGAGGTAGCTGGAGGCTCACTGGCCTTGAGGAAGCTGGAAGTGGAAAAGGACTATTGATTCTCTGATCAGCTTGTGCCTTTGCAATCACTCACTGAGCTGGGATAATGAAAACAGAAATGCTAGCAGGGAATCTGCCTGAGAGGAGGAGAGGGGATCTGGATCTGTCCCGAGTGTCAGGGTTCAGAGACAGTCATCCTAGGGCAGGAATGGCAGGGAGAAGCCTGTGAGAGGAGGAGGAACAGCTGCACTCCAGCAACGAAGGGAGGACTGGGGCTTCACTGCGGGCTGGGAGGGCCAGCCTACTCCACACATACAGTGGGGCCATAGCGATACCTTAGGGAGCCTCTGCCACGAGACTCTCCATTGCAGGAGGGGTCACCCCGACAACATCCTTTACAGTGGAGACACAAGTAAATTCCTAGGGGACCAAGGATTTAATGACCGGGCCAGCTAGAATGGGTAAACAGTGGCCTCTAGCTATTAGCTTACTATTTTTTACCTCCATCACCTTTTTCTCTGAGCAAGTAAGGAAAGGTATCTATAGCCCCTGTCTTTACAGACTTTGATAAAAAGGTAGGAGACACTGTGATAAAGTGAAGTGCTTATAGAAAAGTCTGAAGGATCCCAACTGAAATGTAGTAATGTGGAGAAAGTGAGGAAAAGGACCTGGATCTAGGGAGTTTTCACAGTGAAAGACTTTGGGGGTTTTTTTCCTCTTAATTTTTTGTTAGAAGCAGTAGAAACTTTAGTATGTGCAAGCTGTATCTGTTGGCTGTATTACTTTAGTAATTCAGATTCTTTCTTTCAAATCATAAATTATTCAAGATGGGTATTTGGAAAGTCCTGTGTATGGTATTTGCCTCTTTCTGCAGTGACAGTGGCCAGCTACAGACACTTTAAAAAAAAACACAACATTTTTTTGCATGGACATTTTTTTCAGAGTACTGTACTTCTAGCCAACTCAAATCCCAGTGGGATACAGTCATACTTAAATGGGAATACTTATACTGACAAACCTTATTCTGGTCTGAGCACAAAAATAAACTGTCCCTTTGTAAAGCTCAGTGATCCTATACATTGTGTCCGTCAAATTAAGCCACATGTAAATTAGCCAAGTGTCTTGGGCTTCCTTTTTGTGAATGGGAGGAAGTTTTAGTATACATATGTAAAATAGCCAAGATAAATCAGAGAAATCACTCTGGAGATGTCAGTCCCTCTCCATTGACTGTACAGGGTGCTTAAACCAAAAGAGATTCAGACATATAACTTTCAAATATCTACATTGGAGAGAATCAGTCTGACCATATGTACCTGCACTGGAATTTGAGTCATTGCAGCCACACCGGTGCAAAATCATGAATTCAACTAGCAGAGTTGTATGGCTCTGACTTTCCCCCCTAGTGAAAACCAAAGCTTGCGCTTATGGCACATGACAGAGCATTTATACACTGTAGGTAGGGACTTTGCTACACTGTAGTAATAGCAGGCTGAATACTTATGTAGGTGGATTCACTAACTGTGTGGCAGAAATATTACTGTGATAAGTATCTGGTTGCTTTTTAGTATGCATCCAAAATACAACAGCTGATAATAGGTTTTGAGCTAGTGGTGTAGAATTAGAAGCTGCTGAGATCATGCCGCTGATAGTTGAGCTTGCCAAATGTGTTCCTCTATAAAAGCAGCAGTGTGTTTCATCCCAGTGTAAGGACAGTTGATTCTTGACTTGAGTGAAAATAGTTCTGATTTTTTATGGAATGCAGAATAGTTAATTTAGACAAAACCCATGGGCTTTCCAAGAGAATCTCTCTCTACCTCCACCACTGCAAACAGAAAAGACGTGGTTTAGAAGAACTGTGTTCATCATGCATTAACTTTTTGTGGCTTTGGGATATAAACAGGCTTGGTTTTAGGAAAGTATCTCCATTTCTTGTGTTTGTGAGGGGCCTTATATAGAAATCTGTTTGTAGTGAGTTCAGACTTTTCACTCGAGGAAAAAAGCAGTGTGGACCGCATAGATTCTGTCCAGAGTGCAGGCAGCACAGAGGGCACTGGAGAGCTGTGTGTTGAGGCAGGTGTACACAGCAGCCCTCACAGGTAGCACAAGGGGCTTGCTTGGAAGAGAGTCTTTCACACTGTGTGCAGAATACAGTGTACCATTTTGAGCTGGGCAGAGACCCCAGAGTACCTGCATGCTTTACAAAAGGTGATCTGAGTGAGCCTTTCACCTTTGATGTAATTATTAGGAGTACAGCTACATATCTAACTATGGTCTCAGAATTATTTCTTTATCAGGAATCCAAAATTTTAAAATGTGCTCTCAGGTTGGTGAGAAGTGAAATGACATTTTAACCCAGAGGTAAATGGCATCTCAAAACTAGCAGTATTAACATCTATATCTGTATGTCAACCCTTTACACACTCTTAGTCTGGTTTATAAATGGTTACTTGCAAGGTTCAGAATGAACATTACTTGTGTCTACAGTCAGTTACTAAGGTCTCAGCACATGGCTGGGTTACAGAGGCTTGAAAAGGTGCCCCTGAGCTAGTAAAACTCAGAAGAGCTTTGCTAACTGTTGATACGTGTCCAGGTGTGCAAACTCAGCCCACCATAGTTGTAAGGAGATGTGACTTACCTTAAGCCTCCATGGAAGATATTTAGGTGAGCCTCATATTTGGGGTAGTCTGAGAGCATGTCCATGGGTAGCTGAAATTATTAATCTGACACGCTGTAACTTGTTAATGTGCTATCATTGGATCAAATGATAGGGACCAAAATGTTTGGCCTAGGTTGACATCCAATAGCCTTTGGGGTAGGGTCAGCATACTCTTGCTTGAAATAGCAGAGAAGATCCCTTCCCATGTGCATGTGCAGTTTTTCTAGTCCTCTTCTTTTCTGGGTGTGTGTATGTCACCACAGCACACACTGCCCTGTGCATCTCCATGTGACTGCATCCTGTGGGAGCCCTGCTCTCACCTTGGACAACACGGGGAGTTGTACCAGGGAGCAGTAGTACAAACCAGGTAGGCAGGAGGGAGTCCAGGCTGTGGCTGAGATGGCAGAATCATAGACTTATAGAATGGTTTGTATTGGAAGAGACCTTAAATATTATCTAGTTCCAATGCCCTGCCATGGTCATGAACACCTTCTACTAGACAAGGTTGCTCAAAGTCCCACCGGGCCTGGCCTTGAGCACTTCCAGAGTTGGAACATCTGCCACTTCTCTGTGCAACCTGTTCCAGTGCCTCACCACCCTCACAGTAAAAAATTTCTTCTTAGTAACCGATGTAAACCTGACCTCTTTCGGTTTAAAGCCATTCCCACTTGTTCTGTCACTACATGCCCTCGTGAAAACACCATGTAGACAGAAACTTGACCATGTTGCTGTCTGTAAATTTGTAGAGTGATTATTCCTTTAAAGATGTGTGTAGTGGGTTGACCCTGGCCAGATTCCAGGGACCCATTAAATCCTTCTGCAGCTAGGCAGAAGGGAGAGTGGTAACAGATAAGGACTAGGCGAGGATTCATCCACTTACCACCTTCACAGGCAAAACCAGTCTCAAAGTGATATAATACCTAAAATTTATTACTAATAGGTTAAAAGCTAAGCTAAAGAGGGAGAAATAAAACCGTCTTAAAAAACACACCACACACACACACTTTCCCCCTACCCCTCCTTCTGTCCATGGGGGGTTGCAGNCATGGACAAGATGTACCGATGGGGCCCCCCCATAGGGCCACAGCTCTCACTTGGGTAAAACCTGCTCCAGTGTGGCTCTGCCTCTCCATGGGTCCACAGGCCTTCTGCAGGACTCTGCTCCATCCTGAGCCTCCCACAAGGTCACAGCCTCCTTTCAAGCATCCATTGGCTCCAGCACGGGCTCCTCCATGGGCTGCAGGAGGGTCTCTGCACCGCAATGGTCCTCCATGGGCTGCAGGAGTTTTAGCTCTGAGTCCTTCCCCTGCTCCATGAGGTGCCTCCTTCCCCCGCACTCTGCAGCGACCTTGATGTCTGCCTGTTATCCCATGTTCTCACTCTCTGGAATTTCTTCTGTGCAACAACCTTCCACTTCTTAAATATGTTTTCACAGAGGTGTTACTGTGATCTCTAATTGGCTCGGCCCTGGCCAGAGCTGGATGTCCCTCCTGGGGCCAAGTGTCCTTGGCTCCCATGGGACAGGGGAAGCTTCTAGCAGCTTCTAACAGAAGCCACCTCTGTAACTGCACCACCCCCCACCCCCCACAACCAAAAATTCAGCCACAGAAACCCAGGACAATGTGCAAGATGATTAATCACACCATAATTAGGGATTAATCTTATTATTTAATACCTTGTACAGTTTTTTACAAGGTCTAAATGGGGGCACCTATTTGATCACATTGTGGTGTTCTCCCACTTTGCCAGCCTACATTTGCTTCTTATTGAAGGGGAAAAACTGAAAAGAAAACAATTTCTACCCTTTTCTTTCTTGGTGAAACAGATGCCAACAATGGCCCTGAGTTTTCATATGACCCAGCTCAAGACAATACATGCCAGGTATGCATTCACTTGATATTTTCAAAATACTGCTAGTTTCCACAGTATAGACACAGCTTGAGAGAATTCTCTGAGCAGATTGCTGCTCAACTCTTGGTCACAAGTTTTATGTTGAACTCACTGGAATCTGATGCAGAACTCCTTTTCCTTTAGAAAGTATATAGACTATGAAATATATGGAAGCCATGCTTCTGAATTCTCAGCAAATGCTGACTTTATTCATGTCTTTTTCCAAGGCGCTGTGCAAATATATAAGTTGGATGATGATTTTCATGGCCAGGTTTTCAATGAATGCTCAGTTCTTACTTATCAAGAACAAAAATACTTAAATATGCTTCCAGATGAGGCTGCTGGTGACCTTCACTTTCCATTTTGTAATGTTCAATATGCAGTTTCAATGTTATGAATTTTCGCTTGGCAGGATGAGAGCTGCACCATGACTCTTTCAAAAACAGTCTTCATAGCTGAAATGTTATTTGGAATTTCTGTTGAGGAGGTTGAGATTCAAGTGCTTCTGAAATAGCTTTACATGGAGCAAAGTAAGAATTAGGACAATGTGCAGTATGTCCTGGTATTGCATCAAAATGAAGATACGTCGTGCTACCAAACCTAGACTTCTACAGAAGTGTGTTGGGTCGTATCCATTGAGTAATATTGTTACCTTGCAAGGCAGGAGACAATTGAATAAAACTCACTTCAAGCCATATTAGCTATTTCCTATTAGGAGACACTGGATATTGTTTTTATAACTATACTTTATGAAGTGCATGTTATGATAATTGCCAAGACTGTAATACTTCTTCTTATTTGGTAAATCTTGTACATGTGGATGAGATATTGTTTTTCCATGGATATGTTTATATGAATTCCAGCCAGTGCCTCTACCTAGAAAACTATGTCAATGCAATGCAATGTTACGTAAGTTTTGTTTCGATTCTTATATGCTGTATGTCACAGTGTTGAATGTCTTCCAGAAGTGCATTAAGTGGCAGAATTGTCATCTACTACGTATGGTTTTCTCTCTCCCGTTCTTTCCAAAGATGACTTTTGTGCTCTCTTTATTTTTGGTGTCTTTTAAAAGAGCTTTTACATTATCTGCGCATGATTCTATATGTATTTATGTGACTCACGTTCAGAGTAGAAGATAGTGAGCTTTGTGCTGGGGATAATTCCAGTGGAAACTCATCCGAAAGCCTGAGACTGGCCTAGGAAAGCTCTGTTTTCTGCAGAGCTTTTCTTTGGAGATGAATAATCAGGTTGTACCCGCACAATGAAGATACTGTCTATTTTTCCTCATCCCGTCTCTCTCTGTAGGTGACCTTTCACACAAGTGTCAGGGATCCCAAACTTTTGAATCCTGTAGAAATAAGGATGCACTGAAAGATCTAACCCTGCAGTCTTAGACCTGTACCCATACAGGAGTGGTTCTCACAGCAGCTCTCTCTTGCACTTGCACACTTATTAGTGCTGCTGATTCTCTGTAACATACAGTGGTGAGGGTGTTGGTGGGACTTAGGTTAGAGTGCTTCCAGAAGGACCCCACATTGGAAGCTGTGCTGCTGTGGGATATTCCCTTGTTCCTTTCTCTCATTCTTCCCAGCTTTTTCTGACTCAACTCTAACACTGGGTTTTCAGATTCGGGTGCTAATGCTAAAGCAGTGGCTGACACATATCACACAAGTTATTATTAGAGTAGCTCAAGCCTTGTTGGCCAAGCATTACTGTTGTGTAGTTTTTTATCTTTGGGATTTTTCCCCAGCTGGATATTGCTTTTGAACTGAAATAATCTGAGTGTCTCATAAGAGCTGAGCTGTCTGGAAAACATGTTGATTGAATTCCAGCACATTTTTTCCAAGTGTGTTTCTTTTGTCTTTTGCTTGCTGCTTCCTGATGCTGTTTATCCAAAACCTCACCTGTTGTCAAGGGCAGTGCTGGCCATGTGGAACGTCTTCATGTCCGTGAAGCAGCTGTACCTATTAGGCTTCATTTCTGCAATGAATTACCAAGTGTATGTAATTTAAAACCCGTTCTTCTTCTCTGCCCTCCTACCACCACCAGTCATCTTGTGTCGTCTGCAAGCAGTGATGGAATTAGGTTGCCAAGAACCTGCAAGGTTTGCTTTCTCTACACCAAACTTAGCATAATGTATGTATGACTTGCACAAGAAGGACAGTTTTTCTGTTTCTCTGACATATCATATAACCCTGCAACCTGTCCTCTACATGAATAGCAACATTAGCTATTAATTTTTGTTTATGGAGAAAGGAGAAAAAAGGGAAATGAAGACTAAGCTTGGAAGGAGTGTAATAGGATGATATAATTCTGTAATAAATATTTTAAGGTACCAAGACAATCTGAAGGTGGGACTGATAAGCAAGAAAATTCACATGATGTACATATGGTGTGGATGTCCAGAAAGCTGTATCAAAGTGAAACTGAGAGTATAGTTTTGCATTATAATGCTCTGTCCTATATTTGGGTCAAGCAAAGAGAGAAGGAAAGAGATTATCTTCCATCCTGCCTTTCTCCTTTCCCTGCCTTCTCTTGTTTCCTTGTTTGGTTTGTTTTGTGTTTTGTTTGTTTGTTTGTTTGTTTTTTGTTTGTTTTTTGTTGTGTTTTTTTTTTTTTTTTTTAATTTGGTTTGGGTTTGTTTTTTTGTTCAGAAGATCCCCATGTACTGTGGAAAAATACAAGACTCTCAGTAATGGATTTGAACATGAGTTGCCAGCAAGCTGGATGAATGGTGTGACTGTCACATCCCCTGAATCTTCTGGAGCATCCTTGACAAGGTTTTAATTTTCTGCTAGTGGAGACTAATTTTATTTTGAATTTTTTTTGCATTAGAGTATTTTTATCCTGTATCAGCGCCTGAAAGGATCTGTGAGGATTAATGTCATGAGTGGAAGACAGGAGCAGACACTGGTCTCTTCCCTGTGGTGACCAGTGACAGGACCCAAGGGAATGGCCTGAAATTGTGTCAGGGGAGGTCTAGGTTGGATGTTAGAAAAAGGTTCTTCACCCAGAGGGTGGTTGGGCACTGGAACAGGCTCCCCAGGGAAGTGGTCACAGCACCAAGCCTGACAGAGTTCAAGAAAACTTTGGATGATACTCTGAGGCACATGGTGTGACTCTTGGGATGGTCCTGTGCAGGGCTAAGGGTTGGAGTTGATGATCCTTGAGGGTCCCTTTCAATTCAGCATGTTCTGTGATTCTATTTGTTCCAAACAACCTACATAGCTCTTTTTATGGTCCTTTCAGCAAGTACCCATGAACATTAGAAAGCTTTGAAGCAATCATCACAGCTGTAGTTGACCAGTGGATTGCATGGACTGCTGACCATCTCTTAAGCGGTATCTCTTCAGTACAGACAGCCCAATCAGTGTAAGGTTAACAGTTTGACCCCTTAAAGAATCCTGATACTGGCTTAAAAATCATGATACTGTGAAATTTAGAGGACAGAGTTTTTAAGTTGCATTTTAAAAGTCATATTGTTACTGTTTTCTGAACAAAACCACCCATTTTTATCAATAATTTTTTCCCACTTCTATTCATCTCTCCATGTTCCTTTATCTCTTGTCAATGAAGTCTGTGAAACTGCCTTTTGCAGAATTCTGTTAGAACAGTGTTGGGTCTGAAAATATTTCTGAACAACTCATAATTGAGAGGTCAAGTATTGAATCCAGTGAGCCTGTTTCCAGAAGGTTTTTGTCTTATTTGAACAACTCCAAGACTTGCTTACCTGGTTCTCCTGCACTAAAACACTTGATTTTTAATTTTTTTTCTGGGATTACCACTAGATATCACATCTGGTGCCAAAGTCTGTGACACTTGTGTAGGTCTGTGAAAATCTCTAAATCTTGCTTAAATAGCAATTAACCAAAATATACATTGCATACTTGGCAGTGTAGAAGTGCCACGGTTAGATGACAGAGCCAATCTAGGAGAAGGGACTCATGATGCGTCCCCAAAGGATACATCTTGTTAAAATAAAATAGAAGTAAACCAAGAACATATCAAGAGTAGTCTGTGTGTTTCAAAGGGAACAAGATATGCCAAGGAAAACATCCTAATCTTGCATCTGGCTTGAAAGGACATTTAGAAGCCTTTTAAAAAGCTTTCTACTTTAATTTGGTGCCAGTGTGGGTTTTCAGGCTTACAGGACCTTTTTTATTATTATTATTTTTTAATCTAGACACAATATAGAAAATACAGAATTAAGAAAAAGTATTCCTCATATTGAGACCCATTTATTATCCAGTGTGAAAAGACATAGAAAAATAGGATGCCTTGGAAGAGAAAGAAGAATGTCCTAGAGAGTAGCTTAAAACCATGACACAGCTACATTGGATGGATTTATATGCAATGACAGACAATCAAACTGGTATTGGTTGAAAAACTAAAAAAGAAATTAGTCTTCCTTGCAATAGCAGTAGATGGATGATAAGATGGTGATGAAAACACCTGTTTTAGTTACTTGAGATCAGGCATAAGAGTCTTAGCTGCAGTGAAACTACTGTCTCTTTAGGAGAGAACATTACACAGCAGTTTCTGATGGCTACACACTATATATAATCTGTTCTGCTGAATATTGTTCCTTGGAGCAATTATTAGCAGAATACAAATGCACAGAGTTGGAGAAAAACTAAATAAAATTAAATGCTTTTGTCAGACCACATTGTCATGAATAATCAGTGAAAAGTGTGTGAATGGTAAAGAAATCAACACGAAGAGTAAAAGTTACTAGAAATGAGCCAAACTCAGTAATGCTCAGAAAGGAATATAAGAGCCTGTGTTCTGATCGGTCCTGTGTTGCCATCTGTCCCTGCTCTAAAGAGCACAGAAATCCTTAATGACTCTTCATGTCTGCCTGCTTAGGCCATTACCTGAGCATCTGTTTTTGTTTTGCTGGATTTTGGTATTCCCACCAGTGAGCAGCAATACAGAACTCTAGAAAGGGAGTCTGTATAAGGATTAACATAAGGCAGGTGTAAAGCAGGAGGGGAAGCAGGGACATTGTACTGTTACCTCTCCTATGCAATGTGCTGTCTGCTCTGGCCCTCTTGACCTCCCCAATTTTCTTCTCTTTGCCCTTTGGCTGCATTTTTTTGGTGGCAGCACATTTTGTTTCTCTGTGTGTGATAATCCAAGCTAAAAATCTGAACATTATTCTATGCAGTTGGTTCCATATATTCCTAAAGATTAGAGGAATTTGCCTTTAGTTTTAGATAGTGATGTTTGTGATGGTCTGGGAGACATGGGATAGAGCTTGAGTTAACACTAAGATGAGTTAGTGTGTTCAGCCCCTTGGAGCCAGCAGCTTAGGACACTCCAGACCTGCCAGCTTCTATAGAATAAAACAAGCCTCTCCTAGATAAAACTACAAAATCAAAGTTTTGGAAGGGGCAGATGATGGAATTTCTATGAGAAGTTCTATTACCAAATGTAAAGTTTCTGAGTTAAACACATCTGGAAATTATCTAGCTATTAAAAAAACCCTCACATTTTGTCTTCTTTTCTCTGCGAAGTGTCTGAAGTATTTTAAGCTGCCTGATGGGAGGCAGTGAAAGCCTAAGATTTTGTAACCTACTATGTCAGGGGACAATGTAACTACCTTTTACCGATTTAGTGCATCCTGCCTTTCATATTAGTAGACTACTTTCTGGGTATGTTTAAGCTACATGATCTTCAGAAAACAAACAAACAAACAAACCCAAACAAAAGCAGCTCAATTAATTTCAAAACCTTTTATTTCAGAAATAATGTATGAATAATATACAGACTGTCAGATTAATGCAGTATCAGGGGAGAGAAGACATGTTTCACCAGCATTAGATCCTTAGGGCAGGCATCCATGATGTTGTAGCCTGCCCAGCTGTTGAATCCTGTGGCCTCAGCCACCACGTCAGCCAACCAGGCTGCCTAGGCTTCCTCTGTGGGTAGCAGAGAGTTAGATCCATGGACAAGGCAACTGAAAACACCTGAGTTAAGGAAGTCCTGATCAGTCAACAAAGTAATTTCTCCCTCTCTGCTGGATATTGTGAGAATTGCTTGCTTAGGAAGTGCCTAGGTGATGCCAATTATCCTTTCTATATAAACTTCTACATTACTAATAGATTGCCTCAAGTCTTCTATGAACTGTCCTGAAGACACTTACTTTATTTGTTTTAATTTTTTAGGAGTATATTTTTATTTCTTTCAGTCTCCTAAATTGTCCTTACCTAGTTTTCATGTCCCCTTCCTTGCACCATTATGTTAAGATCATCAGAACAACACTTCGTGATTTGGCCTTATCATAGATGAATCAAAACTGATGCACAGTGGGAAATACTGCTTGCTAAATTTAAACATGAAGGTGAACTGTTATTTACATGCAAGACAACTTTATTGTTATGATCATTTATTTATTGCACTTCTAGTGTACTGGGAGCTTTGCAGCACATCCTGCTAGGTGCGCTCTCTGCCCTTTGAATACTGCTATTTTGGAATTCTCCTGAGAACAAAGGCTGGTTGATCTACTCTTGAATCTTGACAGATGATGTTCTTATTCATCTTTTGAAAATGAGAAAACAAAATGTAATCACCATTCTTTCTGAGCATCTGGAAAAATGTAGATAGCAGATGTGACCTTCCTCTGTTAATCACACTAGGTAGGAATATTTACAGGTTTTGTGATCTGATTGCCTTCTTCATGCAGTGTAATTCACCACCACAGCTGGGGATAAATACTGCAGGGAAGATAACCATGTAAGGTAAAGTATATAAGTTCAAAGCGTCCAAGAACTATAGCCAGGCATTAATAATGTAATTTGTGTCAGCCCACAGGCAGTTGGTGGCAAAGGAATTAGGACACCTGGCCACAGAGCCAGATTCATGAGCCTAGGCTGTGCTCCAAATGTGTGCTGACAGTGGTTCCCAAGGGATCCTGCTTTAAATGAAGGCTTAGTCATGCAGGCTGGCAACTAAAAGGTGGGCAGGGGTGGCGCTGACAGCCTCATGCCAGTTCTTGCTGTTTTCTTCATGCTTTTAACTGTATTTACCCAAGTCCCATCCCAAGATTCAGGGGATGATGGATGTGTTGTAGATATGTATCACTGCCCTCTTATGGATGGACTCAGTGGCAATCAGGAAAATATTCCTGAGTCTCCCAGCAAGGTGCATGATATGCTTCAGATTTAGAAAGCCTCTGTGCATCAAAGAGAGGCAGCCTTACCTTTCACTGTGGTAGGATGTGCGTCACTGGATTATTATATTATTGATTGGCTCAGACCAACTCAAGTGTGTGTATGGTGGGGAAAGGGATAGGTCCAATTTCACGAAGGTGAAGTGGTGTCCTGCCCCAATCCAGTCCCTTTGAGCCTTCTTGGCCAGCCCTGGTCAAGTGGGAGCACTGCCCCACACCCTGCCCCAGAGCCCTGCCGGAGTGGCCAGTGGGTCAGAAGACCCACCTGGGCAGGAGGTGGCCACAGGGGGCCAGAGCAGATAAAATAAGCACCATGCAGCCCTGCCATTTCCTGAACTCCTGGTAGCTGAATCCACACTTCGTCTGGGGTGGTAGCTATAATTCTCTCCTTTTCTCTCTCTTTCTCTACTTCTTCTTCTCCTCCTAATTTTCTTTCTTGATATTTAGACAATTTAAAGCTGGCAGTAAAGTTCCCTGTCTATATTTTTTAGCTACTACAGTTTTGGTCTTTTTTCAAAAAGAATGATAGAATGTTTTATGTTTGTGAGCTTTTTGTCAATCTTTTTGAATCTCTTGGAACTCTGTTGTGTCTGTGCTGGATCAGGCCTTGGTCACAACTCCTTGCAATGAGCAGCTGCTCCTTTTTTCTGTACTTGTCCACTGCTACCTAAGGTGTCCATCACTCAATTACATGCTACAGCTCCCAGTCTAATGAACTACTGATGCTAGAGAGGGGAGATCCTGCTGTGCTCCCTTGCTCTGTTCCTCCCTCTTCAGGCTGTGTAGTTCTGGCTGTCCCCTCCACTCTCTCTAGGACTCATCTCATTCTACAGTGACTTGATTCACCTTAGCAGCATTAAAATAACCCCCAAACAAAAACAAATCATACTATTTTTGCTGCTTAGTGAGTTGAATTGGCTTTATTGTACAGATAGAGCACCAAAAGTTACCCAAGAGAGGCGATAAGGCTGTTTGGGAATGAGGATACAGACAAGGAAAAGGGAGATGGAATGGTGGAGCAGTACCGTTGCATCTTAAGGCAACCAGCTGTTAAATTTTCTCTGCTACACATTTGGCTATAGTCATAGCATCTCACCGTCTCTCTCTCTGCCTCTCTTACTCTCTCTCCCCCTTCCCCTCTCTCCAGCTCCAGGCTTCTTTATGCCATGCCCATGAAATAGTGGTATTCTGCTATTGCCATTTTACAGAAGACACAGAGACAATGAGTAGGTCTCCTGATTTGGGAAGAAATTGGAGTCTAGTGTCCCAAACTAGAGGTGAGTGTCTGAACTGCTGGCCATTCCTCCTTACCAGAAGGGGCAACTAATCTTTCATCCTCCTTAATTCCTGTTCTTATATGGAAACTGTAGTTCTGCTTATAAGCTCACAGGGATATTTTAATACTGCGCTGCAAAGGCAGAGGTTTGGTATCCTTCTCCTGTCCTTCTATCCATGAACTATTGCAAATAATCTGGTAGCTAATGAGGAAAATGGAAGTTGCCTTCTATTTGTTGCTGTCCTACTGTAGTCTCACTAGTTAGCTGCCAGAATCTTCTAATCTCTAAGATAAATACACCAGCACATGGATTTCAAAGTGCAAGACCATGATGAGCATATTCATATCCAGAAATGCTCCTAATTGTAGTTTTTATTCAATTTTTCTTTATATTCAGGACTGGAAAATACCTTATGCTGTTTGAAAACTTCAAGCTAATATGCACCAAAGATTAGCTTGTTTCTGCATAATAATCATGTGGCACATAAAAGCCGCTGTGCAGACTATACATGACACTCAGGGACATGTTTAAAAGCAGTGTAATGAGCTGTCATTCTGGTCTTTCACTTTGCTTGCATTTAGAATAGTCAAACAGAAATACTCTACTTGCAGGTCTTCCTGAGCTCTTTTTAACTACCCATATGTAAAATCTTTTAGTAGCATGGTACAAACGCAGAAAACAGCCCATATAGCATCTTTAAACTGATATAACACATTGGAACTAAAAGCTTCTGAATGATAACATATTAACTGCTTTTCAGATGAGGGCCAAGTAATTTTTTTCTAATTGTCTACATTTTGGCCTGTGAATGTAACCTCTTCTGCTTGTGAAGTTTGTACAGGTAGACTGCACTTTCCTTTTTCATATTCTGTGAGTATTTTTGTGGTATGGAATACTTGGTACCCACAATACAAGCTGTGCTATTTAGCTGTGAGTAGTTACTTAAGTCATTTGTTATTATTTCCATTACCTAAATGGGGGAGAATAATTTATAAGTAGCAGGGTGAGTTTGCCTTTCTGAGTAAGGCCGTAATTTGCGGGATGGGATTTAGCTGGGAAGTGGAATTATGACGCTTTCCCTTTTCTTGATTACACAGGTCTTGTCCTTAAAATCAATCCTACAAAATCAAGTTATGCGTAATACTTTAGGAAGGGAATATCTTAGTTTTAAATACTGTATTCTATTTAAAAAAGAATGCAGCTCTTGATATTAACTGTGAGAAATACTGTCAGTACAGAGTTTGGTTTATGTCAAGGTGTATAGAACACGTGCATTGTGTCTATTGTGTACTTGGATGTCTTTGATCTGTGAGCTGTGGCTCTCCAAGTAACCTGTCAGTTTGAACCTGTAATCAGAGCGGTAGGCAGAGGCTAAAGGTTTGGTACAGGGTTCTAGTGAAAGACACTCCTTGCTGTTAAGGCACATTTTTGGTACTACCTTCTGTTCTGTGGTGCATGTGGTAAAATGAATTAGGATTTTTGACAGTTAGGAGCCAGTAGCTTGTTGCTACTTCCACATTTGGTAGGACTGGAAATCTTTATAAGGATACATTTAATGTTAGAGTCAGGGTAATGGTAAGATTCAGCACTGGCAGGAGACTTCGGCTTCTCCTGAATATATAGGGAAACATTATACTGTGGTCAGGAATATTATCCTTAAATCTGGATAAACCATTGTCATTATGTAGTTTAAAAAATATACTCAAGCTTCAGTATTGGATTGATTTTAGTAAGCATACTCTCTTGCATCTGAAGTTTTAGTTCAGTCTGGCTTTGGCTTTCAAATTGCATTCTCAGTAGATATGAGAGACTGAAATTGGACTAAAAAGTGACAGGACAGTGCATCTACCCTCTCACTGGTTGGTGATGAGTATGAGGGTTTGAGTTTTCTTGTAGGGCATTTTTGACCTCCAAGGAACTTATACAAAAATGGTAAGTTAGATGTTGGTGTGAATTAGCTTCAGGGGGTGCTTGTTACCCTTCATGGATTACGCAGAAATACTAATGTGATCTGGCTTCCAACTCAGATGTCTGCATTAGATATCTACTGCTAGAGAGAATGAATCAGGTCTTTTTATTTTGCATGCTGGCAGTAGCACTGATGAGGACCCATTGCCTGAATTTTCAGCACATCAGTAACAATTTAGTACTATTCTGGAATTTACTCAGATTGTTTTGATCAGTGGTTGCTCTTCTTGTCAGAATATTATTTTGAATAACATTTCGAATCCTTTTGACAAATATGGAAATACTGTGAAGATGGGAAAGCTGAAGTAAAGGCATGTTAGTTCATTCCAGCTTTGCTCAGACTTGAGCTAATCCTGAAGCAAGTGACTTTCCGCAAGACGTTGGGTGGAGACACCCCAAGTTCTGTAGCTCAGCCAATCTTGGCTATTTCGGTTGGAAAATTTTATTTCTTTTATACTTCTGTTCAGGTCAACTTTCTGCTTGCTGCTTCTTTTTGTCAGATGTACAGATTCACTTGGTTCCTATGCGTTTGATAAAGTTCTCCCAATAAGTTCAGTGGCTGTGAAAATATTAAAAAAGCAATACTTATCATATCCTACCCTACCCCAGAAAAGCAAATTGTAGCGGTGAAGGGGATTGAACAGGAATTAGATCTTGCTTCTTTGAGGGTTGGGGTTGGCACAGAATTCATTAATCTGCAGCTCTGGCAGGCATTTTTCTTGCTCTTTCCTCCTCCTTTCCCTTCCTCCTCTTGGCTGCTTGTCCTTGTCTGGCTCTTCCTCCACTGTGCTAGCACAGTTGTGAGTAGGACTGCAGAATAAATTGGACTGGGGAACCATGCTGGATAAAAAAATGAGTATGTTATTGGCGGCACAGATTATATTTCAGCTGAATCACTTCCTTAGGAGACTACACAAATATTTGTGCTGGGAAGGCACTGTGAGAACCAGGGCTGGAGATGGAGTAGGAATGGCTTCAGCTGACAAAAGGCTTCGGCTGGCAAAAGCATCACTGCTGCCAAAGCCTCAGTCCCAGGAAAGTGCTGTGAAAGCAAAGGCAAACCTGATCAAATGACCTGATACAGTGTCGGCAAGGGATCTTCTTTGAGCAGGGTATTGGTCTAAGGTGAGTTTCAGCAGTCCTTTATGACCTCAGTTATTCTGTGGTTCTATGATTCAAACTTAAATCCCATTTCAGGCATCCTTTAACTCTGTCATGCATTTGCACACATTTCATTCAGGATGAATATAAAGCTAAGATCAAGACTGTTCAACAGAGCCAGAGACACTGATATGAGGCTATCTGGTATGCTCAACATAGTAAAAGCTAGATCACATCCACCAAAGGTTTATTTACTAAGAAGAACACTGTTGCAACTTTTCTTTATTCTTTTCTGCCTTGTCCTAAGTAAGAATTGCAAACACTGCACTGCATGAACTGTTTTATTTTGATTTGTTGCAGCTTAATTGTAAATGATGTGAAAGCTGAAAGGATGATGTCTAGGTAGAGACACTAGACAACCCTGTACCTGCACCACTGTCAAACTTTCTGTGGTACCCATTCTACTTAGCCTGCTCTTCCATAGCCAGTGACAAAGCAGGCAGTGCCTTCTGTGGTGCAGAACTAGCCCTGAAAGCCATCTATCATCTCTCAGGATCAGGGCCACATTGCATTGGTAGTAGACTGCATAGTGATGTAGAATATAGGCCTCTGTTTCCTTCTTCCTTGCCATGATGCTGGTGTTGAGAGCCATGTTCCTTTCCAGGTGCCTGGCCTCATGCACAAAATGCAGAGGAAGTGAATACAAGGCAGCCCCCACTTTAGCTGCAGTAATACAGATATCAAAGAAAGTGCTCAAGTCCACAGTTCCCATTTGTCTGAGGTGTCCCCGCTGGTATTCCGGCTCTGTCAGCCCCTACTACTTTCCAATGAGATAATATTAAAAAAAACCCCTCATCATACTGCACAAAGAGATCTAAGGACAAAGATGAGCATTTTGTCCAGTGCTCAGAATGTTGTGGCTCACTTTTTCAGCAGCCTGCACATTTTCAATTAAAAAACCCCCATAAAATTCTTTTTAGTATGCATGAAAGTATAGGTGGGAGACCTAATACTAAAATTTTGCTACATTTGAGAATCAGCTCCAACTATGCAAACGAAAATGTAATAAATCAGTTCCAAGCTGATATAAATGTGTCCAAGTGGGTATTTGCAAGCAAATACACTCCACTTGGTTGACATCTAGAATGGGATTCATTGATGGATTCAATGGTGAGGAAAAAACGCTATGCAATACATGAGTCATGCTGTTCTAAGGCATATTTATAAATTATTTTACATGAGTTTTATTCTAGAAGTGCTTCTCTACAACAGTAAAAAGATTGTCTACATGACTTGTTCAGTTCTGCATATTTATATTAAAGGCATACAAAGATTTAGTTAGATGAATCTCATCCCTAGGTTACTACAGGTCCCATTGTGTCTGGGTTTAACATGGGGATCTGAGAGTCTCATTTTATTACTAATGTGATCATGTTAGCTCTGTTTAGATCTGATCCGGGACTTGTGGTGAGGAGGGACAGAACCATAGTGACATACAGAGCCACAGCCACAGCCAGGCCAAGGGGGACATCAGCCACACAGGGGTTTCATGAAGGGCATCACAACCTAGGGAGCATACCAACAGGGTGATGTGTAAGGGAATGCCAGTAGCTGATGTTGCCCAGACACAGGACATGCAGGTTCCTGGTGACAACTAGTAGGAGTATGAAAGGCAGGAAGAAGCACCACAATAGGATGCTCTGGGAGAGAGAGGCTCCCAAATCTTCTTGTGACAGCTCTGCCTGCATTTCTTGTATGCCAACAAGCATTGCATATGGCACAGGGAGAGGCATGTAAGTTGCATTCCTTATAAGCTGAGAACAAATTATTAGCTGCAGCATGTGAGGAATATTTTTGAAAAACTACTTCAGAAAAGTTTAGTAGAGGGTCAAGGGTTTAGGGACGTCATCTCAAGTGAATTCTCTGGTGGCAGACCTGATCCCAGCTGTGATGTCAAGCCAGATGGCCCTTTTCTCCATGCCACCACAGCTGTTCATATCACCGTGTGAGAGACTGCGTGGGGAAACTGATGCCACTGAAATATAATGTGTTCTGTATTACTGTGCTGTGTGGTTTGCTGCCTTATGTGGCTCTGCTGCCAGATGTCCGTGGTGAGGTTCACTCAGAAACCCATGCTCAGAGTAGCTTTTAAAGGCTCAGCAGAGTCTCTTAGATTACTGTTTGTGTCCTGTCAAGCAGTTTTTGCTAGTGACATGAACCTTTATGTATGTCACTGTCTGCCTTTCGGCCAGTCCTCAGAGAAGACCACATGTACTGACCAGCCCCTGTCTCCTCTGGGAGGGGTGAGCCAGGATGTAGTTACAGCACCTCCACTTGTCAGTGACCTCACTGGTAAGATAAATCAATCCTGAAGGAGGACTCACTCTTTTAAAAAAAGGCAGTGAGCCAAGGCACATTACAGGTTGGCATGATGTGTCTTGGTTATTTGAACTAGAGAGGGCAAAATTCCTTGGGCATGTTGCCCAGGCTTTATGAGTTTATTTGGGGATGGCTGACAGCTTTCTGTCCCCAGCTCTGTGCCTCACCCAGGATGTGCAAGGTGCCTCTGAGTCAGCTGCAGCATCACCTTGGTTTACATCATGGTTATGGTCTGGGGTATAATAAGGCTGATTCATGTTGATTCACCAGCCTGCGCTAGACAGAAAGCTGCGGCTTTAGTTTTCTCCTTTCATCCTGTCTCCTTAAGATATTCCTACTCTTCACCCTAAACCAAGTCTGAATATGGAGAGATTCATTGTTCTGAAGACCATTGCTACAAATTCTTCCTTCTCCTCACAACTCTTGTTTCAAAGGACTTTCTTCAGTTGTCATTTCAGCTGCAGAAACAGTGTTGGATGGGTCCTTGCTGTGCTGCCAACCTGTGTGTGTCTGCAGGGGACTGCCCTTCAGTTCTTGATGGCCCATTGAGGCAAATACTTTGCAATTTTACTTCCTTTGCTTTTCTTTTCCTCTCATTCAGCAGGGTCCTAACCTGTTCTTGTCCCATTTAACCTCATGCAGAATTAGAGAATACTATGGCACAACAACATGAAAAATATTGCAAAATGTTCCTGCATTTTCTGCACAGCAGCTGTGGACAAAGCTCACAAAATGCTATATTATTATGAACTGCGGAGAAAACTACTGCCTGGTGTACAGTGACTGCTTCCTTGCTACTGAGAAAGCTGCTTTCTGAACAACTGGTGTTCTCTGCAGGGCACAGACACCCTAAGTAGGGCTTTGCCTCACCCCACCACTTTTCTCCTTTACTCCTTTCATTCCCATCACTGCTTCATCCCCCCAGCTCTGTCCCTGCAACTGTGTGCCAGGCAGCAGTTTGAACCCTATCAATGAAATGATCAAAGCTGAAGGGAACTTTATTTCTGAGGGTCACTTTTCCTCCTTATGGCTACAGCAATGTAGTCGGCAGCACACCCTGTCATGCAGTTATCAGACAGTGCCTGGCAGAGAAAGTGGTTGTGGCTGGACAGAAATCTCTCTGGTGGGGTTGCCTTGCAGAAGACAAAGTTTTGTGGAAGTGCTTTGCATGACAGGGGCCTGTCAAAGGGGCTGTAGTGTCAGAAGAATGGGGGATCCAGAGGGTCTTCTCAGTGAGGCCTTGAGCGGGTGGTGGGGCAGGGTGAGAAAAATGCAAAGAAAGGTGGAAATATGGGTATGAAAACTCAGTGCATCCAGAAAAGACTGTGAGTGCTGTCAGAATGGAGATAGGGGTAGAGAAGGCTTTACTGGGGAGAGAGAGAATGAGCTGAGATTCAGATCAAGTAGAGGGGTGTTGAAGGGAAATGTCATCTTTTACTAGACAGGTATAGCTAGAAAAAGCTCAAACACACTTCTAAGCACACTGACTGTTCAGTAACATGGAGATGAGTTTGTGTGCCTGAAAATCTGACTTAATTTAATAAAAATTAAGACTTCTCCTGACAAATATTGCCTTGGTTATACTCTGAGACCATCACAGCTCCAACAGCCACATGATTACAGCCAGAAAGACAGAATGTGTGGGGAACCGGCAGTTGGAGGAAAAATTCAAAGGCAATTCTCGCCAGTTTTCCCAAGGATATGTTAAAAACAGGCCTTTGTCTTCTTTATGCAGTCTCTGCCCAGCACTAAATTTTACATTCCCTAGGGTCCCTAGTGTTCAAACACACTTAGTGTCTAAAAATTCTCACCTTTCAGACATAGCCAAGTCCCTCTTGGCTTTCTTCAAAATTAGCAGAGCTACCCAAATAGTAGAGGTGACGAGGATCAGTTCCTTCCTGTTATTTTTGTGCAGATTTCTCCCTGATCTTTACTGAATAAACTGCCTCAAGCTAAGCACGTCCATCAGCATAGGTGTCAGAGCTCTATCCCCAGGCTTGCCATGCCAGACATTGCGTGGAGGAAGTCTGCCAGTGTGTGGTAACATACAGCCTTTGTGTTTCTGGTTTAGAGAAGGGTAAGCGATGGGATACAATTTTATGGAAGATTGTTGATTTGCAGTCTCTTCAGGAAATTGTAATGTTCACTTAGACACTATCTTTAGTCTGAATATGTTAGCCCACTGGTGAAAATATAGCCACAATTTAAGTTAATTGTACCGTTGCTGGAAACAATAAGGGCTCTCTTTGTAGTCAGTCTTCCTACTCGTGGCATCAGCTAGTTTTGTATCCCCACTATCTCACACCGCAGACCAGTGGGGAGAAAACAGTGATTCTTAACTCTCTTTTTTTAAGAGGAGGAGGCAAGAGAAGGACATTTTTGTATTCTGTGCAGCTTTATTCAACAGCAAGCTTGCATTTAATTGGAATTTTCAAGTGTCTCGAGAAGATTATCACACATATCCTGAGAAATATCAGCAGTAGAACTGTCACTTTATTGTGAAGAAAGAAAACAAGACAAAAAGAAGTGAAATTGAGGGAATTGGTATTAGGACTTTCTAGTTTTGGGCTTAGTTTATTAAAAACCATTGAATGGGGAGGTGAACTGTTTCTCAAAAGGCTTTTTGATAAAAAACAATCAAATGGTAATTCTTCCCGACTTTTTCCTTCCATTTACACCACAGGGCTGTGGAACAGGTAGTATTCTGTCGCACCAGTCCTTAAATCCAGAGAAAACGAGAGAAGGAGAATAGGCTGTTTGCCTCCGAAGTGCTGGCAGTTGACTCCAAAGAATCCTTGAACTTGTCACTGGTAGGAGAAAGCTCTTTTTCAGATCTAAGGACACAGTCTTGGACTTTGTGAACTTGGCCTCCAATGCAGGAGAGAATTAGACCTAGCTGTGCAAAGAACTTTCCCTTTGGCATTCAGAAAGAATTTTCAGCAGCTCTGTGCCTGTTTACTCCCCAAAGCAGGGTTTCTTTGTGCTTTCTGGGGGCAGAGGCTGGTTAAAGTAGATGCCAAACCATGGCACCACATTAAGGCCAGCAGAACTGTTAAAAAACCAGAGAGTATCCCCCTCCCTTTTCTCAGTCAGTCATTCCAGTCTTTACCAAAACCTCCTTACAACTGCAGCACAAGCATTTGTATGACCTTGTGGGGAACTATATTGGAAAAATTGCATTGTTTTTTTCCCCAGGGACTGTTTTTCATCTGGATCAGTTCCTTGATCTGGTTCCCCATGTAGCCACACAAATATTTATGATGGCACAGTACAACAGATGATCTGGGAGAAGACGTGGGAGTGAGAGAAACTGGGGACTGCTTTATTGGTAATCATATTCACTTAAAAGAATACCAAGCTGCAACTTAGAGAAGAAAGGAATAGCAGTGGGATGACACATCTGAGAAGGGACTTGAGGCATGTGCATTATTCTCCAGAAATGAAAACACAGCTTCAAATATCAAATGGTGCCATTACGGGGGCTGAACGTCAGCTGACACAGCCATTTCCAAATGTTGCAGTCTGCAGGCAGGGAGATTTTTCAGTATTTCAGTCACTCTGAAACTTCACTTTGAGGGAGCCGGGAAGCAAAAGATGCAGATGGTGGATCCAAACAGCTGCAAAAGCAGTGGATCTGAATGTAGATGACCTTCATGTGATCCACAAGATCTGAAGTGAGATGCTGTGTGAGATTGTTTTGGTTAAATATGCTAGTGTTTCTGAGTGGGTTTTGTGTGTACATGGTTTCTTACATGGTGTTCTTTTGAATGTTCTTATTGTAGGTTTCTTTTGAACTGATTTTTCACCAGAAGGAGGCTAGTGCGCACAGATTAATTTACCACTATTTTCTTACTAAGCTGTGCTACCTGCAGCATCTTCTGCACCCTGCGTGCTGCAATGGCACAATAGTCTGCCCAAGTCCTCACAGAAAGATGATGTGCAGCTCCCTGTCCCATGTTGCTGGTGTTCCGTCATTTGGCACTTGGGCTTGCCTGGCCTTGGGACCAGGGCCCTGTGTGTAACCTGCCCACTACCCCCAAAACTGACTTTTCTGGGCCTTTGATGGCCTCTGACTTTTGCTTCAATATGTCTGAGTTTTATGCCAAAACATTCTAGTTCCACTGCATCCAGATGGAGAGGAGAGACATTGAATAAATGTTGCTTTCTGCTTCCTGAGGCTCCACTGCATTTTATGAAACCCTCCAGAGATAATTCCTTATCCAGAGGGGAGCTCCCAACATGCTTCACCATTAGTAAGCTAAAGCAGCTGCCAAGTCTATTCAGAGCCTTATAGCTGCATTTGTGCTGAAATGCTTTTCTGGACAGATGTCTAAAATGCTGGGCTATGCCACTGCTGCAGTGTCAAGTGCCAGTTCGTATCTGCTCTTTCTCTATAGGACCCAGGGTATAACTTAGACACATCCAAGCTAATTTTGAACATGTTAGCTCAGTTGCCTACAGCAGTGAGCAAGGAGTTTGCAAAAAATGGTCTGTCAGGAAATCAAGGTAATTTAGGCAGCACTCCATGGTGCTGCAGGTTTATGGCTGTCCCTGACCCAAAAGACAGAAATTTGGGTCTTTTCATATGATTCAGTATTTGGGAGGCTATCATACCTTTATATTGTTATGGACTGTGCTTTTTACATACTACCGGGATAAGTATTTGCTGTTTACACCTGCCTTTTAACAAATTTTCTACCCCACTATTGGATATAGTCTCATAATTACACACAAGGTAAGATAAGGGGTTTTCTGCTCTGTAGTTGGTGTTGTGGGAGGATGGACTATGTGCAAGTACTTTGATTCCAGTCTAAATGCCAAGTCTGATTTAGCCTGGCATGTCTTGTTTCCAGGGACACGTGAATCAGTTCCTTTCAGAAATGTTTTTTAATGAAAGAAGATCTGAATATCCAAGTGACACTTCATTATTCAGTTTTATTTCAGTAGATGTAGTTTCAGTCAGTATCTCCCTGGCTTTTAAGTGAATGATGTTGTTATACTTCCACTTCTTCAGAGGCTCGCAGGATCTGGGGTGAGATCAAAGATGTCAACCACTGTGATTTTCATTAAAAGGGAAAGACAACAACAGGGAAAGGGCTGGATCATGCAGTGAAAAGATCTTTTAAAAATCTTTGTCTCTTCAGACCATAGTAACAAAGTAATGACTCTCACCTGAGTAAAGGATGGAAAGTAAGAAGCGGAACACTGCTGGAATCAGACAATTTGGTAGTTTCCTTCTTTTGTGTGGGGAAGATCATTACAAATTCTTTGTTGCTCCTGCATTTATCTACATTGTAGGAAACCTGATGGGAAGGAACGACCTTGGGAATAGGTTTACAGTTCCAGCTGCTGCAAATTTAAGGACAGGATTGCTGGGCTTATAAAGCTCTGAGTTAAAAGGAATTAAAAATGTCTTCATCAAATTCCAGGACCAGAAAGACCGAGACCTTTTTTAGTACTAATGTTGCATCTCTGCATAAGAATGCCAGGGCTCTGAGGGCACCCCCATTTCAGCCCCTGCCCAGCCCCTCGGGGCTCCCCCCACCCTGCTTACAGCCCAGGACCCCATGTCAGCCCCCAGGGACTGTCGGTCCGTGCCCCAGTGGTGCTGCAGCAGGGCCACTCTCCAGCTGCCCACAGCCTTGCTCAGCCATGGGCACCCCAAGCAAGGCCCATCCTAAGCCCATGTCCCCATCCCCAGAGTTGCCCACTGCCTGTGCCTGGGACTGTCTTGGGCTCCCTGGTGCTCCCACAGCAGCTCTGTTTTGGGCTCTGCCTTGCATCTCTCATGGGAAGCCCCCAGCCCTCGCAAGGCCCTGACAGTCGGGTTGCTTTTGCTGGAGTTCAGTCAGCACTTTTCTGAGAGCTTTTTCCTGGTGCTTTCTCAGATACATGAAAACATCTGAGCTGACTAAAAATATTCTTATCTATTATTCAGTAATCTCTTCATCTTTCACCTTGCTGCTGGGTTGCTTTGTAAAACTTTAACAATAAGCTCATTTGATTGAAGTGGAGATAAGGAGTCAGCTCATATGTGGAGACTTTTGCTGCAGAACAGTCTGTGAACCCTGTGTGTATTTGGCCTATCTTCTCGTTTCAAGACCTATAGACACTACTGCAAGAACTGGGTGCTTGTTTGTTTCCACAGATGTTTCAAGTATGTAACATAAGACAAACATGTTCTTTAACCTTTATTTAAAAATATCTATTGCTAAAGCACGGAGCTCAACTCTAATACCCAGGAATAGCAAATGAGCTGTTCACCAACATGAAGCAATACTCTAAGCAGAGTATTTTCATCACCCTATTTTTTTTACTTGAATGATTCTTTTTCATCAGAATGTTTGGTGAATGTATTTGACAATGTTGCCTTTAAAGGTTTATTACAGCAACATGTTTGAGACTGGAAGAGGGGGAGGAAGTGGGGGGTTATCTAATATGAGAAGATACTGCAGACTGCAACAACCCCCTGCCCCTCTTATTCTGGCCTGGTTATTACAACACAGCTGTGGTTTTGGAAATATGCGGTTTCTTTTTTTGCTTCTAAATAAAAGAAAAGGAATGCATTTTTGAACCTCATTGTGTGAAGGAGTTGCCATTCCCCAGCCTGCACAACCTGTGCATGGGCTGTGCACAGGTGCTGAGAGAATATTCGTTTCATGAAGATACCTGTTCAGGAGTGGTAAGGGAAGCCTAACTCTCACCCAGGGCATGGTAGTATGTATGCTCTGAAACTTTAGTCCTACCTACCTCAGAAAATTTCACTACAAAGTATCTCAGTGGTTGCCCTAGTACAGATTGGTGGGTATCCGTCACCTTCTGCTGCTTTTGCCACCAAGGTGAGACGTGCGATAGCACTGGTTCCACCACGCTTGCTAAAGAATTTCTATCCCTTGAGATATCACTCCAGGTTTCCTGTGTAAGCAGGACTGAAAAGTAAACTGTTTCCTCAGGACTTCCCAGAATCGCAATCCTGAGGGAAGGGAGGGTTAAAAGTATTTTTAAAAAAAGACTTTTTAATTAAAAGTTAATTAAAAAGATCTTATTAAGCCTCTTTAGCCTTAACTATACTGAGAAAATATACTGATCTAGCACATAACTTGCACAAACCACAGTTGTGTTTAATACTGGGGTAGGTTGTCACAAATTTCTGCCCTTGCTTATTCCAAGGACAAAATGAAGTTTAACATTAGAATAGTTAGAAAACGTTTTACCTCATACATTTTAACACTGCATTTTCCCTGTACAGTGTTGAGCTTAGTTATTCTAATTTTATCTTCAGTAATGGGTTCCTAATTTTATTGTTGTGGCTGTTGTTCCCTCAGGGCATTTGGAAATGAGATGCAGCATTTAAAAAGAACTCTCATAGCTGTAACAGACTTCTAATAATGAAATCAATGAAAAGAGTATTTCTGACTACAAATCCTGAATATTTTAGCACTAATACATGAAAACTTGCTACTATTTGTTCAGTGCTGAGTTTTCCAGTCCTGTTGTATTTAACCACTTATTTGTCCTGGGGATATTCTGCGCACCTCTGGAAATCTCAATTCAGAAGGGCCAGTTGACATGTTTTCCACCAAAGTATATGTCAGCTGTGATAGAACTCACAGGAAACCTTTTGAAACACAAGAGGACTGTGTAGCCAGTGCAGTGTTATGGCATCCTGACCAAGAAACTGGTTTAATTTTGCAGCAACAGCAGATATTTCTTCTGAGATAGGAATAGGTGCAATTTTTCTTTCACTTACCTGAAAAAGTTGGCTAGCTCCAGATCAGGAAGGAGGCATATGTATAGCTAGGCAGGACTCTGGGACTTTCCAGCAGCAGCTCTCCTTCACCTGTGTACAAAGGCGATCCGTATCTTGCTGTATGTGCATTCTCAGGAGATGGGCTTTTTTCCTGGGGAATCTCTTCTTTGGGTTTCCTCATTGAAGGCAGCTTGTCTGCTCTGCCCTGTGCCTCCCCACCATTTTTATCTGAACCGTTCAGAGAATCTGGGAGTAGAAGGAAAGCCCTAGACCAAGAACTTTGGGATGGCCAGTGCTTAATTCCCTGAATGGCCATAGCATCAACGAAGAAAACTAGGCAAATGTGTCTACGGCACCTACACTTGCAAACTTCTTGATTTACATATCTGTAGATTACTCAAATAGCATAGTGTGTTTAAAAATATCAGCCTGGAGCAAGTTTTTACAGCTGAGATACAATGGCCTGATAGAAATATTTCTGGTAGAAATTCTGCCAGCTCTTCAATGCCAGCAGCACCCAGGCCACTTAGTCACTGGAAGACTTTGTTGTCAAAATGACTCTTCCTTTTGTAAATGACAATATGTTCAGGGAGCACCATTGCTTGGTGCTTCCAAGAGTAGAGGCTCCATGCTGGTTGGTGGTTAGCCAAGCCCACAGATCCTGGGTGCCAAGATCCCCATGCAGCTCTGCCAGAAACAATAAGGGCAAGTGCTTATGCAGCACTTTTTATCTTCAGATGGGTTCACAGAGGGGGTGGAACCCGCTCCTCACCAGCTGTGGTCGCTGTTGGCTATAGAGCTGCAGTGACAGCTCTTCCGTGGCTGGAAGCAGGGATGGTTGTGGTGGTACGTGGGACACATGCTGTCCGTCACTCCCATATGATGCTTGGAGAAAAAGCACCGTGTGCCCTTATCCAGGGCATGCAGCACATCCCAGTTCACGCACTCATCACTTGTCATGGCTAGCTACCACATCGTGCCTGCCTGGAGGCAGGGCTTCTCTGTCAGGCTAAATAGACGAAGATCTCTTTTTCGGGATATTTTTGATAGGAAGCACATCCATGAAGCACTAGGGCCCTATGGCTTCCTAAATTCTTTTCACTACCCTGTGTGTCACTGTGGGGGATTTTCTTCCTCTTTTTATCCTGATTTCATTTCCCAGACTTGGAGCACTCCTGACTAAAGAATACCCAATATGCAGAATTATGCACTGTCTCTACAGTGGTGTTACTGAGTACCCTTCAGTGCCCTTGTGCAAAAGAAGTTATGACATGGCAAGATCATGACAAGGGGCTTTGTCTTTGTGGAACTGCCGGATAACCTTTCTGTGGATATGCCCTTGGAAGACACTCAGAAACAGTGGTCTCACATGCTGGTATGGACAGAAGCTACCTAGAACTTGGATAAGAAAATGTATTTGCTGAACCATTCTTGATAACACAACAGCTGATACAGTAATGTATTTGTTATCATTGACCTGATTTAGCAGCAGGGTATGTACACCTCCGTTTCAATATATGAAAAAACATGAAAAATAATACTGTGATCTAAGACCACTGAGCTTCAGCTTACATGGTACATTGCCTGCTTTCAGTTAGGCTCAATTCTGTGAAAATTAGTGCCAGTTGCATTTCATTAGTGCAGTAAAAAAGGGCTGCATTTTTATTTTCCAGAAAGTTGCTGAATCACATCACTGTGCAGAAGATATTCTTCAAATGGTCTTTCTCTAATTAGACAAAAAAAAAAAAAAAACACAACAAAATAAGCCTGTATCAAAAGTCAAAAGATGAAATATATAATATAGATTATGTGAGGACAAGTAATAGTATCCTTTTTTATTATTATTTTATTTTATTTCTCATGTTGCATTGCCTGGGAATTGAAGGGCATAGAATGTTCCTTTTCTCTTTTCCTGCTGCATGATATGTGCTTAACTATTTATGTTGCAATGCTAAGACCTGCTCTTGCTCCTCAGGAGACAAACACTAAAGTATTATTAGACCTTAGTGCGTGGGAGGAAGAGATCTTAGTATAATTTTTTTTTTGTGTATAAATATTACATGCTTTATGCCTGTTCTTAGATTTTTACCAAAATGTAAGTTATCTGGTGTACACTCTGGTGGCCAGTCTGTCTACAAGGAGAGTTCACAGCTGCAACATGGTAAATAATGCATGTATATTTGCCATGTATTGTGCATCATATTTTTTTTTATTTCTAATTGTTATTTTTAAGTTGAGAGCACACATACTGCTCAGTCAAGAATCTCACAAAAGTCATTGCTCCCAAACAGGTACTTTTCAGTTGCTAGTCCTTTGGTCTCTAAGGCTGAAACTGGGTTGATTTGATGAGATCCAGTTTCTGCTAAACTTGCTTTTGGTCACAGCTTGCTGTCTGTTTCAAAAGGAAAAAGAATAAGAATAAAATTTTATCCTCTCTGGTTTTTTTGTTTGTTTTTTTTTTTTGAAACTATAATAACACGATAAGGCAGATGCACTTGGTACAGATTTGCATCATGCTCAGCAAATACAAGTCTGCCCAGAATGGGCCTTCTGGGCTTTACAATCATACAAATAACTACCAGCTGTCTGGACCTATAATACAGGTGTTAACAACTTCTAGAAATGTTTGTATATGCACATGTGAATTTGAATACACGTAATGTTCAATTCAGTCACAAAGCCTCTACTGACAATAACTAACTCTGGTATTTCTGTATGTCTGTCTTCTGAATGCAGTTTTAGTATTGGGTCTGCTTAATGCTACTTCCCTTACGTTATCTCTGACATGGCTGTCCATTTTCTAGTTATTCTTTTTGTTCAACAGGAAATGCCAGGCTATTTGGACTGCATTTTCCCCTTACTTCTGGACAGTGCTCTAATTCTGCTCAACCTGCAAACAAGCAAATATCCATCCTGATATGTGCAAAGAAGAGCCTGAAGTGCTGGGACTCGCCAGTGACTGCAGAAGGGGGAAAACACTGAGAAATTTTTGATTCCCTGTAGGGCACAATGTGTGAACATGAAGAAGCAGGAAGGAGGAAAAGGTGGTAGGTATGGACTTGCCCATGCCCTGAGAGGCAGGTTCTGCTGCTGCTGCTCCCCCTGTTTGCAGGGCAACTACTTTGGCCTTGCATAGGACTGCTCCCTGAGACATTTTCATCCTCTCAGGGCCGTCTAAAGGTTGAAAACTCCTTCAGCTCTGGAAAAGAAGGTGACCTGCTCCCTCTATAGGCTTTCCTGGTCGTTGCTTTCATGAATCAGCCATTCAGGGGATCAGAACTGCAAAAATGCTGAAGTGAGATATATTTTGAATTTCTTTTAAATTTAGAGATGGTTTTTGTGTGTGTATATGTGCATGAGTATGTATTTGCATGTGTATGCCTGTGAGTGTGTATGTATTTGCATAGGCACACATTCCCTAGCACTGATGTATATAGCTGCTTTTTCTGCAGAAGTCACGTATGGAGCAATTTTTACTGTTGAGTTTTAGTCTTTTTTTTAAACCAACGCATGAACCTTTTGTGTGCGAACTTTCTGTTTGTTAATGGTTTATGACAACCGCCTCCAGACTGCATCCTACCCTTATTAATGGAAGAGTTACCATCTAAGCCAGCAGTTCCATATGTTGTGCTTCCTCCCCATTGCCCACTATCCCAACTGCTTTCCTCTCCTCTCTCTCCCAGGGCCCTGCCTCCTCAGTTGCACCAGCACTGCTGTTTCTGGCATCGTTCTTGTAAGAAAAACAACCTGTATGAAAAACAACTCCGTAAATAAAAAAGACTTTGTAATTTGGATCAACTCAGTGACCTGATTTACAGCACAAACCCAACAACAGTTGCAGAGCAGCATAAGTGTGAAGAAGCAGCTGGAGGCAAGGCAGGGATGGGAGACAGACATTCCCAAGCTGTCCTTGCAGCTGAAGTCCCCCTTTGTGAAACTGCAGCTGCCAGTGTACCTTTGCTCTGGCACAGATATCAAAGGGAATTCCCCTGCAATGCTTGAAGTAACACTTTAGGGAAGAACTGACACATTGGTGAGTTATATATTAACCATTACAAAGAGTGGCAGAGTAACAACGGCAGTGAATTACAGATAAAGAAAAACAGCAATATTTCCATTATGCAGGGTGTGGGTAATAGCTCCTAGGAAAAGACTGCCCATCTTTTTCCACTAAATTATACTGTTTTCAATTCTTCCATACTTTCTTGAATGTGAATACATTGTTTAGATGTTTTCAATGTTAAATAAATGCCTCTGGCTGTTTCTTGTGGGAAGCCGAGGGGAGAAGGTAGGAATTGTTTCAACTAAAATGATGCAGCTGTTTCCAAGAAAGTCTCAGAAGAGCAGCACACAAGTTTTCAAGAGTTACAGAAAAAAATAATTATAGCAGTCATTCAGCAGTGTGCTCACTTTTCCTTCCCACGTTCTGACCCTGCTCTGTGTTTAGCATTATCAGAGATCTGCTGCAGTGAAATTTATATCCTTATGTCTCTAAGGACACAAATTAATTGCATTAACTTTAGTTTAAAAGCAAAACCCTACCAGAGATGAAAAATATGAGTGTTATATATCACCAGTTAAATGACTAATGTTTTATTTGTCATTGAAGTTTTTGGTGAAAGCTGAAACATAATGGTGAAAGAAAAAATAATGTAAGTTACATAACACTCCACATATGGAATTGATAATGCTCTGTTTTTATATGGAATAAACTGCTCTTTGGTGGTCAGATAGATGTATATAATGAGGATGATTTCATTTGGTGTCCAATATATGCTGTACATATATGCAGGAAATTCATCAGATTTAAACTTTTTGACTGAAGATGAGATTTATTTTACAGAAGATCTTTCTTCCTGGCCACATTTCAATTCAATTGTTTGGTTTTCAAAAGAAATTTTTTTGACCTTCAAAACCACAAAAATTATTCTTGTTTTTAGCCCAAAATACCATAGTTTTGAGTTGAGGAAAAAACCCAAACCTTTTTGGGTTTTTTTTTTTTTTTTTTTTGTTTTTTTTTTGTTTTTTTTTTTTTTCCCAAAGCACTTATTTCTGTAGTGACATGTTTCCTTCAAATTTTATGCTTGGAATTTTATGGTATGGAATTTATGTAGCCAAGGCTTTAAACACTCTTACATAATGAATAATATAAAATAAATCTTTTTTACCAGGAACTCAGCCAGACAGGCACGTAGAGAGACCCTTTTCCCACTCCTATGTTATGGGAAGCATACTCTGCGCTTGACAAGGTGAAATAAGAAGAGATTCAGATAACAAAAGGCTGGTAAAAAATATTAACCTGTACAGTAGAGTTGAGGTTAGGCCATGTTCAGGGCAGGATACTGCTCAAATATGTTAGAGAAGGGAAGTACTGACCGTGGTTGCTTATGCACCCCTTATAGCTGCTAACCATTTCATGTGTTGGTCAGGGTTGTCCTGGGATGTGGAGGCTGCATCTCCTTTCATCCCACCCTGAACTCTTCAAGGAAACATAGGCATGAGTAAGAGAGAAGAAGATGAATGATTTTGCTTAAATATCTGGCACTGTAGCAGCCAAGGAGGCAACTTGTGACAGTAGTGAAGAGTGGTGAAAGGCAAAAAGGGGTAGCCAGGACTAGGTGAAAAAAAAAGACTAAGTGAAAACAGAGAGAAACACTTAGACAAAGGCTTAGGCCTGGGATGAGTGATGCAGAGTTTCTATGAAATTGGAAGAATCCAGGATACAAGTGTAGTTAGGAATAATATGGTGGTTGTTTGGATGTAAGGGCATTGCATGTATACTAGCATTGCAGATACTGAACATCATTATGCTGGTGCCAGAGGTCTGTCACATGCATCAGTTTGGGATTGCTACTGGTTTTCTGAGTACAGTGTGTCCAAGTGATTATTATGAGTCTGCAGTAAGAAGCATGCAAAAGGAATTGCATGCAAGTTATACTTGTATCTGATATTTGGGTGCTAAGAAAAGGGGAAAGAAATGTAGGTATTTTATGTGATATTTTTGCTTAGTCTCTTCAGAAAAAAAAAAAATTGCTTTGTACTTGCCCATAAATTAAACACCTGTTGTGATGAAAACATAACAACATCCATTTCCGCTTGTCGGAAATGTTTTGCATGCAGGCTTTGGTAACATCATTTCTCGTCACAGGAAGAAGACTGTAAGACAGACCAGCATTACCTTTGAGATGGTTATGCCATCACACTACTGTGTTGCACAACCAGGGCATTGCAAAGAATGCCTTAAAATGTGGGGCTACTCAAACCTGAAAATGCTTGGGAACAGCATATTCATTACTGTCTGTATGGCCTCATCTTAAAAAAAAGATTAGCATTAGCAAACTTAAGATGCTGGAAAGTTGGGAGGAGTTGGTATAAATTTCATTTCAACAACAATAAGGTTCAAATTAAAAAATACATTATTGTCATCATCCTCTTTGCCAGTTCTACCTGTAATTGTTCCTTTCTTTTCAGCAGCGGCAATCACCACAAAAATCTGAACAAACTTCTCATGTATGTGCCAGGGCAACCTCAGAAAGTGGTGTGCATAGCAGCTGGTATTATTCTGACTGCTTGTTGAGGCCATGAAGATCCTGCTCCAGGCTGGCTGCAGGTACCTGTGACCACAGGGCAGAGGGGGGAGCTGCCAGTAGATGCCAGCGGCCAGCTCTGGTGTCAGATTTGTGCAAAGTCTAAACTATGACACTAAACAACGCCAGTTCTGAATACAAAATTACCCTATTTCTTCCTTGCTCTAATTAGAAGAGCTTTGCAGATGTGGGGACAGGGACAAAGATAGCTAGTATTTCCTCTCTTTCCACATGCTAATCAGCTCTGTTCACGGCGCACTGGCTAATCCCTCTGGCTTCTGAACTGAGGAAAGAAGATGCTCCTCTTCCAAGTAACTAATGAATCACCCCTTTTAGTACATGCATGACTGCATTGTTAAAAGCAGTCTTAATCACTCACTGAGAAAAATGTTATGATCATTTCTCCCTTTTAGTTGTTAACTGGAAGGCTTGGGAGTTGTGACTCATAGCCTGTGTGCTGTGGCAAGCCCAGAAAGACATAAGTAGATTTTTAGCTAGTTATAGGAGCCCCCTGCATCTCATTCTTCACATCTTCCTAGTACAGCTATAATTTGGAAAAATGGTAGATTTCTTGGTTTTGTACTATTGAAGAAATCACTGCTTTGCAGATGGATTTGACCTGAACTTCACGCTAATGTTCAAAGAAGAGAAGCATTTTTGGTAGGTAACCGACTTCTAGCAGGGGATAGGGCAAAACAGCTCCTGGGCTGGAGGAAACCCACTCTCCATTTTGCCTTTGCTCCACAGTGGTGTTGGACATGCCATGCATACAGCAGTTCACCCTGGTTTATGAGCATAGGACTGTGTGTCAACAGGACAGTGGAATAAGGAAAAAGAAGTGGTAAGAGTAAATTAGAAGATTCTTGTCAGCTTCCTGGAAAGAGGATGAATGGACCTGATCCTCAACATAGGCTTAGGATCCTCTTGAAGGTTGTTCAGATACAGTTAAGTATTTTTTATTTGCTGTTGTGAAGCATCAGCCATAAAAATACATGTCGTCTACTCATTAAATGTAAATTGCTAAGGAAGATGGGGATAAACAACAAACGCTCTGGGTAAATGGTATACTAAAACATGCTTTGAAAAGGCACTTTTAATCATCATATAAACTGCCCTTTGGGCTGTGCTGATAGAGGTAGAAGGGTGAGATGGCTCAGAGATCCTCTGCTTTGGCAAGGGCTGCTGTGACACATTATCTCCATCAGATGATAATAGTTTTCTTTCAGCATCTTTGCCTTGCACTGGATAACTAGCATTTTGTTTCTTGGGCTGCCATTATTGGAAAAAGTATTACCATCAGCTGTAAATCTTAGAAATATCATTTGATATATAGAAAGGAAATGGGATTTATTTTGAGACAGTCTCACTCCCCTGGCATGTTGCTTGATGAACGTGGTCACTTGATGGAGGCATGCTGCCATGGGGGCACAGCCCCTGGCACTTGTCCCTGTGTCAGTTCAGCTCTCAGAGAATGGCACAAACCACTGTGAAGAAAGCAGGTGTTCCTACTGGTATCACAAAGAAAGAATAGACAGGGACACATTTGGGAAGAAGGACATGCTAAAGACCCTGCATTTGGTGGGCTTGAGGGAGGATTCAGTGAGAGCAGAGATGAAGAGTGAACCTTGCTGGAAGATGGCTCTGGAGAATAGCAGAGAAGCCCCAGAGGCCTCTCCAGCCATCACAGGGTGTTGAGGGATTTAAGTTTTGTGTCATGACCCTACATATGCAGAGGAGTGTAATTTGTAGAGCTAAAATCTCAGCCATCCTCTGGATGGGTACTAAAGAGTCCTAAAAGGTCAATGAGAAAGAGCAAATAGTAACTGTGCAAAATTCTAACCTTTACATAGTTTTGTCTTGGTAGGAATTAGCCTGGACCTGAAAGTGGACAGACCTGTTAAAATCATCTAACTGTTTTCGCGATGCAGAGATTGTTATGGTAGCAAGCACTTGTTCTTTGTGCGTAGCAGACATCAGGAAAACATCTTTAATGGCAAACAGCAACTTGAATTTCTGACAGCTTAAGATATCTTTAATACTCTTAAAAAATATTTCACTTTAGTAACCTCATTCAGCATGAATTTCTGCTCAGATCTGAGTGCACCGTTTAATATCTGATGTTTCTTACATTCATAAAAGTAGTACTTAAACATCGAAGCATCCTTTATAAATGTAAGACTCATGGATCACTTCAGTAAATTGTTTATTATAACTAATTGCCCACCAGTTCACAAAACTCCTTTCTCTTTTAGTGTCCTTCCTTGCAAAGCCCTCATGAGCCTGAGATAGCTCCGTATCTAGTATCCCAATACTTAAAGTATAAGATTTAGACCCTCAATGTACTTTTTTTCCTTCTAGATCTCATGTATTTGTAAGACACAGTTCTCCTTTTGAGACTTCAGGGCAAGGCCCTTGCATTGTGCGCCTGGAGGATTCCCTCTGGTTCCCACACTCAACCAGATGGAGTGGTTGGCTGTGGTCTCATACACCTCTCTGACAGGTACATGCACATGCTTCCTGCCTTTCCATGTCAACAGAGCCCCAGTCTGTGTTTCTACCTTACAGGAACCCCAGTCCTTAATGGGAATCAAGTCAGGATGACCATAAAAGCCCTGCCCAGTCATGAACCATGTGTAATGATTCTTGTCTTTCCTTAGTGTAGACTGGAATATTGATTTCAAACACCTCACTGAGGTCAGGTCCCACTGTGTGCAAGGGAGCCAAAAGTCCAGCCTTTAATATCTGACACTTATTAGAAAATTTCTTTGAATGTCTTGAAATGAAACACTGAATTCCTGCTCATTTGTTTTTCAGCCTTGGGCCAGCAATAAAATGGATATCCTGTATAAATTGGCTGTGGACATCATACTGATGGGCAACTGAGAAATAATGTAGCAGTGGACGACCCTCGCCTCTTTCCTAGAGACAAATGACTTTTTTACCCTTATATTTTTGCAGCTATACTGCCAGGGTCTGTGAATACACTATACAGGCTTAAAAATGAAGGATTAATGTACAAATCAGTATTGTCCAATTGCCTACCAAACCCCCCCATTCACTATGGGAAATCTCTATATTTGATGAGAAATGTCTAATATGAGTAAAATACCCTAACTTCAAAGGGTACACTTGATTTTTCATTTCTTGCTCATCAAATAACCTGGCAAACTCATCAAGAGATTTTTGTACATACATTCTAGCGAAGTAGTTAAGTCACCACTGAGAATTTTTTCCGGTTGGATATTTTAATTGGTTTTGTAATCTTAAATCTTAAAAAAAAAAAATCTTTTCTTTATATGATTCTTCTCTTGCTTATTTGGTTTTAAAACTTTATGAGGCAGATATGGTCTATGCTATAGCCTTCTACAATATATAATATCCACTTTTGGAGAGGCCATTTCAGTATCCTTATAATGCCAAGCTGGAAATAAGGAGTGAATATTTTTTTTTTTTTTTGGATCAGATGCATCACTGGTGTTGCTCTTACCATCTACCAATCATCTAAGAAAAGAGAGGTATAGAGACCAGATTGTAGTTACATGGCTTGGTAAATCTGTCTTCAGAGTACTTAACAGTAGATCGGAAAAGTTACCAGCACAAATAGCAAAATTCCAGGTTTTGCACAAACTTATTCTACCTAGCAAAATGTGTTAACGTGGTCCCTTTCTTCTGATCAGCTTTACATGGATTTGATGGGGGAGATTTTTGCCTGCAATCAACTTATAGTCAACAGAAAGTATAAAACTGCTTCAACACTATAACCCATACTCTTCTTAACTTAGAAGATACAGAAATTCAGTGGTGCATGTATTTGTTCCAGATTAAATTTATATTGTTAGTTGACCCGATGATGCATGTAGCTGAAATTACTGACAGGGAAGCCTCAGCTGTTGAAGGGTTGATTCTTGATAACTGTGCAACCATGTAGCATTTCATCATCCCACAGGAAATGCATTTGTTTCTTTTTCCTTCATTGATTCCCAATGCCTCTTTGCCCTAGGCTTTGGTACATACATTTTATTTTCCATTAATAAATTAGGAGGGGGTTTTATGGTTTTGGGAGGTTTTTGTGTGGTCGTGTTTTTTTTGTTTGTTTTTTTTTTTACTTCAGTATTTTATGAAATTACAAATCTTACCTGCTCTATACCAGTGTGAACACTGGAGCCCCAAAAAAAAAAAACAAAAAACCTTAACCCAGAGAGATTTTTAATCCTCCTTTAGTTACACCCAAGATTCTTCCTCATGTCTAAATCATTACTACAATTGCTACATAAACAGGTTTGGCTAGTACTGCAAGAAAATCAAGCTGCCATTTAGGAGTGCAATGCTGTACAGCATAAAAATAGCATTTTGGTTCCTAGATGCAGTAGACTTTGAACATGAAAATATGAAGACTTTGAGAGGTTAACTTTATAATAACAGATGCCATTAAGCATTATGTGATTAGTGTAATGCTACGGAAGTATTTGTTTACTGCTTTAAGAAAGCTTGTCAACCTCCTTTTATAGTTAAAATTTGTTCTCTTTATTTAGCGGCCTATATTCTGGCCATTTAAAAATATTTAACTGAATTGCTGATGCAATGCATGTACACAGTGACTCCCAACAAAGCCAACATTTACTGAATCTGCTTATATACAAATCCACGAACAAGTAGCACATTTTTACCCTAATGTTCAGAGAGAGAAGACAGTGTTTGAATCAGTGCTGTATGGACTTTCCTATATTAAAAAACCAAACCAAAACAATCCCCTCCCCCAAAAAATCCAACAAAAAACCCCAAACCAAAACAAAATCCTCCAAGCAAAATCTTGGTAATGCATTTGTTTACATTTGTGTTTGAAAAAACCAACCCAAATCAGACCCTCAGCATTTTTTTTGTAGCTATGCAGAAGGGTAACCAAAAAGATGCCCATAACCATTATCATTAAATCTTCATCTGTGGCATTGAAATTTCATTTTATGTTTCTACTGTAACTAAGAAAAATCCTGCTAAGGTTTATTTTAACAATCAGTAATACTGACATCCCCTGCAACTTGTATAACTATTTCCTCTACTTACTTCGTTTAGCATCTTAAGCATTTTGGTTAAAACTTTTGAAATAGTCTCAAACATCCCTAGACTGATAGAGATTAATAAGTTTGTGTCTAAGAAGAGGGAAAGAGAAACTATGTATGTATATAGCACATGTCAAAAGGAGAAGACAAGTAACCTCAAAAAATCTGTTCTTTAAAATATTTTTATGTTACTATGCAGTGGAATTCCACAAATCCATTTTCTGTGCCATTTACTGGAAAGTGCCTAGGAGACTTGCCAGCAAGTCCTAACATCTCTGGAGTAATTGGATCAGAATGGCCATGGTATCACCACAGCTTTTTATGGTGGAATTTGAAAATGTTTGTTTTATGGCAGGCTTTCAACTTTATGCAGAATAATTTCTTAGCTGAGGCCTTTGGCAAAGAGTGCTCTGCATGACTCAGCAGCAGACTTTCTCCATCTCAGATTTTGATAATATTAATATCAGGTTTATTTTTTACATGAATTCATACATATTTATGATTTAAGTCCTCTTGCATGCTGCTGGACTTTTTCTAGTCCCAGTGCCTGTCTGTCTAGGTACTCCAGCAAAGCTACATGGCATACACCACACAGGGACTCAGTCTTGAGTGGAATAGAAAAAAAAATCAGTGACTGGAGCACTTTTTTTGTTGTTAATATAGTTCTGTTATTTCTGTCCTTAACTGGGGTTTCCTGCAGAGAGCTATGCAAATTTTACAACATTCAGATTCTGTAACATTAGAATGAAGTCATGACTTTGAGCTCATGGATTTGGTATTAATGCTGGCCTTGCAACCCTTAATAGTACACTCCCTTGTTACTCATGCAAGTAATTGCACTGCCTTGAAAGAGGCTTTCTGTAGCACAGGAGCTGGCCCCCAGTCGTCAGCCCTTTGTTAGAGACATCATCACAGAGTCAGCATGGTTCTAAAGCAGCTGAGCACACACACTCACTCTTAACACATGCAGGATGAAGTACTGACACTTTGGCCAACCTCCTCAGCACTGGAAATAAAGAACTGAAGAGCTGTTATTTTATTCTGTAGTGAGAAGGGCCTTTGCTAACCTGTTGTCTATCTCTTGGTCAATCTTACCATCTGAGGAAATGATGCTTCCCAGATAGGTGAACTGCTGGACTGACTTGAGTTCTGATTCACCTATGGTGATGCGGGGGTGATGGAAGGCTTCCTGAGGTGCAGGTTGGAAGAGAACTTCTGTCTTCTTCAAGCTGACTTCCAGCCCAAAAAGCTCAGCAGCCTCTGCAAAGCAGGATGTTAAGTGCTGCAGAGCTGCTTCTGTGTGAGCAACGAGGGCGGCATCGTCAGCAAAAAGAATCTCCCGGACAAGGTGATTGAGGGTCTTGGTGTGGGCCTTCAGTCTCCTGAGGTTGAACAGGCTTCCATCAGTACGGTATCGGATGTAGATGCCATTTTCTTCATCAAGGTCTGCTCTATGGTGAACTTGCCACCGGCTGCCGCAAGAGAGGAGCCCCAAAGAGGAGATACAAGGACGCTCTGAAACAATACCTCAGCCTTGGCCATATTGACTACCATCAATGGTCCACTTTGGCCTCCAATCGGGAGGCGTGGAGACACACCATCCATAACGCTGCTGATTCCTTTGAGAATGCACGCAGAATCAGTCTGGAGGAGAAAAGACAACGCAGAAAGAACTGTGCCTAACCAACACTGCCTATGGAGACTTTCTGCTGTGCCTTTTGCAACCGGACTTGCCTATCTCGCATCGGCCTCTTTAGCCATCAGCGCGCTTGCAGCAAGCGTGGGTAGAGCCCTTCCCAAATCTTCGTTCGCGAAGCCTAGCCATGATGAGTGAGAAGGGAATGGGTCAGGTACAATGCATGACTAGTTCAAGCATAGATAAAACCACCCTATAGGTTTTGCCAAGCTCCTTAGGGAAGCAGAGGTGACCTCTTGTGACTTTCAGTGTCTTTTCCCTCTGCTACCTGCTGCATACCTTTGGAACCCATAGAGCAGTTTACCTCTAAACTGAAACAGGTATAGATATCTCAAAGACGGTTACATTTCTTGGATTTCTGACAAAATTAATGACTGGGTAGAAGTGAAGGATCCATTTTTGCGCTACTGGAAAGATCAGCAAGTCCTGTACAGCTCTGAACTGACCACAGCACATCCTGTCTCCTGTGCGGTGGGGACCCTGAGTGGCCTTGGAGAGACAGAAGGTGAAGTTTCTGTAAAGGTGAGCTGTGGCATATGTTGTTCATGGGGCAATAGACTTTCATGGCTCATAAATAATTTGGTTATCATGACCTAATTGATTTCCAATAAATTTACTAATTTACTAAGTATTAGTAGTAATAGTGGACACTTCTATAATGCTTTTCATCACAAGATTCCAATTTCTTTTCACAATAGAGTGGTACCAGTATTTCCTTTTTTTATAGCTGGGGAGTGTTACTCAAAGGACCAGTTTTGGGCTGAGTACAAAATTATACACTTACTGTCAAAGCGACAGGTTAATATTGATTTTGCAGTTTAAAACCAACCTAAATATTTTTTCCAAGCTAAACACATTTGTTTCTCCTAATAAAGTTGGAGGAAAACAAAAGGTCAATAACAAAATCCTGAGATTTCAGTTTAAACTATCAAACTCTTTTGAAGGCAAGATAGATGCTGTAATTTTAATACTTAGTCATTGTCTGTTTTAAAGTATATTCCTATGTAAATAGTAAGATTAATAACAAATACAGATTTTCATATTTTGAGAACTCTGAATAGCCTTTTAGCTGTCCTTAAGTGGATATCTTAGTTCTTCTAAGGGTACTGTGGTGCAGATGTACCCTATACATACAGGTGACAGGCAGAGGGACATCTGCCAGCCTTAGCACTGTCTGGCAAGGTCCATGTACCCCCATTATATAGCAGTGGCCCATCTGTGCAGCTAAACAGCCCTGTCTTCAGTTGAAAATGCATTTTTGCCCACATCTGCACTTCATAGATCTTCCAAATTTTGTCATATGCCTTTCATAGAATCATTAAGGTTTGTAAAGACCTCCAAGATCATCAAGTCTAACCTTTGACCAAATATCTGCATGTCAACTAAACCATATTCTTTAAATACACTGGGTTTGACTGAGTTTCATAGAGTTTAACGTGAAGGAGAGAGCTTTAGAAAAATATATGGGTATGAACAGCATATAGTGACAGTTAAAAATATACAGTTAAAGAGTTAGGAAGAAGAAAACTAACTGGAGGTTGATTTTAGAAATAGGATACTTAAAAACATCTTGAAAAAATGGGATACTTTTCCAGTGCAGCATATCATGAAGCAAAGAAGCTTGGGACCAAGAGATTTTGAGGTCAGGAATTTAACATGACTGAAAATAGTAGTCATCTTTATAAACACTGACAACATTCATGACAATAGCCCAGAAACTCTGCAAATTTATAGACCATAAGTCTAAACAAGCTGTGGATATACCACACATTGTGTTTCTTGCCATTTTGTACCAAGTGACAGTGGTTCCTTGTAGCCCTCAGTTATGGTAGAAGATTGTATGGACTCCAGCTCTTGTGAGCCATGGTCCAGAAATCACTGCTTTTTATTTGGCTATATGCATAGCCATTAAAATAAACAAACAAACAACAACCCCCCCCCCAACCCCCACAAAACCCAGCAGTTATCTGCTGAAAGGTATGAGAGGTGCTGGTGCTTGCTGGGCAGTCCTGAATACTGCTTGTGCAGTCAAAAGACTGATTTCAGTTCTCTACTGAAATAAAGTCATGCTGGCTTTGACAGGTATGCAAGTTTGACGTAGTTCAGATTTCAGCCTTCAGCTTCTGTTTAGAGGATAATGTATCTGTTCCTAGCTCGTTTCTGGAAAGTCTTTGCAATGATTGTGATCTGAGACTTTCTACTGCTAATGAATTCCTTAAAAGGCACCTTTGAACCCTCTTGTCACCACACCCTTCATAGAGTTTATGATCTTGGATAAAGTGAAAATTTACAGCTCCCATGCTTGAGGACACAGCATATATGCTAACATACCCTGAGACTTCAATATGAGGACAGCACATGATATGAATTCATAAGCATTCCCATACACACAATAATTAAACCAAGGACTTACACTGAAAATGGGACAGATTGAATATTATTCCCCTAGATTTCTGCCCCAAGGGTGAATTTTTATGTGCATTCTCTAGTATGTAGAAAAGGCAGTCACCCTGTAGACTTTATTTATAGACAAGAATCAATAGAGCCTCTCTCTCCACTCTCTAGTCACCTATTTAAATTTGTAGGAACTTAATATCTTTGTTCTTTATCTGGCTCTGTTGTATTTGATTGAAATTGGCCCATGGATTGTTAAATTACTGAGGGAGTGATGGTTGGACAGGGAAATAGATGCATGTGTTCACACAAAGAAAGGATCATGTATTTCCTTGCAAGACTTATCTAAGAAAGTTCTCCTCCAGTGTAAGACTTTTAACTAATGTCCTCAAATCCTCACCATCCTCTGAGCATTCAGGAATTACTATCCGAGGAGAGTAAAAAATGTGCTGCAAAGATGGGCTGCTTAAGTCACTTGGGTATGGCAAATTGAGCACTGCAGCAGTTCATCGTCTAGGCTGTCACTTGGTCATGTTGAAATACCCGGTAAAGGGAGTGAGATATTAAAATCTGGAGTAATTTTGATTAGCTTCAGAGCAAATGTCTACAGCCTGCCTGGATATTTAAGGATCTGTACAGCTGTACAAACCCAATCCTATCCTCGTTATTTGCGGACCCAAGGACATTAACATGAAACTCACTACAACCTGTAGCTGGAGCAAACGGAATTCAGTCTTATACGGCTGCCTCATCTCAAGCGTGAAGCTGTGACAGCCAAATCCAGAAGGTCATATGCTTGTAACTCACGCGAAGTCTGAGGATTTTAGAGTGCTCAGAAATGTCAACTTTTGAGTGGAAAAATGTTTTTGATCTTTGCAGCATGGCTGGTGTTGTGCTATGATATTTGTACTAGTCAACACAATTAGTCATTGACCAGGTTTATCATTTACTCATGACCCTCTGTCTTGCATCCAACATGTGAAAGCTGCAGCTTTAGGATAGAACAGGGAGCTGTAACATGTTGAATTATGTATTGTAGAGGGTACTGGTGACTGGTGTTCCAGCAACTCTCCTGCCATGGCTGACGTGGCATTTTGCCTCAGCACTTACAGACACAGGTCCTTTCTCAGTTAAACTGATGCTTTTGGGTTGTAGAGTTTGTTTTTTGGGTTTTTTTGGGAAGGTAGGTGTGGGTTTGTATGAGCAAAATGTTCTTTTCGATATTTAAAAAGCAATCTTATACCACAAGGTCGTATTTTCGGTTGAGGGTTGAGGGAAGGAACTGCTCCTTCAGAATTAAATTTCCAATTAATTATCCAAACGCGTAAGCTTTAACAACCTTCACCGAACGCGCATTTCTCAGTACTTTCAGTGCCCCACGAGCAACAAAGTAACACGGCGCTGCCTTTGCGCTTTGCCTCACCCCGTGAGCCCCGAGCTCAGTTCAGACTGCGGTCCTCTGCCTTCTCTCGGCCCACGCCGGAGCAGTGGCAGCGGCGAGGGGCCCGCAGCTGTGGGGCGCGGGTCAGCCCCTGCGCCCTCCCTCCGTCCTCCCCCGCCCTGCGCCCTGCCCTGCCCGGCCCTCCCTCAGCAGCCGGGACGCCTCTCAGGCGGCGGAGATCCCGGGCAGAAGGCAGGGACCACCGCTGGGCCCGGTGCAGAGGGAAGGACCCCCACCGGGACAGTCGCGAAGCCCCGGCGCGGAATCCTCAGCACCTCAGCCCCGTTTCCCCTTCCCCCGGCTCCCGCAGCCCGTCCCCACGGGGCCCGTCCTTCCCGGGGCGGGGCGCGGTGGCTGCCCCGCCTCCGCGGCCGCGGCGGCTGTCACGGGGCGAGCGGGCCGCGCCGGCTCCTGCGGGGCGGGGGTGGC